>NC_069400.1:45937383-45994883 GCF_026875155.1 Cherax quadricarinatus
TGGGTGGGAGGGATCCTGGCCAGGACTCGAAGGTGCGTTTAGGGGGTGAGGGCCCCTGTCCCAGGACTAAAACAAGGTGCGCTGGGGTGGTGGGGGGGACCGTGCCAGGTTCAGCAAGTGCCTGGGTTGGGAGGGAATCCTGTGCCAGGACTCAGCAAGGTGCCCCTGAGGCTGGTGAGGGGCTCCTGTGCCAGGACTCAGCAAGGGCGCTGAGGCTGGTGGGGGGCTCCTGTGCCAGGACTCAGCAAGGTGCGCTGAGGCTGGGAGGGTTCTGTGCCGGGGGACTCAGCAAGGTGCGTGAGGTGGTGAGGGGCTCATGTGCCAGTACTCAGCAAGGTGCACTGAGGTGGTGAGGGGCTCCTGTGCCAGGACTCACAAGGTGCGCTGAGGCTGGTGAGGGGCTCTTGATGCAGGACTCAGCAAGGGTGCGCTGAGGCTAGTGAGGGCTCCTGTGCCAGGACTCAGCAAGGCGCCTTGAGGGCTGGTGAGGGGCTCCTGTGCCAGGCTCAGCAAGGGGCGCTGAGGCTGATGGGGGGCTCCTGTGCCAGGACTCAGCAAGGTGCGCTGGGCTGGTGAGGGTCTCCTGTGCCAGGTCTCAGCAAAGTGCCTGAGGCTGGTGAGGGCTCCTGTGCCAGGACTCAGCAAGGTGCGCTGAGGCTGGTGAGGGTCTCATGTGTCCAGGGCTCAGCAAGGTGCTCTGAGGCTGTGAGGGGCTCCTGTGCCATGGACTCAGCAAGGTGCCTGAGGCTGGTGAGGGACTCCTGTGCCAGGACTCAGCAAGGTGCACTGAGGCTGGTGAGGGGCTCCTGTGCCAGGACTCAGCAAGGTGCGCTGAGGCTGGTGAGGGTCTCTTGTGCCAGGACTGAGCAAGGTGCCTGAGGCTGGTGAGGGTCTCCTGTGCCATGACTCAGCAAGGTGCGCTGAGGCTGGTGAGGGGCTCCTGTGCCAGGACTCAGCAAGGTGCGCTGAGGCTGGTGAGGGGCTCCTGTGCCAGGACTCAGCAAGGTGCGCTGAGGCTGGTGAGGGTCTCCTGTGCCATGACTCAGCAAGGTGCGCTGAGGCTGGTGAAGGGCTCCTGTGCCAGGACTCAGCAAATTGCACTGAGGCTGGTGAGGGTCTCCTGTGCCAGGACTCAGCAAGGTGCGCTGAGTGGTGAGGGGTCCTGTGCCAGGACTCATCAAGGTGCGCTGAGGCTGGTGAGGGGCTCTGTGCAAAGGACTCAGCAAGGTGCGCTGAGGCTGGTGAGGGTCTCCTGTGCCAGGACTCAGCAAGGTGCGCTGAGGCTGGTGAGGGTCTCCTGTGCCATGACTCAGCAAGGTGCGTTGAGGCTGGTGAGGGGCTCCTGTGCCAGGACTCAGCAAGGTGCGCTGAGGCTGTGAGGGTCTCCTGTGCCAGACTCATGCAAGGTGCACTGAGGTGGTGAGGGGCTCCTGTGCCAGGACTCAGCAAGGTGCACTGAGGCTGGTGAGGGGCTCCTGTGCCAGGACTCAGCAACGTGCACTGAGGCTGGTGATGGGCTCCTGAGCCATGACTCAGCAAGGTGCGCTGAGGCTGGTGAGGGGCTGCTGTGCCAGGACTCAACAAGGTGCGTTGAGGCTGGTGAGGGGCTCTTGATGCGAGGACTCAGCAAGGTGCTGTGAGGCTAGTGAGGGACTCCTGTGCCAGGACTCAGCAAGGCGCCTTGAGGCTGGTGAGGGGCTCCTGTGCCAGGACTCAGCAAGGCGCGCTCAGGCTGGTGAGGGGCTATTGTGCCAGGACTCAGCAAGGTGCGCTGAGGCTGGTGAGGGGACTCCTGTGCCAGGACTCAGCAAGGTGCGCTTAGGCTGGTGAGGGTCTCCTGTGCCAGGACTCAACAAGGTGCGCTGAGGCTGGTGAGGGTCTCCTGTGCCAGGTCTCAGCAAAGTGCGCTGAGGCTGGTGAGGGGCTCCTGTGCCATGACTCAGCAAGGTGCGCTGAGGCTGGTGAGGGTCTTCTGTGTCAGGCTCAGCAAGGTGCTCTGAGGCTGGTGAGGGCCCTCGTGCCATGACTCAGCAAGGTGCTCTGAGGCTGGTGAGGGACTCCTGTGCCAGGACTCTGCAAGGTGCACTGAGGCTGGTGAGGGGCTGCTGTGCCAGGACTCAACAAGGTGCGTTGAGGCTGGTGAGGGGCTCTTGATGCGAGGACTCAGCAAGGTGCTGTGAGGCTAGTGAGGGACTCCTGTGCCAGGACTCAGCAAGGCGCCTTGAGGCTGGTGAGGGGCTCCTGTGCCAGGACTCAGCAAGGCGCGCTCAGGCTGGTGAGGGGCTATTGTGCCAGGACTCAGCAAGGTGCGCTGAGGCTGGTGAGGGACTCCTGTGCCAGGACTCAGCAAGGTGCGCTTAGGCTGGTGAGGGTCTCCTGTGCCAGGACTCAACAAGGTGCGCTGAGGCTGGTGAGGGTCTCCTGTGCCAGGTCTCAGCAAAGTGCGCTGAGGCTGGTGAGGGGCTCCTGTGCCATGACTCAGCAAGGTGCGCTGAGGCTGGTGAGGGTCTCCTGTGTCAGGGCTCAGCAAGGTGCTCTGAGGCTGGTGAGGGGCTCCTGTGCCATGACTCAGCAAGGTGCTCTGAGGCTGGTGAGGGACTCCTGTGCCAGGACTCTGCAAGGTGCACTGAGGCTGGTGAGGGGCTCCTGTGCCAGGACTCAGCAAGGTGCGCTGAGGCTGGTGAGGGTCTCTTGTGCCAGGACTGAGCAAGGTGCGCTGAGGCTGGTGAGGGTCTCCTGTGCCATGACTCAGCAAGGTGCGCTGAGGCTGGTGAGTGGCTCCTGTGCCATGACTCAGCAAGGTGCACTGAGGCTGGTGAGTGGCTCCTGTGCCAGGACTCAACAAGGTGCGCTGAGGCTGGTGAGGGGCTCTTGATGCGAGGACTCAGCAAGGTGCGGTGAGGCTAGTGAGGGACTCCTGTGCCAGGACTCAGCAAGGCGCCTTGAGGCTGGTGAGGGGCTCCTGTGCCAGGACTCAGCAAGGCGCGCTCAGGCTGGTGAGGGGCTATTGTGCCAGGACTCAACAAGGTGCGCTGAGGCTGGTGAGGGTCTCCTGTGCCAGGTCTCAGCAAGGTGCGCTGAGGCTGGTGAGGGACTCCTGTGCCAGGACTCAGCAAGGTGCGCTTAGGCTGGTGAGGGTCTCCTGTGCCAGGACTCAACAAGGTGCGCTGAGGCTGGTGAGGTTCTCCTGTGCCAGGTCTCAGCAAAGTGCGTTGAGGCTGGTGAGGGGCTCCTGTGCCATGACTCAGCAAGGTGCGCTGAGGCTGGTGAGGGTCTCCTGTGTCAGGACTCAGCAAGGTGCTCTGAGGCTGGTGAGGGGCTCCTGTGCCATGACTCAGCAAGGTGCTCTGAGGCTGGTGAGGGGCTCCTGTGCCAGGACTCAGCAAGGTGCGCTGAGGCTGGTGAGGGTCTCCTGTGCCAGGACTCAACAAGGTGCGCTGAGGCTGGTGAGGGGCTCTTGACGCGAGGACTCAGCAAGGTGCGCTGAGGCTGGTGAGGGACTCCTGTGCCAGGACTCAGCAAGGTGCGCTGAGGCTGGTGAGGGTCTCCTGTGCCAGGAGTCAGCAAGGTGCTCTGAGGCTGGTGAGGGGCTCCTGTGCCAGGACTCAGCAAGGTGCGCTGAGGCTGGTGAGGGGCTCCTGTGCCAGGACTCAGCAAGGCGCGCTGAGGCTGATGAGGGTCTCCTGTGCCAGGACTCAGCAAAGTGCGCTGAGGCTGGTGAGGGGCTCCTGTGCCATGACTCAGCAAGGTGCTCTGAGGCTGGTGAGGGGCTCCTGTGCCATGACTCAGCAAGGTGCTCTGAGGCTGGTGAGGGGCTCCTGTGCCATGACTCAGCAAGGTGCTCTGAGGCTGGTGAGGGGCTCTTGATGCGAGGACTCAGCCTATCCTACATCACCTGGAAATAAACATTATTCCTACCATGCCCAACGAGCTCCATGTTTTACAGTGATTCATAAATAATAATAGTAATAATAATAATAATAATATTATTATTATTATTTCAAATAATAATGATAATGATCATATAGCTGCCGCTGACAGATATTCTGTATCTATATCTATCTGATCATCATCATTATCCTTATTATTATTATTATTATATTTATTATTAATAGTTATATTTATTTTTTGTGTTGATTTACTGTTTCTTACTTCGCGTTACTGTTTCTTTTTTTATTATTTTTTTTTCGTCTCCTTATTTATTTTTCTTGATTTTCTTCTTTAAGTTTGTTAACGTTTGTTATAGTTTTTCTCCTTCCTTTCCCGTGTTTATTGCGATTATATCCTTTATTTCTTTACGTTTTTTTTTTCGAAATTTCTTGTCTCTTCTTCCTGTTTTTCTAACTTTTTTCCTTTTTGGGGTCTATATTTCTCACCCGCTTTTATCAGTGATTCTTGTCTGTTTTCCCTTTGTTTCTAATCTCCCTTTTCTTTGTTTCATGGCAATTCTTATGTTTCCTGTCTACTTTATCTCATTCTAGACAGTTTCTCAAGTGGTTTTTCTCAATTTTTCCAGACGTTATCACTTGCTTTCTAGTTGTTTTTTTTTTTTTATCCTGTTCGCCCTATGTTTTCTGCATGTTTATCCTATACTTCTCAATTGTTCATATCCCTTTTCCATTAGGTTCTTTTACATATTTCCTGATTTTTTTTTTTTTTTTTTCTCTCTCATATCCCAGGTTCCTCGTTTGTTTTTTGCAGCTTTTATTGTCTATATTTCCACTGTGTCTTTCCTGTGTATCTCCGTTTTCATATATGATTTTCAAGTTGTTGAGGTAATTCTTGAACATTTTCTTTACTATTGCTACCTATGTTCCCTGGTTGCTCTGGTCGTCCAGACAGTCTTCATAACTGTCCATCAGTGGACGGTAATAAGGAAAATCTTCCAGGTTCTGTTCTATGATAGTTAATCTCTGTTATTTGAAAACAGTTTTGCGGAATACGGAAAGCAGCGAAAGCCAGATCTGACTCGAAGCTGTTATGCAGCCACATCAGAAGGAAAACAACAGTCAAGGAGCAGGTAATCAGGAAGGAGGAGAGACAACAAGAAATGACCGTGAAGTATGTGAGGAACTCAACAAGAGATTCAAAGAAGTGTTCACAGACGAGACAGAAGGGGCTCCAGAAAGACAGAGAGGTGGGGCACACCACCAAGTGCTGGACACAGTACACATAACCGAGGAAGAAGTGAAGAGACTTCTGAGTGAGCTAGATACCTCAAAGGCAATGGGGCCAGATAACATCTCTCCATGGGTCCTGAGAGAGGGAGCAGAGGCGCTATGTGTACCTGTTATATCTTCGAAATTGGTCATCCTGTGTTATTTAAATATTGTAAGAGCATGTGTTCATCACTTAATATTATAGCGCAAAAGTCCCCGTTTATAGCTAAAATAGAGACTTTCGGCGTTATATTATTATCTGTTAATATATGAAAAATACCATGGTATTATCACTGTTATCGTTATTATCACTATCGTTATTATCACTATTATTGTTATTATCACTATTTTGTAATTATCACTATTATTTTAGTATTATGGTTAGGTAGGATTTCTTGTGTATATAGAGTTTAAGTCTCGGAACCATCCTGTGAATTTTTTTTTTTTTTCTTGTATACTAATTATATCTAAAGAAAAGCTAATCCACAAGGGCAATATGGAAAGTACTTGCAGCTACTTTTTAAAACTAAAAAAATAAGCATCATTCTATAAAAAACGACTTGAACCCAGTGTTTCCTGCTTTATTTTTTTTTTTAAAACCCTTTCCAAATTTTAATAAAAAGAATTACTAAAATTTCAGGAAATATCATTTTGCACGGTTCAGTAAACTTACCTAAAAACCCAAAAAACCATTTAACCACC
Organism: Cherax quadricarinatus; assembly: GCF_026875155.1. Lineage (NCBI taxonomy): Eukaryota > Metazoa > Arthropoda > Malacostraca > Decapoda > Parastacidae > Cherax > Cherax quadricarinatus. The sequence goes on from NC_069400.1 coordinate 45,943,245, forward strand.
TCTCCTCGATAGTGATGCAATATATACCCAACCAAAAATTTTAATGAAGGGCATTCCTGTATGACTATGTATCCAAAGGGTAGACGACAATATCAAATATCTCTGAGGAACATAACCATTTAAAAATATATGCTCCACTATTCCCCCCAAACCCCCTTTCCCACATGGGCCAAAACCTTACACCCCCCCCCCCCACAAAAAAAAAACCCCTCCCTTCCCCCCCCCCCCCTTTTCCCCCTTAGAAAGCTGTGACAGTAAAATTACGATAACCTATCGAAAAATTTTATTCCATCTCCCCCAAAATAACCCTATTCCTACCCTTGTCCTATAAAAGGGCGCTGAAGGGTTTATCCTCAATGCCCTAAACTCCCTCATCCCCCAAGAAACAGCAAAAAAATCTCCTAAATAATCAAAGCCCTGCCCCTTCGTCCCTTTACCCCCTAACTCCTCGAAAAAAACGTCTAGAAAAACCAACTCCCCCCCCCCCAACACCCTAATAACCCCCCCATCCAGACTCTCACCATTTCCCAAAAAGTAAACAAAAATATCCCACTGTTGCCGTCTCCTCCCCCCAAGAATAAACATGTTGCCTCTTAACCAACCCCACTATGCAAATATACTAAGCCCCCACACCCATTAGAAAACGGTACACCAACTCCCTAACCCTTGCTGGTACCCTTTCGCCTAAAACCCCTCCTTTGACCCCCATTTTATCTGGGGTATACGGGGCCCCCCCGGAAATACACCCCTTCCCCACGCCACACCCACCACTGCGTTTACCTTCAATTTTTTTACCTGCCCCACCCCAACTGAAACCCTTAACTTTTTCACACTTTCTCAAACCCTACCCCTCCACCTTTTCAGCACCCCCAAATCACCCTATCCCCCCCAACACCCCCCCCCCCCCCCCCCCTTAAAAACCTCTGTTAAATTAAAAATACCAAAACCCTGGGCCCTAAGGCCAACAAACCTATCCCCCCCTTTTCACCTCCGTCATGCCCACTCTTTGGACAACCGGCCCCCCAAACCCCCCACACAAACCTCAAAAAAACCCCTCCTCTGTATTTCCGTATTCCTGCACCCTAAAAGGGAACACCTCCGCACACCCCCCCCTTACTATACACCCCGAGTTAATTACCAACACCCTCTGCTGTAACGCCATTTCACGGCCCTCAAACCTTTTAAATTTGCCTAAAACCCCTACTCTGATTGTTCTGAGTTAATCCCCCTACATTCCGCAATTGTTTTCATATACCAATCCCAACACCCAAATTCTGCACAAACCGCCATCCCATTTCCCCCCCCCCCAAATCCCCCCCCCAACCCGGTTCCTACTTCCAAAACCTAATTGCAAATTAATACCATTCCAAAAAATTTCCCAAAACCCTAATGACCTCTCCCACCCTTCGTAACCCTCCCCACTCGAAAACAAAACACAGTTGTATCATCCACAAAACCTATTTTATGCCCCCCCTACTTCCCCCCCCACCTCCCCGCAATTCGTCGTCCACAGCCTCAAAAAAAGGGTTTGCACCATGCAAAAGAAACTGTACAGGGGGGAACCCTGCCTTTAACCCCTGTTCCATCATCACCCCCCCCCCCCCCCGCTTACATTAACCTGCACCCTCATGACGCCCCCTCATACAGAATCGCACCCACCACACCCCCCCCCCAAAAAACCCCAATTTCCCCCAAACAGCCCCCCCAAAAATCCCCTTTTACGCGTATATCCTGGCCAATCCAAACCAAGGCGCCCCCCCCCTACTTTTTTTATAAAAATCCCTTTCGACTGTGCCCATTCTTCTAGTCCGTCCCGGGAACCCCAAATGCCCCCATGTGCTCTTTCCCCAAATTTCCTTCTTTTAAAACCCGTTCCCCCCAAAACCTTCGCAAAAAAATTTTGAATCCGACCATTAACGACAACGACGTAATCTCCCAAACCCTTCTCCTCTCCTCCCCTTTTTTGGCACCAAGACAACCCCCAGTTTCTGTGTTTGCGCCCTTTTTGCCCCATTTCAACATATAATTTAGAACCGCCACAGGCACCCCTCAGAACCTCCCAATGTGTTTGTAAAAATCATTAGATAACCCATCTATTCCCGGTGCCCCTTCCCCCCGCTCAACCCTTCACCACTTCCCCCCCCTCTTCCCCCCTAATTTTCCCCCCTCCAAAATCCCCACCCCCCTGCCCCATACCCTGCGGAACCCTTACCCCCTAAAGTTTCTAACCCAACCCCCCCCCTCCCCTTTTCTTCCATTTCTCCTAAACCTAATCAGAACCATGATAGAATCTGTTCAGTGAGGCCCCCGCCCCTCACATAAACCCTCCCCACCCTCCCAACAATATGCCCCGGTATTTCCCAATGTCTTCCTTGAATTTTTCTGAAAACATACCCGGGTTTGGGTTTTCACCTTTTAGTACGTCCTCCAACCGCCGACCCCGAGGGCATCCAAAAAAATTCATTAGCACTCTACTAAAACGACTCCTAATTCCCCCCCTATTCCTTCCCCTCCCTCCCACCCCCCCCCCCCCCCCGCTAACAATCATTCAACTGACCCTCTAAATAATTCTGCAATAAACCCCCAGCGTGCCTTCCCTGCCCCCCTTCCAAAAAATTTTTATAATTTTAAAACCCTTTTCCTGCAACTCCCACCAATCAGCAAATCCACCTTTCCCCATCCCTGCCTCCCAAAAGCCTTTCCACCTGACTGAAAAGACCGCCTTGTCCCCCTCCCCGTAAAACCCCCACATTTAAAATTTCCCAATGCCTGATTATTCTCGGAATACCATCCCCCCTAAGGGCAGCCAACACGTCTGTGTCTGTAAACCCACGTCACTGTCTAACCCCCCAATTCCTACCCCTGCCCCACATAAAACCTATCCAACCTTGCCTTTAAACTCCCCTGTAATAGGATGCTCAAACCCGATACCCCCCCCTGCCAAAACAACTACCCCCCCCGACATCCACAAACATCCCTTAAAAACACCCAAAAGCACCCCGCCCCCCTGGCTACGTCTACATGCCTAATCACCAATTCCAATCACCTCCAAATTTTCGATGGCAGGTAAACCCCTGGGAAAGATATAAAAAAACGTCACGAACAAAAAACTATTTTTTTCCTTACTACCAATCCAGGGGATATAAACCCCACAAAAAAAACCATCTCCCCCCCCCACCCCCACCCGAACAAAACCCCCCCCACCCCCCCCCCCCTCCCCCCCATGACCGAAAAGGACGGTCCCCCTTTACTAAAACAGCCACTCCGCCCTTTAAAAGCGTTGCCATGCTTACAAACAACTTATATCCTCTCAATCTCAACTCACTACCTGACTTATAGTTATGCTCCTGTAGGAAACAAACATCAACGTCGTACCTTTTGAGGAACCACTCCAACCACACCCTTTTTACCTCTGTTTTTTAGGCCATTAGCATTTATCGTTACACACCTGAATGGTCAAGGAGAGGCGGCTTACCTCTGTGCCGCTGTGGCTTGCTCACACTTCCCTTCAAGCTGCTCACACTTTCCTTATTACTCTTTTTAATAGGACCCCCCTACCCCCCCTTGTCTCTCCCCCGATTTTCCCTGTACTCCCCCCCCTGTAGGGGATTTGCGGACCACCTCTGCCCATGCCTTCTTACCTGGTCTTTGCCCAGGTGTTAAAACATCATCTAATTCAGTCAACCCCACTGGCCTCTTCCTAGAGCTGCCTACCAAAGCCACCTCTTCCTCAGGTACATCCTCCCTGTGTACCTCTGCCACTACAAGTGTATCCTTTCCAGTATTCCCTGCTACTTCCGACTTCTCACTCAGCCCTTGCAATTGCTGCTTTTCACTGGTCCGTCCATCCATGTCCTCTCCTACCAAGGCCTCCTCCAAGAATTCCTGGAGCACTGACTCCAAGGACACCTCCTGTGTCGACTCCACCACTTCCTCCACCACCACAGGCGTTGGAGTAGGAACTCCCTCCTCCACCGGGAGTGTGACACACGTCCCCATCTGTTCACCCTCCTTCTCCACCTCCTCACTCCATAGAGGAGTCCCAGTCTTCGCCGCCGCCGCCACCACACTCGTTTGCTGGACGTCCTCCACCGGGGCTGACACCCCCGGGGCAACTCTACGTGCACATTGCGCCGCTATATGATCATAAGAGCCGCAAAGACGACACGTTCTCCTTTGCCCCACATACGACACATATACCTGATTTCTGGTGCCTGTCAACATGACATACGAAGGTATAGGCGTCTTTAGGGTCATCTTGATGTTGTATGACCCTTCCGGGAGGCCCTCATATGGTCCATCCCGCCATACCCCACCTCTGGCTTCATGAATGACTCCATACTTGCTAAAAAACTTCCATTATACCAAACTTAGTTGCCTCAAAGGGTACATTCCTCACTCGTACCCACGTATAGTAAGTAGACACGTCATGCAAGCACACATCCATCGTCGAGTTGAGGCACATTCGGCGTTCCTGGTACTCCTCCACCACACTGCTGTAGTAGCTAGTCCTCAGGAACTTCACAAATACTCGTTTCATCCCATTAAGGGCCACACCATACAGTTCCTCGTTAGGGATACCATATAAATCCCTAATAATTGCAGGAAGAACGACGTTCATCGTAGCAGGGCTCAGAGAACCCCTCAACAGCTCAATGCAGACTGTGTTAATCCTCCTGCCGGTGTACTCCGCCATGTCTGAACAGTGAAAACTGCGCAGAAACCAGGATTAGTGGGAGCTACTGCGCAGTGCGTCCGCACGGCCCAACAGCGATGCGAACAATGAATGAGGATTGTAGTGTAATACTATTTTGTAATTATCACTATTATTTTAGTATTATGGTTAGGTAGGATTTCTTGTGTATATAGAGTTTAAGTCTCGGAACCATCCTGTGAATTGTTCAGTTGTTTATGTCCGGCTGGCTGACGTGGCTCAGCTGATCCAACCTGACGACACGTCAACAGACTGGCAAGTAGTCAGTCTGCTCCCAGCTCTAGCTCTGACAACTGATCGTATATTGGCTCTTACGGTGTACAGTTGAATGGTTTTGAGAATTGGACTCTCGAGCTGACTCACTTTGTTCCTCATTACTCTGAAAGACTCTTTTGATATTTATATTCTTGCTCAGTTCAGTAATCCATAGATACTTTACGGCCAGATTCAAAGGTCTTGTTAAATTTTGTACCTTTTGTATTTGAGTCTACAGTCTTGTTAAGAAAGACGCAAATATTAATGAGACTTAGATACAGGAAGAATAATTAAACTTCCTTTTTAAATTTATGACATTTCCATGATTTGGAACTGATTGTATATGTAATTTTATTGTACAAAGTATTAAGTTAAATTAACTACAAAGAGAAGATAAAGTATTGTATTTAAATACTTTAATAAATTTGAATATTATTCTATGGAGTTTCCCAGTTGAAATTATTTCCCCTAGACTCTAACTTACCTATAACTCGGATTCAAAAATCTTGTTGCATAAGAAATAAATGGTAACCGGCCACATTCTGAAGTTCTTTAAAAAATTTCTTATTCGCAAAAAATGGTTACCCGTCCGGGAGCTCTGTTTTCTAAGACATTGATCAAAAGAACAATATTAAAGTTATATACTGGGAATTTATCTTTAGTTAATTTCAAAATGTTGATCATGGAAGATAACATTAAAGAGTTATTTGAAGATTTAACATTGTCAAAGCGGACTCCTTGAAACTTCAAAGTGCTGGCAGATAGCTGAAATTTTTGGGAGTGCCATACGACAGATATTACACAGCCAATACCGTAAGGGCAATAAATTAGAAACAAATTGTTTCCAGGGGCCTCTAACCATCATGTAGCAGAGATTCTGACTCTGAAAGTTTAGTTTCTCAAGTAAGCTACCAGCCCGAGAATCGAAGTATTAGAAGAACAATTCAAAGAGTTGATCTTGAAAGTGAATCAGACAGTTTAAAGCCCCGCTTTGGCCTCAAGTAAAAAAAATGAAGTACTGCAGGGTGCAGCCGCGTTCGGCATTCGCCCGTTACTGAAGGAATTCCTTTTAATGGTCAGCCTGGCCCTCCCCAAAGGGGTGCACGTCCAAAGGAAAATTCACATCCCCGCCAGTTCAATTCCCTCATTTTCGATACCATCGGGGCATATTTCTCAGTCAGTTTGAGAAATTAGAGAGACTATTTATTTTACAGACTGCTCAAATTGAGGCTCAGCTTTAAATTAAATGAAGAAGACTTTCAAAGGGAAACGCTCCGCTATATAAGACAACAACAACAAGATAAAGTTGAGTGAAAGATGTACTGAATCCTCAAATGATTCTTTCAATATACAAAAAGCTGCATCTATGGTTCCAAGATTTAATGAAGGAGATTTAGATACTTATTTTGAAGTCTTTGAGAATCAAGCACGTGCATGATCTGGCCCCGACAACACTGAGAAACCTTATTACACACTTCGTTGTCGGGTAAAGCTCAAAGTTATACGGCAAACGTTACCTTTTGAGAAATATGTGGATTATATTCGTTAAGAAGGCTATCCTAAAGGCTTATGATCTCCTCCCAGTAAGTTATCAAAAAACTTTAGAGCATTTAAAACGCCAGCCAACTCAGTCGTATGAAGATTTTGCACGTGAAAAGAAAATCGCTTTTGAGAGATGGTGTAGAGTTTCTAACTGTAAAATTTTATGGAAAGTCTTTCCCAATGATCCTGCATGAGGATTTCTATAATAATTTACCAGAAGACTTGCATAGGTATTTGATTAGTTGCCCCAAAAGTAAATATACTAGAAACAGCCTCGCTCGCCGATAATTATGAAATATCTCAACAATTGATTGGGGAAAACAAAAGTAAGGAAACAGTGACTAAATATGCCTCTAAGAAAGGACGATCCAATCTTACAGAGATGCGTCGCATACAGAATCCTTACCCACCTCCAGATGCCTCCACGCCCATTTACAATAAATTTAGATCTAACTCTAGGAAAAGTTCAAAACCCCTAAGGCATAACAGTGAGTTGAACTGCACTTATTGTAATAAGAAAGGGCATGTAAGGAAATACTGTTATTGGCTAGAGGATACCAGGAACGAGCGACTTCGTTTCCCAACTCAGGCAATATCTTCATCCCACAACTCAAAAGAAACTGAAACCCTAGTACCGACAAGGTCCACCAAACGAATCAGTAGTCATTCTAGATGACTCAATGCTAGAGCTGTTTCAGAAAAAGATATTCACTCAGCTATGAGTCCCTACTTTGCTAAAGTGAAAGTTGGAATAGACGAGACTCAATTAGTTGAAATTAATTCCTTCCGTGATACTGGAAATTATTTAACATTGTTGAAGCAGGACATACTTCCCGTAAGTGATATGACTCGCACAAAGCTAGATGTGTTATTAGAAGCCGTGGAGGGGCCATTAAAAAGAGTGCCTCTTTACAGGATATACATCCAAACAACAACCTATACTGGCTTTTTGTCGGTAGTATATCCAGTGAAACTTTTCCTATTCAGGGCGTTTTACTTACTCATAGGCAATGATCTAGGACTATCCAGGTATAAGCCGAGAGCCTCTAGTTATTGATAATTCTACTGACATTAACTATGCCATAGAAGCTCGAAAAGAGGCTCCTACCTTATTTCCCCTCAATGTTTTTAACTAGAGCAATGTCTAGAGCGCCTCAAAATCCTTTATCAACTGAAGTCCTAATGAAGGCAAGATTTAGGTCTCGATTTATTGTTCAGCCGATCCTTACAACCCGGATCTTCAAATCTGAAAAAATTCTATGATCGGACCTTTTCAAGATTCTGATATTAAAATGCTATCGAAAAAAGATTTTAATAAGGGATCAATTCCTTGATCCATCCCCAGAGAAATTACGAGAGATAGCTATTTCAGAAGACGACGCCCAAGACCTGGAAAATTGTTACTACCTTGCTAACGGTATATTAATGAGAAAGGAAAAGTCTCTTTTGTCTTCCGACAATCATCTGGCTACCAGCAAACATCTAGTAGTGCTACCTAGCACCTTTAAGAATTGGGGTATTAGTTTCGCCCACCATAGTCCCATGGGAGGACATTAGCGAGTAAAGAAAACGCTGGGCAAAATAGCCAAGCATTTAATTGGCCCAGAATGAAGGAGACTGTGGAAATGCTATCTAAAAGTTGTCAAGTCTGCCAAGTGACCGGCAAACCTTCGCACACACCTCCACCATGTTCCCCATTTTCCCATTCCCGTCAGTGGCGAGCCCCTTTTCACGCCCGATAATAGATTGTGTTGGTCCGTTACCCAAGACTAAACAAGGAATCAATATCTGTTTACAATATGGATGTCGTTTACTCGGGATCCAGAGGCTATCCCTTTGAGAAAAATTAATTCTCGCATCATTGTTCGAGCCCTTTTCATAAATTTTTCCCCACAGGTGGGGATTTCCCCCAATAATTCAAAACAGATCAAGTTCAAATTTTACCTCTAAGATGTTTCGTGATGCCTTATCACCCCCTCGGAATTAAGTCCGTATTTTCTGTTGCTTATCACCCTCAGTCGCAAGGAGCCCTCGAACGATTTCATCAAACATTAAAATCAATGATGAGAGCATACTGCAACAGTTTTTTCCCGAGATTGGGACGAAGGAATACCATTTCCCCTTGTTCGCCTTAAGGGAAAGCGAACAAGAAAGCACTGGGTTCAGTCCATTTGAATTAATTTACGGACACCAAGTACGCGGCCCCCTCGCCGTACTAAAAGATTCATGGACCGGAAAATCAGAACCCTCGCTTAAAACAACTCCAACTCTAATGCGAAAGCGTTTATCACAACTGAGCGAATTAGCCTCAAAAAACTTAGCTAAGGCCCAATCCAAGATGAAGCATTGTTATGACAAACACACACGCTCTCGTTTCTTCAAACCAGGTGACAGTGTGATGGCACAGAAATTCTTGGTTTAGAAAGACACGTAAGCAAACACTATAACATATTTATTAGAAAACGTTTCGGTCCTGGGACCTTGATCACTTCTAACATACAGAGGTAGAAAGACATTATATATATAGGCGGAGAGTGAGATGTGACGCACGTGACCTGAGGAATGTCATAAGAACATAAGAATGGAGGAACACTGTAGAAGGCCTACTGGCCCATGCGAGGCAGGTCCTTATCAAAACAACCTCTGCCTATGATGAGGACTAGTAGACGATGAAATCATGTGACTCCTGTGTTGTTGGGTTGGTGCTGCTTAAGTATCGTGTATGCCAATGTTTTTGAAATTTTGTAGTTTCCAGTGTTGCGTTCTATAGTGTCGGTGATTAGTGAGGCTTCTAGGCACCGTCGGCGTCTGAGGTCTGGTTCGGTGAGAACGAGTTGTGCCTCGTTCCAGTTCATCAAATGCCCCGTGGAGTCTCTGTGGAGGACACAGGCGTACCTTACATCGTCTCTGTTAGAGGCATTTCGATGCTCATTCAGGCGGACTGCAAGATCTCTGCCTGTCTCGCCTACATATTTCTTGGGACAGAACCCACAGGGGATAGTGTAGACGCCTGCTGTAGAAGTTAGAGGTGTGGGGCTGCGTTTAGTAGTGAGGTCTTTGATAGAGGATGTGTTTATGGTGGAAACGTTGATGTTACTCATAGCAAGTGCCCGGCGAGTATTCGTGGCAACATCGCCACATGGGAGTACTATGAACTGTTTAGGAGGCTGTTCCATGGGCGGTTTGTTTTGATAAGGACCTGCCTCGCATGGGCCAGTAGGCCTTCTACAGTGTTCCTCCATTCTTATGTTCTTATGACATTCCTCAGGTCACGTGCGTCACATCTCACTCTCCGCCTATATATATAATGTCTTTCTACCTCTGTATGTTAGAAGTGATCAAGGTCCCAGGACCGAAACGTTTTCTAATAAATATGTTATAGTGTTTGCTTACGTGTCTTTCTAAACCAACTTGTCGGTATTTATTACCAAGGTTTATACCACAGAAATTCTTACCTGGACACGCTCTGCAACCTAGATAAGAAGGTCCTTTGGAAGTGATTGAGCGGCTCAATGAGGTAAATTATGTACTACAAACTCCAGGAAAGAGAAAAGCCAAACGTACTTATCACATAAACCAACTTAAGGCTTACCACCCTAGTATCGTACCAGTTTCGACAGTTCTTCCTTTAGCTGAAACTGAAAATGTAAGTCTGCCCAGCATCTCTAAAGCGATAGAAGTACGTTTAAAAAATTCAGAGACATTGCAATCTCTTGATACCTTTCTTATGGACCTTGATTTGAAGAAAGCAAAGATATCAAAGACTTGATATTACGTTATGAGGTTTTATTCGATGACGTCCCTAGGTGCTGTACATTGGGAATTCACGACATAGATGTACAAGGAGCAAAGCCTTGCAAACAGCAAGTCCACTCAAACAAGAAACATTAAACAAAGAAGTAGAATTTTTGTTGTCCCATGGACTCATAGAACGGAGTAAAAGTCAGTGGGCCTCGCCCTGTATATTAGTTCCCAAGCCTGATGGAACTTCTAGAATGTGCACTGATTATCGTAAGGTTAATGCTCACGGTACCAGATGGTTTCCCACTACCCCGTATTGATGATCTAATAGACAGAGTATCAGGAGACGCCTATGTCACCCGCCTGGATTTATTAAGGGGCTATTACCAAGTGCCGCTTACCCAGCGAGCCCAAGAAATATCAGCATTTACTATACAAGGCGGATTATTCAATTATCGTGTTATGCCCTTCGGGTTGTGTAACGCGGCCTCTACCTTTCAGCGCCTGATGAACCTGCTGACCAATGATTTAGAAGGAGTGGATTGCTATTTAGATGATCTTGTTATATATAGCAATGAGTGGGAGCAACATTTAATTCGCCTGGAAACCTTATTTAAGAAGTTAGAAAAGTACAACTTCACCATAAATTTAGCCAAGTGTCAGTTTGGACAAGCCAAGATTAAATACCTCGGTTTTTGTATAGGTCAGGGTGAGGTACGTCCTGTTGATGTAAAAGTTATGGGCCATTGCCGAGTTTCCTATCCCTCAAGATAGAAAGTCTATACAGAGGTTCCTTGGAATGACTGGTTATTATCGACGTTTCGTTCTAATTTTTCTCAGGTTGCATCTCCCTCTTACTGAGTTAACCAGTAGTAAGATGAAGTTTTGCTGGACGAAAGATTGTGAGATAGCTTTTAATCGGTTGAAGCGGTTGCTTTCTTCGTCACCCGTATTGAAAAGTCCTGACTTTAATCAACCCTTCTATTTACACATTGATGCCAGCGGTTATGCTGTGAGGGCTGTGTTACTTCAGAAATCCCCCTCTACTGATATTTTGCATCCTATATCTTATTTTTCTTCAAAGTTGAAACGTCACCAAAAGAATTACACCACTGTAGAGAAAGAAGCTCTTGCCCTAGTAATATCTTTGGAACATTTTGACATTTATCTGGGAACCTCCCCCCATAAAATTATGGTATTTTCTGATCACGACCCTTTAATTTATATTAATTCTATGAAATCAAAGAACACCCGGATCCTCAGGTGGGCTCTGAGAATCCAACCTTATCTGATTAGTATTCAACACTTAAGTGGATCCCTTAACATAATTGCTGATACCCTTTCTCGCCCTTGAAAAAAAAAAATGTATACCTTAAAATGTAAAGTAAAGTAATGAGTACTCTCAGAGCCTAATTTGTATATATATTATATATTTTTGTTAATGATTTTCTTTTATATTGACAGTATGACTATGAAAGCCGTTTCGTTGATGGGACGAAGTATTAAGTACACATGGATGACCCTGACAGTCATGTCCGAGACTCCTATTCTCGAATTGTGATGGAAGCCACTCCAGATAGTTCTTCTGGCCATTGTTCCAAAAGCTCATCCTCTGGCAAATAACCATGCTGTTCGAGTTCTTGCTTCTCCATTCTTCCGTCGTACTACATGCCTTATTTACCAAGAGGACGCTTACTATAAAGGAGATATTACCAAGGACGCTGGCAAACTCCCTACTGCGACCTATTGTCGTACGGGGGGGGGGGGTGTTATATCTTCGAAATTGGTCATCCTGTGTTATTTAAATATTGTAAGAGCATGTGTTCATCACTTAATATTATAGCACAAAAGTCCCCGTTTATAGTTAAATAGAGACTTTCGGCGTTATATTATTATCTGTTAATATATGAAAAATACCATGGTATTATCGCTATTATCGTTATTATCACTATCGTTATTATCACTATTATTGTTATTATCACTATTTTGTAATTATCACTATTATTTTAGTATTATGGTTAGGTAGGATTTCTTGTGTATATAGAGTTTAAGTCTCGGAACCATCCTGTGAATTGTTCAGTTGTTTATGTCCGGCTGGCTGACGTGGCTCAGCTGATCCAACCTGACGACACGTCAACAGACTGGCAAGTATCAGTCTGCTCCAGCTCTAGCCCTGACAACTGATCGTATATTGGCTCTTACGGTGTACAGTTGAATGGTTTTGAGAATTGGACTCTAGAGCTGACTCACTTTGTTCCTCATTACTCTGAAAGACTCTTTTGATATTTATATTCTTGCTCAGTTCAGTAATCCATAGATACTTTACGGCCAGATTCAAAGGTCTTGTTAAATTTTGTACCTTTTGTATTTTGAGTCTACAGTCTTGTTAAGAAAGAGACGCAAATATTAATGAGGACTTAGATACAGGAATAATAATTAAACTCCTTATTAATATGACATTTCCATGATTTGGAACTGATTGTATATGGTAATTTTATTGTACAAAGTATTAAGTTAAATTAACTACAAAGAGAAGATAAAGTATTGTATTTAAATACTTTAATAAATTTGAATATTATTCTATGGAGTTTCCCAGTTGAAATTATTTCCCCTAGACTCTAACTTACCTATAACTCGGATCCAAAAATCTTGTTGCATAAGAAATAAATGGTAACAGGCCACATTCTGAAGTTCTTTAAAAAAATTCTTATTCGCAACATACCCCTAACAACAATATTCAATACATCTATCGAAACAGGGAGATTGACTGAGGCATGGAAGACAGCAAATGTAGTCCCAATTTTAATTTTTAAAAAAGGAGACAGACATAAAGCACTAAACTACAGACCAGTGTCACTGACATGTATAGTATGCAGAGTCATGGAGAAGATTATCAGGAGAAGAGTGGTGGAACACCTAGAAAGAAATGATCTCATCAACAGTAGCCATCATGGTTTCAGGGACGGTAAATCCTGGAGTGTAGAACAAGAAAACATCTGGCGTGTAGAACAAGAAAACACCTGAAGTGTTGAACAAGAAAACACCTGGCGTGTAGAACAAGAAAACACCTGGCGTGTAGAACAAGAAAACACCTGGCGTGTAGAACAAGAAACACCTGGCGTGTAGAACAAGAAAACACCTGGCGTGTAGAACAAGAAAACACCTGGCGTGTTGAACAAGAAAACACCTGGAGTGTAGAACAAGATAACACGTGAAGTGTTGAACATGAAAACACCTGGAGTGTAGAACAAGTAAACACCTGAAGTATAGAACAAGAGAACATCTGGCGTATTGAACAAGAAAACACCTGGCGTGTAGAACAAGAAAGCACCTGGCGTGTTGAACATGAAAACACCTGGCGTGTAGAACAAGAAAACACCTGGAGTGTTGAACAAGAAAACACCTGAAGTGTTGAACAAGAAAACACCTGAAGTGTTGAACAAGAAAACACCTGGCATGTAGAACAAGAAAACACCTGGAGTGTAGAACAAGAAAACACCTGAAGTGTTGAACAAGAAAACACCTGGAGTGCTGAACAAGAAAACACCTGAAGTGTTGAACAAGAAAACACCTGGAGTGTTGAACAAGAAAACACCTGAAGTGTTGAACAAGAAAACACCTGGAGTGCTGAACAAGAAAACACCTGGCGTGTTGAACAAGAAAACACCTGGCGTGTTGAACAAGAAAACACCTGAAGTGTTGAACAAGAAAACACATGAAGTGTTGAACAAGAAAACACCTGAAGTGTTGAACAAGAAAACACCTGGCGTGCTGAACAAGAAAACACCTGAAGTGTTGAACAAGAAAACACCTGGAGTGCTGAACAAGAAAACACCTGAAGTGTAGAACAAGAAAACACCTGGAGTGCTGAACAAGAAAACACCTGAAGTGTTGAACAAGAAAACACCTGGCGTGTAGAACAAGAAAACACCTGAAGTGTTGAACAAGAAAACACCTGGAGTGTAGAACAAGAAAACACCTGAAGTGTTGAACAAGAAAACACCTGGAGTGTTGAACAAGAAAACACCTGGAGTGCTGAACAAGAAAACACCTGGAGTGTTGAACAAGAAAACACCTGGAGTGCTGAACAAGAAAACACCTGAAGTGTTGAACAAGAAAACACCTGAAGTGTAGAACAAGAAAACACCTGGAGTGTAGAACAAGAAAACACCTGAAGTGCTGAACAAGAAAACACCTGGCGTGTAGAACAAGAAAAGACAAACAGAACCTGCTAGGAATAGAAAAAAATTATTTTATCGTCGAGGTAGCTAGTTTGGTGTACACCTCACATACATCGTGTGGATGGTAGCGCAAGATCATAGAGACGTACAAAAGGCCTAGGAACTAAACCCCAAAAGATTTAACAATAGTACATCTGGATTTGTATCTACTATTGATTTATTTATTGCAAGCAAATTTAGTATATCTACTTAATATGTCTGGTATCTTATTTTCATTAATAAGATATCTTTACATATAGGTTATTACACTATCTGTATTCCTCATTTAGTAGGCAATTAAACACATAGTGTTCAAGATAGTGATCTTAGGGCTGGCCACATAATTTGCATCTGGTTTGATCGTCATCTGTGTGTCTGCGAGACTGCCAGAAGTACTTGTTATCAAGCCTAAGCCTGGCTACTACAACATCAGACTACCAGAAGTACTTATTATCAAGCCTAAGCCTGGCTACTACAACATCAGACTGCCAGAAGTACTTATTATCAAGCCTAAGCCTGGCTACTACAACATCAGAATGCCAGAAGTACTTGTTATCAAGCCTAAGCCTGGCTACTACAACATCAGACTGCCACAAGTACTTGTTATCAAGCCTAAGCCTGGCTACTACAACATCAGACTGCCACAAGTACTTGTTATCAAGCCTAAGCCTGGCTACTACAACATCAGACTGCCACAAGTACTTGTTATCAAGCCTAAGCCTGGCTACTACAACATCAGACTGCCACAAGTACTTGTTATCAAGCCTAAGCCTGGCTACTACAACATCAGACTGTCAGAAGTACTTGTTACCAAGTCTACGCCTGGCTACTACAACATCAGACTGCCACAAGTACTTGTTATCAAGCCTAAGCCTGGCTACTACAACATCAGACTGCCACAAGTACTTGTTATCAAGCCTAAGCCTGGCTACTACAACATCAGACTGTCACAAGTACTTGTTATCAAGCCTAAGCCTGGCTACTACAACATCAGACTGCCACAAGTACTTGTTATTAAGCCTAAGCCTGCCTACTACAACATCAGACTGCCACAAGTACTTGTTATCAAGCCTAAGCCTGGCTACTCTAACATTAGACTGTCAGAAGTACTTGTTACCAAGCCTAAGCCTGGCTACTGCAACATCAGACTCCCACAAGTACTTGTTATCAAGCCTAAGCCTGGCTACTACAACATCAGACTGCCACAAGTACTTGTTATCAAGCCTAAGCCTGGCTACTCTAACATCAGACTGTCAGAAGTACTTGTTACCAAGCCTAAGCCTGACTACTGCAACATCAGACTCCCACAAGCACTTGTTACCGAGCCTAAGCCTGGCTAAAGCAAACATGAAATATACAAGTTTTACTGCCCGTATGTTACCTTCACCAATATTACATTATGCATCACGCTCAATAAACAGTTAAATTATAATAAGCGAGAGAGCAAATATGGTCGCTCTCTACAGTATTGTAAGAGTGCATTCGACCAGTCAAAGTGAGCGTCTGCCCCCAGACAGGTTGGTTGGTGTTAAAACTGGACAGCGAACGAGAGTACTTCTGACTCCCTGTGCAAATTACTCCAACCTGCCTGCCAGTTTGGTTGATGTGGCATGCGCAAGAGTACTTTACAGTTTATTCGACGTATGTCACATGCCTATTGTGGCATGCTCTCCCTGCCAGTGAAATAGTAATTAAGAGCATAACAGTCGGGGCCCTACTGTTAGGCTAATTCCTGGTTCATCAGCCAATCACGTGAAAACCGTCAACTCTGTACAGCGATATCTTCAACTCGTGAAGCAGAATATACAGGTTTTCATTACATCTCGTTAGAGACTGTTCTACAGTACCTTTTGCTCATGTACTCGTGTACCGTCTCGTACATACTGACTGTATATAGTGTAAATAACTATACGGAGTTTTGGTGAAGGAATACAGAGATTTAGAATTGATCTCTGCTGTTTTGCTTTATTCCTGCTCTGCCTAGTTGAGAGTTTGCTGACTTATTTACGAACAGGTGCTACAGGCCAACTAGACCACCTGTCTTCGTAATAGCTGGTCTAGAGAGTATGCACGAATGTGTGATCAATGCCAAGTAAACTGTAATGCGCTCAGCGTACGCCACAATTATTGTGTAAAAGCAGAAGTGGAAGACTCAGACTCAGACTAAAGCAAAGGATCAACCCAAACTACTCTATACCTATACGGTTAAGAACAGGAATGAAAAATATCTAATGCTGAATCTAGAAGAATATGAGAATCTGCTAACTTAAAATCAAAAGGAATTGTGTAAGAATCTTGAAGAAAAATCAGCAGATCATTACAACTGAACACACTAAATGTTACCTTAAAATATAGAGGTGACGAAAGAAAAGCTGTAATACATGAGTTAAATGAATATATCTGGGATTAAAACAACGCAAGATTTAGTGAATTGTGTAGAAGTGCAAGAATTCTTAACTGAGCATCTAGTGAAGATATTCAACATAACTCTAGAGACTTCAGAGATAACAGACAGCTAGAAAAACCATTGTAGTACTAATATTATAAAGTAAATAACCAAAAAACCAATACGAAAAAAATAGTCTACTTGGAAAAACTATCATTACCTAGCGGATGAGGTAGATACATTGTTGTGGTCTTTGAAGGCGAGATCCTCTGACATTGTCACTTCCAAGTCCTTCACATCACTTTTCCGCTCTATTGCTTGGTTAGAATTTGTCATATACCCTGACACATTTTTAATTTCTTCAAGTTTTCCATATCTGAGTAGTTGAAATTTCTCCTCGTTGAACTTCATATTGTTTTGAATGCCCATTCGAAGATTTGGTTGATGTCCGCTTGGAGTCCCGCAGTGTCTTCGATGGAGGTCACTGTCATGGTGATCCGGGTGTCATCCGTAAAGGAAGACACGGAGCTATGGCTTACATTTCTGTCTATGTCACAAATGAGGATGAAGGATAGAATGGGAACGAGTACTGTGCCTTGTGAACAGAGCTTTCTACCATGGCTGCCTGAAACTTTACTCTGTTTACTATTACTTTCTGTGCTCTATTTGCCAGGAAGTTGCAGATCCATCTACCAACTTTTCCCGTTATTCCTTTATCCCGTATTTTGTGTGCTATTACACCATGGTCACACTTGTCGGAAGCTTTTGCAAAGTCTGTGTATACTACATCTGTGTTTTATTTATCCTCTATAGCATCCAGGACCTTGTCATAGTGGTCGGGTAGCTGGGACAGGCAGGAGCAACCTGCTCTAAACCCGGTTGCCCTGGGTTGTGTAACTGATGGGTACCTAGGTGGTTGGCTATTTTGCTTCTTAGAACCCTCTCAAAGATTTTTATGATATGGAATGTTAGTGCTATCGGTCTGTAGTACTTTGCATTTGCCTTTCTGCCACCTTTGTGGAGTGGGATTATGTCTGTTGTTTTTAGTGTGTGTGGGATGACCCCTGTGTCCATGCTCCTTCTCTATAAAATGCTGAAGGCACGCGATAGGGACTTCTTGCAGTTCTTGATGAACACGGAGTTCCACGAGTCTGGGCCTGGGGCAGAGTGCATGGGCATCTCATTAATTTCCTCTTCAAAATCTTGTGGAGTTATAATAATATCCGAGTGTTTTGGGATGATCAAATTTTGGGTTTCGTTCATAAAGAATTCATTTGCATTGTCGACCCTTAGAGTGGGCAGTGGATCGCTGAACACTGAGTTATACTGGGACTTAGTATCTCACTCATTTCTTGGCTGCCATCTGTGTATGTCCCATCCCGCCTAAGCAGGGACCCAATACTGGATGTTGTTTTTCCCTTGGATTTGGCATAAAAGAAGTATTTTGATTTTTTTTCAATTTCCTTTATGGCTTTTAGCTCTTCCTGTGATTCTTGTCTCCTATAAGATTCCTTCAGCTTAAGTTCAATATTTGCAATTTCATTGACTAATGCTTCCCTTCGTATTTCAGATATATTGATCCCACTCAGCAGCTCTGTGACTCTTCGCTTTCGTTTGTATAGGGAACGTCTCTCTCTTTCTAGTTTACAGCTTCTCTATCTTTCCTTAATGGAATGTGTCTTGAGCAGATCTCAAGAACCACAGAATTCATTTTTTCAAGGCAGATGTTCGGATCCGTGTTGTTTAGGATATCTTCCCAGCTTGTTTCATTTAGGACATGGTTTACTTATCCCATTGTATGTTTTTGTTATTGAAATTGAATTTCGTAAAGAGACCTTAATGACTGCTCACATTTTGCTGGTCCGGAGCCCTGTGCATACATGTCTGTACCTGTGCTAGTGACGTGCTCTGATTATATGTTGTGATCTGAGTGACTTGTCTTTGATACAGTTATTATATTAAGTATCAGATCATCATTGTTAGTGAAGATGAGGTCCAGCGTATTTTCTAGTCTTGTAGGCTCTACTATTTGCTGGTTTAAGGTGAATTTGGTGTAAAGAGATTTAATAGTTCGTGTGTGTGTGAATTTTCATCTGAGCTGCTCCCGGGGCGATCTCTGCTAAAACATTGTTTGCTATACTCCTCCATTTTAGGTGTCTCAGGTTGAAATCTCCTAGTTTACCTGGAGTTTACCTGGAGAGAGTTCCGGGGGCCAACGCCCCCGCGGCCCGGTCTGTGACCAGGCCATTGGGAGATTTTCCAGACAGTGGTCAATTTTCTCAAGCTGCTCCCTTGAGTGGAGGTGACCAGACTGAGTGGGTCATTGGGCTAATCCGGGGGCGGGGGGGGGGGTACATGGATCTGCTCCGCATGGGTCAGTAGGCCTGCTGCAGTGTTCCTTCTTTCTTATATTCTTATGTTCTTATGCTCCTGGAATTGCTAGGAAGTTGCATCTGGAGGCTTGTATACTACCACAATGACAAGGTTTAGGTTCTCGATCTTTACCGCCAAAACTTCAGCTACAGAACCTTCACGGCGCGCATAACGGAGATAAAACACCTCAATTACTGGGAGCGCTTAAGTTCCTAAACCTGTATTCCCTGGAACGCAGGGGGAGAGATACATGATTATATACACCTGGAAAATCCTAGAGAGACTAGTACCGAACTTGCACACGAAAATAACATCACTACGAAAGCAAAAGACTTGGCAGACGATGCAACATCCCCCCAATGAAAAGCAGGGGTGTCACTAGCACGTTAAGAGACCATACAATAAGTGTCAGGGGCCCGAGACTGTTCAACTGCCTCCCAGCATACATAAGGGGGATTACCAACAGACCCCTGGCTGTCTTCAAGCTGGCACTGGACAAACACCTAAAGTCGGTTCCTGACCAGCCGGGCTGTGGCTCGTACGTTGGTTTGCGTGCAGCCAGCAGCAACAGCCTGGTTGATCAGGCTCTGATCCACCAGGAGGCCTGGTCACAGACGGGCCGCGGGGGAGTTGACCCCCGGAACTCTCTCCAGGTAAACTCCAGGTAAACATCATTTGAGGTGTTTAGTAGTTCTGTGCAAATGAGCGACTCTGTGACATACAGGCCAACCCGTTCCTTGTTGCCTGTTTAGTCTGCCGCATCGGAATAGGTTATAACCTGGGATCCATATTTCGTTGTCCTAATGATCAGCACAGATCTTGCATAGATCTGAGTTTCAGTCTGGTATCTGTACCTAAACTGCTCCCTTCCACTCATAGCTGACACGCAATCAGCTACACACCATCCTATAGCCGTTCTCCAGTTATCACCCCAACAAAACTTCACTGTGGTTCACGACTAGCGACTCTACTGCTTCAGAAGGGCTGTGGTTGTCAGAGGATCCCAGTACCTCGGTTCTTCAGAATCCCTACTCATGTTGGAGTTACTTCAGGTAGTCACAACAGTCACGTCCACCTGTGAGGCTCAGTGTTCTAAATCACGACTACGTGCCCAGAACATCAGCACAACCCCCCTCTCTCCCATTATTCACTTCCTATGTACATATTAGCTTTGAGTCATTAATTATTTAAATATTTCAGTTTTCATTCTTTGCTTCAGGTAGGATTAATTTCATTATTTAAGTGATTTATATTCTATACTAATTCTACATATTAATAATATTCTTCATCTTATTAAGTTATCATTGATTTTTCTATCTTTTCATTTCCGTAGGGAGGAATAGGCCTTATCAAATATTCTTTGATGGTTTCATTAACGAAGGTTCAAAATGTTATAAAATACTTACAGGTTGGTGAATAAGTAGATGAAAAAGATACACAACTGGTGCACTTATGTTTTACTCATCTACCTTAATAATGTAACACAAGACAATTAGAATTCGGAAGAGTTACTGAGACAACTCAGGCAAAACCAAGAGGTCAGAGTTCTTAAGACGCACTGGTTTTGATAAACTGGAATGAGTTAAATAGAAAGGTAGAATTATTTTAGTTGATGATGAGTAAGACACATGAGCAGCACTTAGGCATCTCTATTGTTCAAACTTTTCGTCTTCCCAGCAGACTACTTTATTCGAATATGCGCTATTGTGCCAATGGAGAGCAAAAAAATATAACACACAAACTTGCAGTGCAGGCGAGATGTTTTGAAAAATAGAAATGCTTAATGTTACACAAATGTCTCATTTATTAACTTGTCAATACTGTATACCATTTATGATACATGTTGATGTTTTCCCAGGATGCTACGTAATAAGATTTACATACTGTAGGTAGATAATTATACAGAGCATTTTCATAAGAACATTTACATATGCAAAACATACCAGCAAGTGGCTACTGGTGGACATCTGTAAAGCACGTAAAGCGGCAGTGAAGATGTGACCGGGAGGAATAACACTGAGGGTATCGTAGCAACCAGGTGAAAAACCTGGTGAAAAACTATTACGATAACCACAAAGGAAGATGCAAGGTCGTCAAGTGTATAAAAAGACTTCAGACATCTCAACGGGGATCCTTCAGAATACCCTGTAAGACTAATAATAATAATAATCTTTACTTCTACAAGTACATGTACAAGGTACACAGTCCTAGCTGACATCAATGACATACTACTGATACAGAAAGCCGCTTGTTAGGCTGAGCATTTCTTGAAAATTTTATGTCAATTTTGTCACAGGATGTGACCCACACAAGTCGACTAACACCCAGGTACCTATTTTACTGATAGGTGAACATGGACAACAGGAGTCTTAGGGAAACACGACTTAATGTTTTCACTTGTACCAGGGATCGACCCCAAAACCTCAGTGTGAGCTGAGAGCGCAAACAATCGAGGTATGTCTGTAAGTATTCAGTGACGTAAAGAACAAAAGCCTTCATAAATATACACAAAAAGCATATAAGAAACGTTAAAAGATTTGCAAATCTAAACGTAAGTTATGAATGATATATTTTTATTTAAAAACGACAACTGGGAGACAATGAGACCACATGACAGGAGATGATACTCATTGGCGTTGTCAAGGTGACAGACAGGGCAATTTGCATGGTCTTGGGTTTACACACTACAGATAAAAACTGAAAAAGTCAACGAGAAATAAAAAAAAAATATCTTCAAAATTATAATTTTGAGTGGGTTGCATACTGTAAATACATTTCAAATGTAGATACGATATAACCCGTGGGACCAGTCTGGGAAATAAATGAAAGCTGGAAAGCTCTGGGAATTAAAAACACTGAGAAGATTTCATGAAGAATGATATACCAGAGGAGTTGCATATTACGGCAGAAGAAGTGAAGGAAGTGCTGGCAGGAGAGGAAGGAAAGATGATGGAGACAGATTACAGCCAATCACTTCAGGTTACCGCAAGACAACCAATCACCTCCAGTCACTGTAAGACAATCAATCACTTCAGGTTACCGCAAGACAACCAATCACCTCCAGTCACTGCAAGACAACCAATCACTTCAGGTTACCGCAAGACAACCAATCACCTCCAGTCACTGTAAGACAACCAATCACTTCAGGTTACCGCAAGACAACTAATCACCTCCAGTCACTGTAAGACAACCAATCACCTCCAGTCACTGTAAGACAACCAATCACCTCCAGTCACTGTAAGACAACCAGTCACCTCCAGTCACTGCAAGACAACCAATCACCTCCAGTCACTGTAAGACAACCAATCACTTCAGGTTACCGCAAGACAACTAATCACCTCCAGTCACTGTAAGACAACCAATCACCTCCAGTCACTGTAAAACAACCAATCACCTCCAGTCACTGTAAGACAACCAGTCACCTCCAGTCACTGCAAGACAACTAATCACCTCCAGTCACTGTAAGACAACCAATCACTTCAGTTACCTGCAAGACAACTAATCACCTCATCACTGTAAGACAACCAATCACCTCCAGTCACTGAAGAAAAAAAACAATCACCTCCAGTCACTGTAAAGATCAACCATCCTCTCCATCATGCAAGACAACCAATCACCTCCAGTCACTGTAAGACAACCAATCACTTCAGGTACGCAAGACAACTATCACCTCCAGTCACGATAAGACAACCATCA
Organism: Cherax quadricarinatus; assembly: GCF_026875155.1. Taxonomy (NCBI): domain Eukaryota; kingdom Metazoa; phylum Arthropoda; class Malacostraca; order Decapoda; family Parastacidae; genus Cherax; species Cherax quadricarinatus. Next base: position 45,966,172 of record NC_069400.1, read on the forward strand.
CCTCCATCACTGCAAGACAACCAATCACCTCCACACGTAAGACAACCAATCACTTCAGGTTACCGGCAAACAACCAATCACCTCCAGTCACTGCAAACAACCAATCACTCGGTTACCGCAAACAACAATCACCTCCAGTCACTGAAGACACCAATCACCTTCCAGTCACTGTTAGACAACCAATCACTCCATACATTGATAAGACAACCAGTTCATCTCCATCACTGCAAGACAACCAATCACCTCCAGTCACTGTAAAACAACCAATCACCTCCAGTCACTGGAAGACAACCAATCACCTCCAGTCATTGCAAGACAACCAATCACCTCCAATCACCGCAAGAAAACCAATCACTTCCAGTCACTGCAAGACAACCAATCACCTCCAATCACCGCATGACAACCAATCACTTCCAGTCACTGCAAGACAACCAATCACCTCCAGCCACTGTAAGACAACCAATCACCTCCAGTCACTGCAAGACAACCAATCACCTCCAATCGCCGCAAGACAACCAATCACTTCCAGTCACTGCAAGACAACAAATCACCTCCAATCACCGCGAAACAACCAATCACTTCCAGTCACTGCAAGACAACCAATCACAGCAAAATAGCCAATCACTTCCAGTCACTGCAAGACAACCAATGACTTCCAATCACCGCAAAACAACCAATCACTTCCAGGCACTGCAAGACAACCAATCACCTCCAATCACCGCAAAACAACCATCACCTCCAACACCGCAAAACACCATCACTCCAGCACTGCAAAGACAGCCAATCACCTCCATCACTTCAGGCACTGCAAGGAAACCAATCACTTCCAATCACCGCAATAACCAATCACTTTCAGGTTGTGCAAGACAACCACACTCCAATCACCGCAAAAACAACCAATCACCTCCATCACTGCGAGGACAATATGGGAAATCCAAGCAAAATGACCTATCGTATGAGTTGTTAGTGTTTGGGTTCCAGGAAGGATCTTAAAGACCCCACATATAAATAAGCCACACAGCTTGAACCATTATCATTTGCTGCTACCCACTGCGATATTAATCCGTTTCTTCTCAGAATTCTCATCAACCTGCTTTAACTATTTCATCAGAACAATTACCGTAAACCCGTCCAGCTCCTCTTTCTTTTCCCTTATCACTCTCCCTAAGTCCAGTCTACACGCAGAAAATTACGCACTCCTCACTCTAGCACCACACCTTGCCACACTCCAGCAACCTACACCTCACGTCGCGTACACCACACTCAATACTCCTCACTCCAGCACCACACCTTGCCACACTCCACCAACCTACACCTCACGTCGCATACACCACCTCAATACACCTCACTCCGCACCACACTCATTCCACACTCCAGCAACCTACACCTCACGTCGCATACACCACACTCAATACTCCTCACTACCACACCACACCTTGCCACACTCCAGCAACCTACACCTCACGTCGCATACACCACACTCACATACACCTCACTCCACACCACACCTGCCACACCTTCCCAACTTACACCTCACGTCGCGTACACCACACTCAATACTCCTCACTCCAGAAACCTCACACCTCCATCCTATGCCACACCTCAGTACAACTCTGCACCCTCACACTCAACTAATTCCCACCAACATTAACCTAACCCTTATTCTCTCGCTCACACGTCTCCTGTACTACATAATAACCAGTGATTTTTCTTTAATTTAACCCTAATTTATTTCGTTGTTCCGACAGGTCGTCCTGATAATAATCAATCTTGTTTTTGTCTTTTACTCATCATTTAATACTTAATTTCTACGCCTGCGGGATTTAGGCTCAAGCTGACATATTTCGTACCATCTGTTTTATTTAACAAAGACATAGCTAGCTTTCTTCACACAATTAATGCAAGTTAATTATATATGGTTAAAAACGCGGATAACACTACTGAGTTTTCTGAGAAATTCCGGGGTCAACGCCCCCGCCCCGGTCTGTGACCAGGCCTACTTAGGTCAGTGTCCAGATGCGACCACACCTCGACTACACCCAGTACCATTTTCTGATGGGAACATAGACAATAGTGAACAGAACACGTCCAATGTTTCTACTCTGGCTGGGATCGAACCCAGCCTTCACCGTTTGAAAGCGAGGAGCGTTAACCACCAGGCCACCAGTAGCCCTTAGGACATATTTAAACATTGATTCTGACCTTGCCAGAACGAACATGTTTTCAAATTATCTTGTCTTTACTATACAAGTATTTTTCTCACTTGTCGATCAATTATCACTGTTATACCTTAATTATATAGAACACTTAAGGATCTAATCTTGGTAAAGGAAGATACCCTAGCACACCACTTGACTCTGGCTCCCACTTAACATTTTCTCTCACGACGTCATCAGTTTACACCTTGTCTTCTCCTCTGCAAGTCTCACCTAAAATAGCAATCTCTCTCAGGATTAAATATCTGAACCAATACGAAGAGTAGTAACTCTATAAACAGCATTACATATTGAATCTATGGCCCATAGAGCTAGGGATTTAATTCTGACTCGGCCACCTAACATCAGTACCACGAGTGATTATTATCACCTACATAACAAGTGAGTAACAATATCGAGCACAGCCATCACTAAGAGCACCATTATCTGTCGCCAATTCCGTCTGTAGATTAAATGCTTGACTCATGCACTTCCGAATGAGTGTTTATTTCCGACCTGGCGGTCCCTTTCACGTGCCACTCTCTGCCACCATTCTGCGCTCTATGAATCGCTGTTCTCTCTCACCATCACATGCGCATAACATTCACCATCCCCGCTCCCCCCGCTCACCCTTTCCTAACACACAGAAACCACAAAGGAAAGGGAGCCAGATAGATTACAGTGAGCTTTAATACACGTAACAATGAATGGATCATATAGACGGAAAAAGGCAGGAAGCAACACCAATAAAACTGATTAGAATAGAGTTCGTTGGATATTTGATTTAATTCTTCATATTCTTTTAAAATAATGAAGGAGAAAGAATGACTTGGATAGGTATTGTTGGTATTATATAATGAAATACAAAAATAACCCCACAAAAGAGAGAAGCTACGACGACGTTCGAGCCGACTTAGGACGCATTGACATAGTCAATGGCGACAAACGTCGTCGTAAGTACTCTCTTATGTGCGGGTATTTGTGTATCGTTCCAGTCACGGTATTGGCCTTATTTATCTATTTATTAATAATATGAAATAAACGGGAGGTGAAAACTTTGAATTACTTTGACTTTATTATTCATAAAATCAAGATGGCTTCAAAAAGAAGTAACCCCCTACAAAGTTACGGAAACAACAACGAAGCAACCAGAGACTAAAGAGAGAATGTTACATAACTTCAAACAGGACTGAAAAAAAAATAACTCCTGAGTGACTCGGAGGGGGGGGGGGGATAACAGGCAAAGTACTTGCTAAACGTAATTCATCTCTAGGAATCAATACAACGATAATGATCTGAAGTTACACACAAGTCTAATTGCATCTCCTAAGGTATACTTAATGTAGTTACTGTTATAGGTGTACAGAATACCGTTAACCTTAAGAGAGCAAACATTTATCATACAGAGAAACACTAGTAAACTGATCGTTGAGTTTAAATACTTGAAATAAAAAAGTCCCAGGTTGCTACCCTTTCTCACACTGGATCATTATTATTATTATATTATTATTATTATTATTATTATTTGACTTGAATTGCCAGTCCCGTTTGTATCCTATGGGGCAGTGGTTCTTAACTCCTGGGCTGATACCCAAAACTGGAACAAGCCATTAGAATTGGGTCATCAAGGGACTGTAATATTTTTAATATTATCATTATTATTATTATTATTATTATTATTATTATTATTATTATTATTATTATTATTATTATTATTATTTCATGTGTTATTTCATAACTAGTATTAAGTAGTTGTTTCTGTATTCTTTTCTGCTTGGTTACTCCAAACGTTGAAATTATAGCTAAATGTTAGTACGTGGAGGAATGTGTTAATGTTGGCTTCAGACATCACACAACCTGGAGTGCTTAAACAAGAATGTGTTATTTGTGAGGAAGTCTCCAGCACGGAGTCGTTCAAGCAGAACAAGCTTGGAAGGCCCTCAGGAGGAAAGCACAGTGCACTTGAGTGGACTTTCTCAGAGGTTGTCATGTGAGTTGCAGAATGTGCTACAGGTTATCCAGGTTGAAAATTTCATTAAAGCCGGGACTCTTAGCTTCAAGATTTTCACTCAGATGTGTTCTGGTTTTGGTTGGGAACATGTGTATCTCTTGTATCACTGAGGTTAAGTGGCTGTCACGGGAAAAGGTGATCCAACAATTGCTTGACATGAGGAACGTGACGAGACAATTTCGGTTGCAAAGAGTCATCCTAAAAAAGAATCACCTCAAAATTCTCAGATTCAAAATGAACTATGCAAGTGGCTTATTTTGCCAATATTTTTGGTGAGATTAGAATATTGAAAATTTCCATGCAAGGTCGCGATCAGACGATGGTTGGGTTATCACAGGAACTAACTGCATTCCGAGGGAAAATTGAAGTTGCTGAAGAGCAAAATTGAGGCTGGAAAGACTGCATCATTGCCATCCTGGAGAGCACTTCCGGGGAGTGATGCATTTTCAATCACATAAGATGCATTTTCATTCATATAAGCCAAAGCGTAATCATAGAACATAATTCCAATGTAATCACAGAGTTTGATCACTATGTTCCTGAGGATGTGATAAAATTCACCTTCAGCATTGAACCTGAGGATCTACCTGACGATATTTCCAACGTCAGTAGCTCTTGGAGAATCACAGTGACGAAACACCTCAGTACGAGTTCACAGGCAGAGAGAATCACTGAGTTCATTCTGTATCAAAGGTCATGTAGAAAAATATATTCTTGGAAATGAAGCCGTGAAAGAGCTCATTTTCTTTATTACAACCTTCCTGTGTGAGGCAAGATTTAAATCACTCACTTTCACTCACCCTCACTTACCATCACTTACCATCACTCACCATCACTTACTATCACTCACCATCACTCACCATCACTCACCATCACTTACCATCACTCACCATCACTTACCATCACTTACCATCACTCACCATCACTTACTATCACTCACCATCACTCACCATCACTTACTATCACTCACCCTCACTTACCATCACTCACCATCACTCACCGTCACTCACCATCACTCACCATCACTCACCATCACTCACCATCACTCACCATCACTCACCGTCACTCACCATCACTTACTATCACTCACCATCACTCACCATCACTCACCCTCACTTACCATCACTCACCATCACTCCCCATCACTCACCGTCACTCACCATCACTCACCATCACTCACCATCACTCACCATCACTCACCGTCACTCACCATCACTTACTATCACTCACCATCACTCACCATCACTCACCGTCACTCATCCATCACTCACCATCACTCACCATCACTCACCATCACTCACCATCACTCACCGTCACTCACCATCACTCACCATCACTCACCATCACTCACCATCACTCACCGTCACTCACCATCACTTACTATCACTCACCATCACTCACCATCACTCACTATCACTCACCATCATTCACCATCACTCACCATCACTCACCATCACTCACCCTCACTTACCATCACTCACCATCACTTACCATCACTCACCATCACTTACTATCCCTCACCATCACTCACCGTCACTCACCATCACTCACCGTCACTCACCATCACTCACCATCACTCACCATCACTCACCTTCACTCACCATCACTCACCATCACTCACCATCACTCACCATCACTCACCATCACTCACCGTCACTCACCATCACTCACCATCACTCACCATCACTCACCGTCACTCACCATCACTCACCATCACATCACCATCACTCACCTTCACTCACCATCACTCACCATCACTCACCATCACTCACCATCACTCACCTTCACTCACCATCACTCACCATCACTCACCATCACTCACCATCACTCACCGTCACTCACCATCACTCACCATCACTCACCATCACTCACCATCACTCACCATCACTCACCATCACTCACCATCACTCACCGTCACTCACCATCACTCACCATCACTCACCATCACTCACCATCACAAAGTACGGAAACTGTCTACAACCAGAGCATGACATGAGATGCAGTGTCATCTAAATGACCCTGAGGTGAGGAGCAGTGCCACGGATCTCATTAATTACTGACACCTGACCCACCATGCCACAATCCACCTATTAAATAAGTGTCATATCTATTAAATAAGTGTCATATCTATTAAATAAGTGTCATATCTATTAAATAAGTGTCATATCTATTACAAATATTCCTTATTATTTCTGTTTATTAGTCACACTTAAAAATATTGTCAGTTACATTTTCGCTTTAATCTCTTTCTTTTTTTAAGAACAAAATTATCTTTTTACTTACGTTTACAAATTATGGTTATGAACACAAGTATCGCCATGTATATTGTCGACAGAATCTGGTAATCAGTCCCTCAGCCCTCAGGCTGAGGGACTGATTACCTCAAACTCCTTCTGATCTGCACAGTTCTTCTTTGTATGGACTGATGAAGCCACTGTGTGGCGAAACGTTTCTTCAGTAAAGATACCCAAGTGTTGCACATGTATCTAATTTAACAAGTGTCTAATTTACCGAGAGTCTTATTTCCAAAGTGCCTAAATTCCCAAGTGCCTAATTTCCAAAGTGTCTAATTTACCAGGCGTCTAATTTACCAGGTGTCTAATTTATCAAGTGTCTAATTTCCCAAATGTCTAATTTCCCAAACGTCTAATTTCCCAAGTGTCTGATTTACCAAGTGTCTAATTTACCAATTGTCTAATTTACCAAGTGTCTAATTTACCAAGTGTCTAATTTACCCAGTGTCAAATTTACCAATTGTCTAATTTACCAAGTGTCTAATTTACCAAGTGTCTAATTTACCAAGTGTCTAATTTACCAAGAGTCTAATTTACCAAGTGTCTAATTTACCAAGTGTCTAATTTACCAAGTGTCTAATTTACCAAGTGTCTAATTTACCAATTGTCTAATTTACCAAGTGTCTAATTTACCAAGTGTCTAATTTACCAAGTGTCTAATTTACCAAGTGTCTAATTTACCAAGTGTCTAATTTCCCATGTGTCTAATTTCCCAAGTTTAAGTATGGACTGAATGGAGAGTCAGGAGGTAAAATTCTGTATTGTGACAGTTGAAAAAATTCCCTCCAGTCTTCAAACAGAAGACTGACGACTACCAGAGAGGATCACCGTCAATGGAAAGATTACAAGTTGATGAAGGTAAGTTCAGCTCCTTCAGGCTACTGAGTACACACCAGATGAGTACTCAAGTACAAACAAAGAGATGAGTACACAGCATGTACGTACACACCAGATGAGTACACAGGAAGCAGGTACATAACGAGTGAGTACATATGTGAAGCTTGTTCAGTGGTGGCGGTGGTGGTGTAGCATGTCCAGTGGTGGTGTAGCATGTCCAGTGGTGGTGTAGCATGTCCAGTGGTTGTGTAGCATGCCCAGTGGTTGTGTAGCATGTCCAGTGGTGGTGTAGCATGTCCAGTGGTTGTGTAGCATGCCCAGTGGTTGTGTAGCATGTCCAGTGGTGGTGTAGCATGCCCAGTGGTTGTGTAGCATGTCCAGTGGTGGTGTAGCATGCCCAGTGTTGTGTAGCATGTCAGGTGGTGTAGCGTGTCCAGTGGTGGTGTAGCATGTTCAGTGGTGGTGTAGCATGTCCAGTGGTGGTGTAGCATGTCCAGTGGTGGTGTAGTATGCCCAGTGGTTGTGTAGCATGTCCAGTGGTGGTGTAACATGTCCAGTGGTGGTGTAGCATGTCCAGTGGTGGTGTAGCATGTCCAGTGGTGGTGTAGCATGTCCAGTGGTGATGTAGCATGTCCAGTGGTGGTGTAACATGTCCAGTGGTGGTGTAGCACGTCCAGTGGTGGTGTAGCATGTTCAGTGGTGGTGTAGCATATCCAGTGGTGGTGTAACATGTCCAGTGGTGGTTTAGCATGTCCAGTGGTAGTGTAGCAAGTCCAGTGATGGTTTAATGTGTCCAGTGGTGTTGCTTGTTCCCTGGTGTTGTTTGGGCTGTTTGGGAGGGTGGGCTGGTGTGCCTATCCGAAGTGGATAGGCTGGGTGTGGTCCGACCGGGGGTGGAGGTTGCGCTGGAGTGTACCTGACTCGAAAGTGGAGGTAAGGCTGGGTGTTTACCTGACCCGGAATGATGTGGGCTGGGTGGTGCCTGACTGGGGTTGGGTTGGCTGGGGTGTGCCTGATCCGGAGTGGAGGTTGGGCTGGGGTGTGGCCTGACCCGGGAGTGGAGGTTGGGCTGGGGTGTGGCCTGACCTGGGAGTGGAGGTTGCGCTGGAGTGTGGCCTGACCTGGATGGAGGTTGGGCTGGGGTGTGCCTGGCCTGGGAGTGGAGGTTGGGCTGGGGTGTGGCCTGACCTGGGAGTGGAGGTTGGGCTGGGGTGTGGCCTGACCCGGGAGTGGAGATAGGGCTGGGGTGTGGCCTGACCTGGGAGTGGAGGTTGGGCTGGGGTGTGGCCTGACCTGGGAGTGGAGGTTGGGCTGGGGTGTGGCCTGGCCTGGGAGTGGAGGTTGGGCTGGGTGTGGCCTGACCTGGGAGTGGAGGTTGGGCTGGGGTGTGGCCTGACCTGGGAGTGGAGGTTGGGCTGGGTGTGGCCTGACCTGGGAGTGGAGGTTGGGCTGGGGTGTGGCCTGACCTGGGAGTGGAGGTTGGGCTGGGGTGTGGCCTGGCCTGGGAGTGGAGGTTGGGCTGGGGTGTGGCCTGACCTGGGAGTGGAGGTTGGGCTGGGGTGTGGCCTGACCTGGGAGTGGAGGTTGGGCTGGGGTGTGGCCTGGCCTGGGAGTGGAGGTTGGGCTGGGGTGTGGCCTGACCTGGGAGTGGAGGTTGGGCTGGGTGTGGCCTGGCCTGAGTGGAGGTGGCGGTTGGGCTGGTGGTGTGGCCTGACCTGGGAGTGGAGGTTGGGCTGGGGTGTGGCCTGACCTGGGAGTGGAGGTTGGGCTCTGGTGTGGCCTGACCTGGGAGTGGAGGTTGGGCTCTGGTGTGGCCTGACCTGGGAGTGGAGGTTGGGCTCTGGTGTGGCCTGACCCGGGAGTGGAGGTTGGGCTCTGGTGTGGCCTGACCTGGGAGTGGAGGTTGGGTCTGGTGTGGCCTGACCTGGAGGGAGGTTGGGCTCTGGTGTGCCTGACCTGGAGTGGAGGTTGGGCTCTGGTGTGGCCTGACCTGGGAGTGGAGGTTGGGCTGGGTGGTGGCTCTGAACACCGGACACATCAAGGTGACAATTTGTGGAACATACAAGCACAGTGAATGACTCGCAGAGGTGGTGGACACGGCCGGACACTGTCAGATCTCAGCCCGACATTGGCAGACTACATCTCGACACTGACAGACTTCGGTCCGGCACTGACAGACCTCTGCCTGGCACTGACAGAGATATGTCCAACATTTTCAGACTTCAGCCCGAAACTGACAGACCTCATTCCGACAGTGGCAGTGCTCATCCTGATCTGTCAGCGGGATACTAACAGATCAGGCACTGACAAACCTCGACCCGACACTCACAGATCTCCGCCGGACACTGACAGATCTTCAGCTTGTCTTACCTGGTAATAACAAGTCTATTTACCCGATCACTATCTATATATTTACCGTTATCTCGTTCTCTACGAGGTTAATGGAGGCAAAATATAGACAGATGTATCATTTTGCATCCCGTACGTCTCAACAGACGTCGGGTTTTTCACTGACTAAAAATGGTGAACAATGTGATGGTGACACTTGCCTGTGTACGTGGCATTTCTGACATAATTCTGTCTCTGTCGTCTCTCTGGTTCCTTCTTCACTGTCTCTTCTTGATAATATGTTCTCGCTCTTACCTTTGAAGATATACCTTTGAAGAGTTTCGAGAGTTTCTCTACTGTAATAAAGTTGGTAGAATTACCGACAATATGTAAAGTAAAAGGACACAAGTGCAACTAATGTGACATTTATTGTGGCAACGTTTCGCTCTCCAGGAGCTTTATCAAGCCATTACGCTTGATGAAGCTTGATAAAGCTCCTGGAAAGCGAAACGTTGCCACAATAAATGTCACATTAGTTGCACTTGTGTCCTTTTACTTTACAGTTTCTCTACTGTTTGAGCCCGGTCATGGACCAGGCTCGTCTGGTGCTCTTAGTTATTCTTTTTTTTTATTGATTTTATTGTATGTTATGATTGGTTAATTTTGGTTAATTGACTTATAACTAACCAACTTAATCTATTCTAATCTGAGCTAACCTAATATTAAGTAAATTTACGTAACTTGAAAAACAAAAGGAGGAATACCCTAACTGGAACAACACACAATATGAAATTTACACACGTAAGCAACATCTGGGTATCTTTACAGTAGACATTTCACCATCCAGTGGTTTTATCAATACAAATTCAAGGACATAATTGGAAGACAGAAGAACTATATACAAAAGATGAGGTAATCAGTCCCTTAGAGTTGGTGTGAAGAGCAACGTAGTCGTGAAGATTCTGGAGCACAGGCAAGGAGGCTGGCGCTTATTGTGTACCATTTGTGCACAATACACAAATAACCCACAGACAGGAGAGAGAGAGAGAAAGAGAGAGAGAGAGAGAGAGAGAGAGAGAGAGAGAGAGAGAGAGAGAGAGAGAGAGAGAGAGAGAGAGAGAGAGAGAGAGAGAGAGAGAGAGAGAGAGACATCCTATTGGGGCAAGTGTTCCACAAGGTAGCGTGCTGGGTCCATTGTTATGGAATGTCTACTTCAACGACCTTCTTCATCTCATCCCAGAATCACATGCATATGCAGACGACTGTACACTGACATTCACTTATCCAAGAGAAGAAATGCCAGCTGCTCTAAGCTACATCAATCACCAGCTGAGAGCTATATCAGCTTGGGGAAATAGATAGCAAGTAACATTTGCACCTGAGAAAACGCAAATGATGATCGTCTCTAGGCACCATAATGGTAATGCTGGTGCAATAGTAAGGATGAATGGGAGGGTGTTGGCACCTGGAGAAGAAGTTGATATCCTTGGGGTGAAATTTGACTCCAAACTAACCATGAAGAACCATGTTGTGAATCTTGCAAACAAGGCAACCAGGAAGCTTACAGCACTTCGCCGTATCTCGCATCTGCTTGACAGTAGGGGTTGCAAGATCCTGTACGAGGCGCAAGTACGCTCACACCTTGAGTATGCTCCACTTTCTTGGTTTGCCTGCCCCCCCCTCTCATCTGCGACTGCTTGACAGAGTAGAGAACAGAGCAAGACGTCTCATCTCTCGCCTGGACCCATCCTGGATAGATCTGTCATTTCAGCAGAGCCTTCAACACAGGAGGGATGTGGGTGGCCTTACTGTTATGTACAAGGCCAATATTGTCAAAATACCACACTTGGATCCACTTCGAGGACAGCGTGAAACAAGCTTTTATGCCACAAGACGGGCAGAAAGCAGCAACTTCACTTTGGCTGTACCCTTCTCCAGAACATCACTCCATCTGAGATCATACATACCCAGGATGACTCGAGTATGGAACACATTCGTACAGCATAATGATGTCAACGAGATAAAGTCAGTTGATCAAATGAAAATGCTGGTCCACAGATGGCTCCAACTTCATCCTGTTCCCTACTTGTATGTCTCATAACAATAAAAATGCTTTCAAATGAGCTGATGTAGGTAACAGCTCTTAGCTTGCCAATAAGTTAGGAATCCTTAACCTGTAAATAGCTTGTCAATAAAGCTAGGGATCCTTAACCATGTCAAACCCTGTGTAAAAAAAAAAAAAAAAAAAAAAAAAAGAGAGAGAGAGAGAGAGAGAGAGGGGGGGGGGCCTGATGACGTTTCTGTCCTCCTTGGAACATTTACTAGTCACACTGTAACGTAACCTGACCTAAGCAATCTAACTAAACTAATCCTAGTTTACGCTAAAGTAGCGCAATGTAATGTAAACAAATCTATACTAATTTAACCTTACCTAGCTAAACCTGACTTAACCAAACCTAACTGAACCTGATTAAACATAACATAACTGAACCTGACTTAACCTATTCTAATCAAGCTTGCTTATAATAAAACTTAATTTGACCTAACTTAAAATTGTTTTTGTTAATCTAAATTAACCTAATTCACTGTAGCATAGTCTAACCTAATGTGTCCTAACAACACGACTGATGTATTTCGATACATTTGTTGCTTACAAGCAGCTCTACCCGTCTCTCTAATTCAGTGTTAACAAATGGAATAGTTGAAAGCGGCAATAAAATTTTAATACAGTATAATACATAAGTTTGTAAGCATTTTGTGCCTGAATCTCTGTGTGTTTGTGTGTACTGAAAATAAACTTATAAATTAAAGGTTGAAAGAACACAAGTGAATACACTTAGACATCTTTATTGGATACGTTTCTGTTCTGGAACTTTGCTCACTCCAGTTTAGGCAAGAGAATACAAGTACAGGTGGGCTCGCCAGGACGGGTCCTGGCCCGGGTTTTCTCCAGCACCACAAGAGAATGAGAGAACACAGTATATATAGTGGAGACAGCAGGTTACTGCTGAACATCAGGTACAGACGTCAGGTCAGCTAATAGCTATTTGACTTGGCAGCAGAGATTCATCGTGGGAGTATCACAAGTACAGTGATAGTTGAGGTGGTGTACTTGCCAACTCTTCTCGTTCTGTAGTGTTGGTAGAAGTAACTGAGGATACTTCAGGGGCACCTGTCAAAGTGGGAGTCTCTGTATATCAACGCTGCTTTGTTTCGGTTTGTGAGATGTCTAAAAATGCTTGTGTCTTGCACAGACCTCAAGTGGAACACCTCAAGAACTGGAACAAATCGGAGCTGATTGAGAAAGAATGCTATATTGACAGGTGCTACTGCAGTGAAGTGTTGAAGTATCCTTAATTGTTACCACCAACACTACAGAATATAGTTGGTTAGTACATCATCTCAACTGCCTTTGCACATGTGATACTATTCCACGTTGGTTATGTTCTTGCTGCCACGAGATATGGCGATTACACTATGACGTCTTCACCTGATCTTCACCATTGGCATGCTTTCTCCACTATATTTATTGCGTTCTTTTTTTTTCCCTTTGTATGAAGGGAGTAACTAATTCCCACGAGTTTTTTCTCCCTATTGGGGTGTCGTTACCCCTTCTACTTTTTTTTAAAGGGTTAACACTTTTCATAATATAAACCATTACGACATTTACCGACAAAAGACATTTTTTAAAAACTAAATGACAAATTTTGGCACCTAAACCCCAATAAATCCCCAATGTCTTCAAACGGACACACAAAAAGAAAAAGCCGATCGAAGAAACTCGGGAAAAGGGTTATGAAACAGTGACCTTTGGGGCGTCCCACCTGTAAACAACGCAAAAACTTTTAAACTTAGGGTGTCCCATAGTCGATTGTACGCACTCACCTCACACACGAGGCGCGATACGGTGGAAACATTAGGACGTTTTTCCTTTAAGACACCTGCTATCCCTGTTAAACCTGTCAGAAAAATAGGTACCGGGGTTGGGGTCCAATTTGCGGGGAATTATAGCCTCACTGCTTGTGGAGGCTATCCTAAACGGGGAGCAGAATGAAATTGCTCTGAGGCACCCACACCATCGTATGTCTTAATCCGGTAAAATCTGCTTGCGGGGGGTATTCTTTTTGGATTGTATCTCCCATGGGTTAGAGCTTGGGGAAAATTTTGTCACCATCAGGCGGCTAAAACAAAAAGGGGTTCGATACTTCGGCTAGTCGCAGTTTTGTTTTGTTTACTGTGGTTACAATATGATATTATTATAATTTATAAAATTTTATATATATATATATTTTATATTATATATTTTTTATATATTTTATATTTTTAATTATTTTTTTCAAACACATGGGCCGTCTCTCACCAACGCAGGGGGGCCCGAAAAAAAAAAACTTTCATCATCATTCAACCCATCACGTTTGCCAGAGGCATGCCCACATAAGTTTAAAACCAACTTTAAACACCCCCCCCTTTCAGATTGCAGACCTGATTCCCATCCCCAGGACTAAAGCCCGGCCCTCCCGGGTTTCCCTGAGCCCCTTTCTAAATGTTGCCTTGCTCACACTCCAACAGCACGTCAAGTCCTAAAAACCATTTGTCCCCACTTGCTCCATCTAACAGCTCACGATGCTTGCTGGAAGTCCAACCCCCCGACACAAAATTTCCCCTTTTCCCCTCCCCCTCCAAACTTTCCTGGGTCACTTTTCCCCCCGCCTTCCCTCCACTTAGTTTTATACACTCTCGAAGTCATTCTATTTTTGTTCCATCTTCTCTACATGTCCAACCCGCCCAACAACTCATCGTCAGCCCTCGGGATAATGTATAGAAACCCGCCCCCTCCTAACCCCAAAACACGAATTCTCTGCATTATTTTCACACCACACTTTCCCCTAGACAGACATTCCACTGCCTCCCTTCTCCTCGTTGCAACTTTCACACCCATTCTTCACACCCATATAAGAGCATTGGTATAACGAATTCCATCTTTCCCCCTTTTTGCTTCCTGACAAGTTCTTAGTCTCAACAGACTCCTAAGTGCAAACTCCCTTTTTCCCCCCCTCATCAATTTATGATTCACCTCATTTTCATAGACCCATTGCTGACACGTTCACCCCTAAATATCTGAATCTTTCCCCTCCTCCATACTCTCTCCCTCCAATTGATATCCAATTTTCGTCACCAAATTTTTTGTTTGCTCACATCCGAGAAGGTAGCAGTAACAAGGAGGCTTTACAAAAAGGTAGGGGTGTGTTGCCCAAGGTTTGCGTGAAACATAAACGTGAACAGTATTTAGAAAAGGGATAAAGAGGTTTTTGTGGATTTATGGATTCGGAAAAGGCAATGATGGGGTGGTAGGGGGGCAATGTGGCAGATGTTAAAAATTGTAGAATGGGAGAAAATTATTAAAAGCGTAAGAGTTTTTAGGAGGATGTGAGGCTAAAGTTAGTGTATGTAAGGAGAGGGAGATTATTTCCCTGAAAAATTGGCCTTAACAAGTTTAGACAAGGATGTGTGATGTCACCATGGTTGTTCAATATTTTAAATTTGATGGGATTGAAAGAGAAGTGAATGCGCGGGTTTGTGAAGAGGTGTGGGGTTAAAAGAGAAGAATTAACACAAATGGGGGGTTTTCACAGTTGCTTTTGCGTGCACTGTTTTTTTTGTGAGATTTTGAGAAAGTTGCAGAGGTTGGTGGGTAGTTTGGTTTTGGGGATGTAAAAAAAAGAAAATAAACGTATTTATATATATAATATATATAATATAAAATATTATATATATATATATAAAATATATATTATATATATATATTATATTATAATAATATAATTTTAATAATATATTTATATATTATATATATATATTTCCAAACCCCTTTGGGTAAATCGTGGGGTCCATACCTCGGAAAAGGGATAAAAAAGGGTTCAAGGAAGAATATTTGGGTTTTTTTCCTGAAGCCCCTTTTAATATTCCACTTCCCTCCACCCCATCTTTTCATTCTTTTTTTACCAAAAAGGGAATATTTTTTTTACATAAATTTACAGAAATTTAAAAAAGTACATTGTTTTTTAAAAAAGGCACATACAGTACATAGGTGTGAGAGATACATGTTGTAATTTGTTACATGTTTGTCCTGATTATAATGCGAAAATTCATCCGCTCCTCAGAGCTGGGGGGTTGCCCCAAAATTTCAGCAGGCATTTCCCCTCTGAACACCCACTGAGTCGCTGGAAAAAAAACTAGTGCCCTGGTCCCATTGCCCTGAACTTAGGCACTCTTTTCCAATGAGCAAGGGTCTCTGAGCCCATGGGAACAAAATAAATGATGGGCAAATTCTCCATATTTTTTAAAATTTTGGGGTCCCTGAAACTGGCGGCTGCCCCTTTCCTCCCTGGTGTATTTGGGATAAGTATCAACCCACACCTGCAGCTTGTAAAAAGCCCTAAAACACAGCTTGTTTCCCATTTTCCACAATAAACCAAATAAACCAAATATTTAGAATGCTCGACTTGTTTAACATAATATCTATTTTGATGAATGGTTCAAAAACCCACAAGTTGATAAATTTTGACACATGTGCAACCCTGGGGTATCTGAAAGTTAAGACACATGTGCACATGTGTTCAACTTTTAGATACCCGGGTTGCACGGGTGCCTAAAATAAAATGATCTATTTTAAAAGGTTAGAAAACATCAAAAACTCAGTATTGACTATACACAACTTTGCAATCATCAAGAAAAAATTTGAATTTTAACCACCCTTGGGAATCAAAAACCAGAAATGAATTTTGTCCAAAGAAAGGAAAAAAAAAAAGCAATGAGAGAGCCAAAACAGACTGCCAGCCAGGGAGACCTAAGGGATATGTATGGTGGTACTATAGAAAAAAAACAGGTAGACGTTTAACATTAAAAAAAATTTTCTCTGACAATGTAAAATTTTTTATGTTTTGACACAGAGGACAGGAGAGGCTGGTGACAGGAAAAACCTGGGGTACGGAAGATACGAGAAAAACGGGAAAACACAGGAGGAAATGGAGATACTGGTGATATGGGATGAGTTACTGAGGAAATTTTGCCCCTTTTAACCCGTCAGGGCGGACTCACTGCGAGGAGAACGAAAAAAAGAAACTTTAAATGACACAATTGAAGAGGGGTCTGCCAGACCTGGTGGAACAGGGGTTGCAAGACATGGGTGAGGCAGGGGGGCTGCCAGGCCTTGGTGAAACAGGGGCGCCAATGGGTGGCAGGGGTTGCAAGCATGGGTGAGGCAGGGGTTGCCAGGGCCCTTGTGGAAACAGGGGTCTGCCGACCTGGTGTGAAGCAGGGGTCTGCAAGACATGGGGGGCAGGGGTCTGCCAGGCCTTGGGTAAAGAGGGGTCTGCCCGACCTGGTGTGAAACAGGGTTGAAGCATGGGGGGAGGCAGGGGGCGCCAGGCCTTTTGTGAAGCAGGGGTCGCCCAAACCCGGTTGAACGGGGTTGCCGGCTGGGGTTTAGGCAGGGGTCTGCCAGACCCATGTGGACGGGGTTCTTACGAAAGGTTTTTTATGAAACCTTGAAGCATTGCAGCTGCCTCAAAGCGCAGGAAAAAAAGGGTTTTTTGCGAAGCCTTGAAGCTTTTCAGTGATCCAATAGCGGGAAAAAGGTTCTTACGAACACTAAGCATTAATAGCAGCCCAGGAGCGGGGAAAAAGGTTTTTGACAGCCTTGAAGATTATACATCCCCCAGTGGGAAAAGGGTCTTACGAAGCATTGAACAACTAGCAGCCTCACAATGTGGAAAAAGGTTCTTACGAGTCTTGAAACATTATTAAAAAACCTTTCAATAGAGAAAATATCCTTACAAGCCTTCTGCAGTGTCACAGGGTAGAATTTGGTTCTTACGAAGCTTGAAGCATTACTGCAGTGTAACAGGAGTGGAGGTTTTTAGGAGCCATGAAGCATTCAGCAGGTCATTGGATGGGGTAGGGTTTTTTTACGAAGCCTTTTAAGCATTACTAACAGTGTAACAGAGTGGGAAAAGGGGTTTTAGAAGCTTTAAAATTTAAAATCAGTGTCACAGGAGGTTCAGGTTCTTACGAAGCCCTTTAAGCTTACTGCGCCTCACAATATATGAAGAAGGTTCTTACACCCGGAAGCTTACTAGGAGCCTACAAACAGATGAAGGTTCTTTTCGAAGCCTTTAAAAACATTCTAAAAGCCTCCATTAGCGGAAGAAGGTTCTTAAGAAAACCAGAATATTTCTACAGTGTCCAGGAGCGGAAGAGGTTTTTTACGAAGTCGGGAAAACATTCTAGCGTCCACTAGAGTGGAAGTAGGTCTTAGATGCATGAAGCTTACTAGCAGTGTACCAAGGGGACGTAGGTTCTTTCGAAGCCCCTTTGGCATTACTAGCAGTGTAACAGGAGTGGAAGTAGGTTCTTACGAACCCTTGAAGCATTACTAGCAGTGTAGCAGGAGTGGAAGTAGGTTCTTACGAAGCCTTGAAGCATTACTAGCAGTGTAACAGAGTGGAAGTAGGTTTTCACGATGCTTTGAATCATTGTTAGCAGTGTAACAGAGTGGAAGTAGGTTCTTACGATGCATTGAATCATTACTAGCAGTGTAGCAGAGAGAAAGTAGGTTCTTACAATGCTTTGAATCATTAATAGCAGTGTAACAGAGAGGAAGTAGGTTCTTACGATGCTTTGAAGCATTACTAGCAGTGTAACAGAGCGGAAGTAGGTTCTTACGATGCTTTGAATCATTACTAGCAGTGTAACAGGAGTGGACGTAGTTTCTTACGAAGCCTTGAAGCATTACTAGCAGTGTCATAGGAGTCTAAGTAGGTTCTTACGAAACCTTGAGGAATTACTAGCAGTGTAACCGGAGAGGAAGTAGGTTCTTACGACGCCTTGAAGCATTACTAGCAGTGTCAAAAGAGTCGAAGTAGGTTCTTACGAAGCCTTGAAGCATTACTAGTTTGTGTAACAGAAATGTAAGTAGGCTCTTACGACGCCTTGAGGCATTACTAGCAGTGTAACCGGAGAGGAAGTAGGTTCTTAAGATGCTTTGAATCATTACTAGCAATGTAACAGAGTGGAAGTACGTTCTTACGATGCTTTGAATCTTTACTAGCAGTGTAACAGGAGTGGAAGTAGGTTCTTACGAAGCCTTGAAGCATTGCTAGCAGTGTCATAGGAGTCGAAGTAGTTCTTACGAAGCCTTGAAGCATTACTAGCAGTGTAACAGGAGACGACGTAGGTTCTTTGGAAGCCTTGAAGCATTACTAGCAGTGTAGCAGAGTGGAAGTAGGTTCTTACGAAGCCTTGAAGTATTACTAGCAGTGTAACAGAAGTAGAAGTAGGCTCTAACAAAGTCTTGAAACATTACTAGCAGTGTCACAAGAGTCGAAGTAGTTCTTACGACATCTTAAGCATTACTAGCTGTGTAACAGAAATGCAAGTAGGTTCTTACGACGCCTTGAGGCTTTACTAGCAGTGTAACCGGAGTGGAAGTAGGTTCTTACGATGCTTTAAAACATTACTAACACTGTAACAGAGAGGAAGTAGGTTCTTACGAAGCCTTGAAGTTTTACTAGCAGTGTAACAGAAGTTGAAGTAGGTTCTTACGTAGCTTTGAAGCATTACTAGCAGTGTAACAGGAGTAGAAGTAGGTTCTTACGAAGCCTTGAAGCATTACTAGGAGTGTCACAAGAGTGGAAGTAGGTTCTTACGATGTCTTGAAGCATTACTAGCAGAATAACAGGAGAGGAAGTAGGTTCTTACGAAGCCTTGAAGCATTAGTAGCAGTGTCACAGGAGTCGAAGTAGGTTCTTACGAAGCCTTGAAGCATTAGTAGCAGTGTAACAGGAGTGAAAGTAGGTTCTTACGAAGCCTTGAAGCATTACTAGCAGTGTCACAAGAGTGGAAGTAGGTTCTTACGATGTCTTGAAGCATTACTAGCAGTGTAACAGTAACATAAGTAGGTTCTTACGAAGCCTTGAAGCATTGCTAGCAGTGTAACGGGAGTGGAAGAAGGTTCTTACGAAGCCTTGAAGCATTGCTAGCAGTGTAAATGGAGTGGAAGTAGGTTCTTACAAAGCCTTGAAGCATTACTAGCAGTGTAACAGGAGTAGAAACAGGTTCTTACAGAGCCTTGAATCATTACTAGCAGTGTAACAGGAGAGGAAGTAGGTTCTTACGAATCCTTTAAAGCATTACTAGCAGTGTCACAGGAGTGGAAGTAGGTTCTTATGAAGTCTTGAAGCATTGCTAGCAATGTCACAGGAGTGGAAATTGGTTCTTACGAAGCCTTGAAAGCATTACTAGCAGTGTCACAGGAGTGGAAGTAGGTTCTTACGAAGCCTTGAGGCATTACTAGCAGTGTCACAGGAGTGGAAGTAGGCTCTTACTAAGCCTTGAAGCATTACTAGGAGTGTAACAGGATAGGAAGTAGGTTCTTACGAAGCCTTGAAGCATTACTAGCAGTGTAACAGGAGTGGAAGCAGGTTCTTACAGAGCCTTGAATCATTACTAGCAATGTCACAGGAGTGGAAGTAGGTTCTTAGGAAGCCATGAAGCATTACTATCAGTGTCATTGGACTGGAAGTAGGTTCTTGACGAAGCCTTGAAGCATTACTAACAGTGTAACAGGAGTGGAAGAGGGTTCTTACGAAGCCTTGAAGCATTACTAGCTGCCTCACAATATATGAAGAAGGTTCTTACGACGCCAGGAAGCATTACTAGGAGCCTCACAATAGCCGATGAAGGTTCTTACGACGCCTTGAAACATTACTAAAAGCCTCACATTAGCGGAAGAAGGTTCCTAAGAAGCCTTGAAGTATTACTAACAGTGTCACAGGAGCGGAAGTAGGTTTTTACGAAGCCTTGATGCATTACTAGCAACGTCACAGAAGCGGAAGAAGGTTTTTACGAAGCCTTGATGCATTACTAGCAACGTCACAGGAGCGGAAGAAGGTTTTTTACGAAGCCTTGATGCATTACTAGCAACGTCACAGAAGCGGAAGAAGGTGTTTACGAAGCCTTGATGCATTACTAGCAACGTCACAGGAGCGGAAGAAGGTTTTTACGAAGCCTTGATGCATTACTAGCAACGTCACAGAAGCGGAAGAAGGTTTTTACGAAGCCTTGATGCATTACTAGCAACGTCACAGGAGCGGAAGAAGGTTTTTACGAAGCCTTGATGCATTACTAGCAACGTCACAGGAGCGGAAGAAGGTTTTTACGAAGCCTTGATGCATTACTAGCAACGCCACAGGAGCGGAAGAAAGTTCTTACGAAGCTTTGATGCATTACAAGCAGTGTCACAGGAGTGGAAGTAAATTCTTACGACGCCTTGAAGCATTACTAGCAGTGTTACAGGAGAGGAAGTAGGTTCTTACGAAGTCGTGAAACATTACTAGCAGTCTCACTAGAGTGGAAGTAGGATCTTACGATGTCATGAAGCATTACTAGCAGTGTACCAAGAGTGGACGTAGGTTCTTACGAAGCTTTTAGGCATTACTAGCAGTGTAACAGGAGTGGAAGTAGGTTCTTACGAACCCTTGAAGCATTACTAGCAGTGTAGCAGGAGTGGAAGTAGGTTCTTACGAAGCCTTGAAGCATTACTAGCAGTGTAACAGAGTGGAAG
This sequence comes from Cherax quadricarinatus, assembly GCF_026875155.1. Lineage (NCBI taxonomy): Eukaryota > Metazoa > Arthropoda > Malacostraca > Decapoda > Parastacidae > Cherax > Cherax quadricarinatus. The sequence continues at coordinate 45,987,460 of NC_069400.1, forward strand.
TAGGTTTTCACGATGCTTTGAATCATTGTTAGCAGTGTAACAGAGTGGAAGTAGGTTCTTACGATGCTTTGAATCATTACTAGCAGTGTAGCAGAGAGAAAGTAGGTTCTTACGATGCTTTGAATCATTAATAGCAGTGTAACAGAGAGGAAGTAGGTCCTTACGATGCTTTGAAGCATTACTAGCAGTGTAACAGAGCGGAAGTAGGTTCTTACGATGCTTTGAATCATTACTAGCAGTGTAACAGGAGTGGACGTAGTTTCTTACGAAGCCTTGAAGCATTACTAGCAGTGTCATAGGAGTCTAAGTAGGTTCTTACGAAACCTTGAGGAATTACTAGCAGTGTAACCGGAGAGGAAGTAGGTTCTTACGACGCCTTGAAGCATTACTAGCAGTGTCAAAGGAGTCGAAGTAGGTTCTTACGAAGCCTTGAAGCATTACTAGCTGTGTAACAGAAATGTAAGTAGGCTCTTACGACGCCTTGAGGCATTACTAGCAGTGTAACCGGAGAGGAAGTAGGTTCTTAAGATGCTTTGAATCATTACTAGCAATGTAACAGAGTGGAAGTACGTTCTTACGATGCTTTGAATCATTACTAGCAGTGTAACAGGAGTGGAAGTAGGTTCTTACGAAGCTTTAAATCATTGCTAGCAGAGTCATAGGAGTCGAAGTAGTTCTTACGAAGCCTTGAAGCATTACTAGCAGTGTAACAGGAGACGACGTAGGTTCTTTGGAAGCCTTGAAGCATTACTAGCAGTGTAGCAGAGTGGAAGTAGGTTCTTACGAAGCCTTGAAGTATTACTAGCAGTGTAACAGAAGTAGAAGTAGGCTCTTACAAAGTCTTGAAACATTACTAGCAGTGTCACAAGAGTCGAAGTAGTTCTTACGACATCTTAAGCATTACTAGTTGTGTAACAGAAATGCAAGTAGGTTCTTACGACGCCTTGAGGCTTTACTAGCAGTGTAACCGGAGTGGAAGTAGGTTCTTACGATGCTTTAAAACATTACTAACACTGTAACAGAGAGGAAGTAGGTTCTTACGAAGCCTTGAAGTTTTACTAGCAGTGTAACAGAAGTTGAAGTAGGTTCTTACGTAGCTTTGAAACATTACTAGCAGTGTAATAGGAGTAGAAGTAGGTTCTTACGAAGCCTTGAAGCATTACTAGGAGTGTCACAAGAGTGGAAGTAGGTTCTTACGATGTCTTGAAGCATTACTAGCAGAATAACAGGAAAGGAAGTAGGTTCTTACGAAGCCTTGAAGCATTACTAGCAGTGTCACAAGAGTGGAAGTAGGTTCTTACGATGTCTTGAAGCATTACTAGCAGTGTAACAGTAACATAAGTAGGTTCTTACGAAGCCTTGAAGCATTGCTAGCAGTGTAACGGGAGTGGAAGAAGGTTCTTACGAAGCCTTGAAGCATTACTAGCAGTGTAAATGGAGTGGAAGTAGGTTCTTACAAAGCCTTGAAGCATTACTAGGAGTGTAACAGGATAGAAAGTACGTTCTTACGAAGCCTTGAAGCATTACTAGCAGTGCAACAGGAGAGGAAGTAGGTTCTTACGAATCCTTGAAAGCATTACTAGCAGTGTCACAGGAGTGGAAGTAGGTTCTTATGAAGTCTTGAAGCATTACTAGCAATGTCACAGGAGTGGAAATTGGTTCTTACGAAGCCTTGAAAGCATTACTAGCAGTGTCACAGGAGTGGAAGTAGGTTCTTACGAAGCCTTGAGGCATTACTAGCAGTGTCACAGGAGTGGAAGTAGGCTCTTACTAAGCCTTGAAGCATTACTAGGAGTGTAACAGGATAGGAAGTAGGTTCTTACGAAGCCTTGAAGCATTACTAGCAGTGTAACAGGAGTGGAAGCAGGTTCTTACAGAGCCTTGAATCATTACTAGCAATGTCACAGGAGTGGACGTTGGTTCTTACGAAGCCTTGAAGCCTTACTAGCAGTGTAACAGGAGTGGAAGTAGGTTCTTAGGAAGCCTTGAAGCATTACTAGCAGTGTAACAGGAGTGGAAGTAGGTTCTTAGGAAGCCATGAAGCATTACTATCAGTGTCATTGGACTGGAAGTAGGTTCTTGACGAAGCCTTGAAGCATTACAAGCAGTGTCACAACAGAGGAAGTAGGTTCTTACGAAGCCTTGAAGCATTACTAGCAGTGTAACAAAAGTGGAAGTAGGATTTTTCGAATCCTTGAAGCATTACTAGCAGTGTAGCAGGAGCAGAAGTAGGTTCTTACGAAGCCTTGAAGCATTACTAGCAGTGTAAAAGAGCGGAAGTAGGTTCTTACGAAGCCTTGAAGCATTACTAGCAGTGTAACAGAGTGGAAGTAGGTTTTCACGATGCTTTGAATCATTGTTAGCAGTGTAACAGAGTGGAAGTAGGTTCTTACCATGCTTTGAATCATTACTAGCAGTGTAGCAGAGTGAAAGTAGGTTCTTACGATGCTTTGAAGCATTACTAGCAGTGTAACAGAGTAGAAGTAGGTTCTTACCATGCTTTGAAACGAAGCCTTGAAGCATTGCTAGCAGTGTAATGGGAGTGGAAGGAGGTTCTTACGAAGCCCTGAAGCATTACTAGCAGTGTAACAGGAGTGGAAGTAGGTTCTTACGAAGCCTTGAAGCATTACTAGCAGTGTAACAGGAGAGGATGTGGGTTCTTACGAAGCCTTGAAACATTACTAGCAGTGTAAATGATGTGGAAGTAGGTTCTTACTAAGCCTTGAAGCATTACTAGGAGTGTAACAGGATAGAAAGTACGTTCTTATGAAGCCTTGAAGCATTACTAGCATTGTAACAGGAGTGGAAGCAGGTTCTTACAGAGTCTTGAATCATTACTAGCAGTGTAACAGGAGAGGAAATAGGTTCTTACGAATCCTTGAAAGCATTACTAGCAGTGTCACAGGAGTGGAAGTAGGTTCTTATGAAGTCTTGAATCATTACTAGCAATGTCACAGGAGTGGAAGTTGGTTCTTACGAACCCTTGAAAGCATTACTAGCAGTGTCACAGGAGTGGAAGTAGGTTCTTACGAAGCCTTGAGGCATTACTAGCAGTGTCACAGGAGTGGAAGTAGGCTCTTACTAAGCCTTGAAGCATTACTAGGAGTGTAACAGGATAGGAAGTAGGTTCTTACAAAGCCTTGAAGCATTACTAGCAGTGTAACAGGAGTGGAAGCAGGTTCTTACGGAGCCTTGAATCATTACTGGCAGTGTAACAGGAGAGGAAGTAGGTTCTTACGAATCCTTGAAAGCATTACTAGCAGTGTCACAGGAGTGGAAGTAGGTTCTTACGAAGTCTTGATGTCAGCATAGTTGCTGATCCCTGTATTCCCAGTATTATATAGCATAGCATATTAGTATCATCCATGTGCTTTAGATATGAGATCCCTTGTAGTCCTGTGGCTTTGTGTGACGTCACGGGATACAGATGTGTAGGCTCATACCTCTGCCCCGGCCTCACTCGGAGGCAGACCATTCAGCGGACAGGCAAGGCAGCTGGGCTCCATCCCTCATCTCAGTCTGACAATATAGTTACCATCCTACAAGTGTGTCTATCTTCAACCTACGATATCTCCATTAAAGAACCCTTACGATAAATGGTGGCAGCGGAGGGCCTGTAATTCTGACGATTACAGCGATTTCTGGAGATAAAATTTCGACCAGCAAGACGGCCATTTCGTGTCACCAGTAGGCCTACCGAGGTTCACCCCATCCAGCTACCTCAAGTCAGCTACTCGCCCAAGCTCCTACAAGCTTCTACATTATTCACTGGTCAGTCTCTTTGTATTAGTGTTTTTCTGCTTATTTGCATCACTCCCGAGGGGTTGACCCGAGTTTGCAAAATAAGCCAGCTTCCAGTCTGTGGTGGGGGAGTCACAACAACCAAGTCCAGTCGAGCCTAGTCTACTCCATCCAATTATTTTGCTTGCCAAGCCAGCTTCCACCCCTGCTGTGCTCATCGTGTGAAGTTATCAAGCCATTCTGTGTGAAGGGTTAAGATAAGCCAGCTAGTAACTAACCCAGGTGTCTTACCCCAGTACTCAAGCAAGCCACGTGAGAAGTCTTCATCGCTTGTGATTCAAGCTCCAAGCATTCTGAGTGCTCTTTTTCATCCTTGTGGTGTTGTAGTATTTCGTGGGTTTATTTTAAGCCAGCCGGCTTAGAATTATCTTCGCGGCAGTGTGGGTGTTCTCAGTGAGGCTTACGACGTTCAACCCATAAGCCCAGCCACTCACGATCTCGTGTGTCTCACCATTGCCGGTCTCAGTCCTGTTAACCCACAAACCCAACTACAGTCAGCCATTACCCACTCACCAAACTTCTTCAGTGTTTTGGTGCACTGCTAAGGGTTGTAGCACCATATTTTAAGGACCACATAGGGGGTCAAGAGCTAGAGTGTGTTCGCGCCATCTTTAAAGCCTCCTGTGTGTGTTTATCGCCGATGTAAGCGCAATTCTACGATCATCTGTGCAGAGGACAGCAGCAAGACCATATAAACAATCCATCAATCTCATTCTTCAAGTTGTTACAGCGATAATATTTTTTTTTAGAGACATTTCCGAGTGTTGAGACATTTCTTTTGTGTTCCCAGTGATTTTTTCTCTTAGTGACATTCAGTGACTCTTGATCAGACTCAGTGTTTATCATGTACTGATTGCATTAATTTCTTTTAATCTCCTTAATTCAGTTTTAATTTTCGTGCATTATTTTATATCTGTTGTGTTGTGTATCTTTTTATACACTTGAAGTAAGTACTTAGTGTTTTCCTTTGTTGTGTGTGCAACATATGAGCAGTATAGAACTTGTGTTCACACTTCAGAATCACCTAGAGTTCTCAGTATTCCAGTGAAGTATTTCAGTAAATTTTTAACCTCATATTCTGTATCACAACTCAGTGTTGTCTGTTATTTTTTTTTCTTCCCAGCATTTGTGTATTTTTATTTTGTTCCCTGTGTGTTGAACATTCTTGTGTTCATATTCTTTCATTTAGCCAGTGTTTAATTTGTCTTATTTCCACAGACAATAGTGCCATTTTTAAAGTCCAAGCAAGAAATATTTTTTTTTACAAAATTTTTCACACATCAAGTTTCATTGCAAGAAAATTCTAGTATTGTGTTTATGTTGATGAGTTGTGTTCTGCATCACTGTAAGTGTTCAAACCTTTTTTTGTTATGTGTTTTTAGCACCTATTATTTTTCATGTTTTCATTGAACAAATTCACTCTTAAGTGCAATTTTTAAGTTCTTCCTTTAAAGTAAATTGTTCTTTTGCTTGTTAAGTGTTGTTTAAGTGCAGTTAAGAGTTAAAGTGTTCATTCCTTGATATATTTCTTTTCTTGTGTGTGTAATATTTTTTTTTTATTATTGCACATTGATTCATTTTGCAATAATTCTTGTGCAAATATTGTGTTGCTATTAAAGTTTCCTTGCAGAAAATTTTATGAAGTACTTGTTGATTAGCAACTGTTAATTTGATATATTGCTACAGTTTATTACAGTGCAGTTTCTTATGCTCTGTTCTGTGCATAGTATTTTATTCTGTCTGTGTGATTTTATTTTTATTTCAGTGAATTGTGTGTCTGTTTTAATTTTTGCACAAGTTTATTGAGTCCATTTTATCATTTTATTGTGTATTTTCCTGTTGCATTGAAAGTAAAGACAACTCACTGTGCCATTCTCTCAATTTAAAGTAAAAGTTGAGCAATTAGATTTGAGCAAAGTACAAGTTCTCTTGATTTTCAGTGTTTGTTAAGTTGCATATTTTTCTTGTGTGAGTTCTTTGCTTACTGTGTAACTTGTCAATTTTTAATTACTTATGCAGAATAGTTAAGCATTTTCTTCCATTTAAGCTTATTGTGTCATTCTCTCTATTTTTTTTTTTTTTTTTTGACTTATGCCCTTCAGTATTTTCACTGAGAAGATGTCCCAGTCACTTTTGAACGTTCACTTAGTGTACCATTCCAGTCAAAGTCAATATGAATCGGTCCACAGTACCAACATTTCCTTACTGACTGAAAGACAATATCTAGCCCTTGAGCAATGTGTTTGTTCTCACAGCTTGTATCTGAGATTTGTTAAAGTGCTGCGAAATGTGAAGTTCAGATTAAGTTCCTATAGATCCGTGAATTACTTATTAACGTAGCCGAGCGGTCAGGCACTAGTAATTCTGTCACTCCTATCTGTGTTCCACCTATACCTTCAGACTTGCAGGATAGTGTTCCGTTGCCTCAAGTGTCCGGGGACACTCAGACTGCCTTGAGTGCACAGCCTATCCCTGCAATGACTGCTAGTTCGAGTAGTAATTTCTCCACAGGGGATGCCTTGTCAGAAAACGATTACTTGCAACTAGTAATGCCATCTCTTGTTGATGTGACATGCTGTCTGCAGAAAGACGTCTCTGTTACAGCTAGTGTTCTCACTAGAGTGTCTGTTGTTGTTCCTAATGTTCCAGATTGTGATCCCATCCTAGTTGACAGTAATCAGTGCATTGTTAGAAGTTATTTCTCAAGTAACTTTCACATGTTAACGTTTGTAAGTGTAGTTTCTTTATAGCTGATACCTCGTGTCACTGTGTGCGACTCAGATTGAATATCAGCATTGTTCACCGTGTTCATTTCTTTTCTCCTGTGCTTGCAGTTTGAGATAGTAGATTCGTTCTCCCTTGCTCATATTGCGTGTTATAGCGTTAATTTTTTCAACCGGGGGGGAGTCATCCACTCCACCGAGTTTGTTCTTTCCTCCAGTAAGGAAGAACTGTTACCTTTATTCCAGAACAAACAGCCTACTGGAAGATTAGCCAGATGGACCTTGACTATCCAAGAGTTCAATCCCACTTTTGAACATTTACCTGGCAAGTCGAATGTAGTCGCAGATGCTTTATCGCGACACGTTAGTGTAGTTACTGCAGATCCTCCATTTACTGTCGAGGATGTCAAAAATGCCCAAAGAACCGATCCCTTGTGTTCTGGTGTGATTCGATTCCTGCTCCAGGAAGATCTTATTCTTACTGTGAAGCCACCAGCACCCATTAGTGACTTTGTAATGAGCCAAGAATTACTGTATCGAATAGTCGAGTTGAGTACTCCTAGCAGACGAGTTAGTAATTCCACAGTCACTAGTGATTGTAGTTGTATCTTTTGTAGATACTCCTTCAGATCTCTCTCAGTCAAGGCATGTGTTAGCCATTGCAGAGGAATTCAATCCTCCCAGAGATGATAACCATTCTGCATACGTAAACCTTACCCTCGCAGAATTGGGTTTAAATGTACATAGTCTGTATAATTAGATGTCCGAGATGAATGAAATTGTCAACTGTGTGTTTTGCTATTAGCTGATCAGTTTGTCAGAAATTTTCGTGTTCACGTTCCCTCCGTATTCTGAGAATTAACAGTCTAGATTTGAGTGCACCGAATCTGCCTTTCTGTT
>NC_069400.1:45999883-46014883 GCF_026875155.1 Cherax quadricarinatus
CCCCAAAACAAGAAGGGTTAAGTATTAAAAGGGGGGCATTAGTCTGTCCCCTTTTATCCAAAAACTGCTCACTCGCCGGGGAAAAACCCGAAAAACTATTTCTCTTTCTAATCCTCCTCAAAACCTTCCAAAATTTTTACCCTCTTCCTATTTTTGGGAAACCATTTTCCCTTTTGTTAAAACCAAATGTTTTTTCCCATCTTTCGGGCCTGCCGCCCACTTTCCCTTTTTTGCACTTCCCATTTTTTTTAAATCCAAATAAAATTTTTTAAAAACTCATTTTTCCCCCTTTTTATCCAGAATCTCACCCTTTAAAAAAACTGTACAAATACCCTTTCCCAAACTCATAAGTTCAAAATTTTTCAAAACCCCTGAAAGTTCTCAAGATATTGTATGGTGTTCAAAAATTCACTAAAAAAGCCCGGGGTCCAAAAAACCTTCATTAGGTCTTACTGCATGACAGTGTTTCCCATTGCAGACACTGCAAGGTCCAGGCGGAACAACCAAATCTTTCAGTGGGCTGCAGAAAACAAATTTTAAATTTCAACATGAAAAATTTCAATTATCAGTATGGTAAACACGGGGAAATTTTAAAATCTTCTTTCAATACAAAACAAATTCTGGCCAAAAATAGAGGAAACCCCAAACTTTCAAAGCCGGGGAGTGTTTTCATGTCGGGGGAAACCACCTCAAGGACCATAACATTGTATAAATCGCATCTGCTAAAAAAAATACAGGAGGGATAATGAGAACCTCAAACTAGGGATCCCAAAGCCCATGATACCTCTTCAGGTAACTTGTTCTATTAGGCGGGAAATTTATTGCTGCACACAAACTCCCCTTTTCAAGGCAGGTGAAATTGCCGACCTAAAAATGTAAGGAACCCTTCACAGGCAAACGGAGATAAAACACCTCAATTACGGGGAGCGCTTGAGGTTTTCCAAAAACCTGTTTTTCCCTGGAAACCAGGGGGAGGATCCCTGTTTTTAAAACACCTGGAAAATCCTAGGGGGAAACTATTTTCCGAACTTGCACACAAAACCCACTCACTACGAAAGAAAAAGATTTGGGCAACGAGGCAACATCCCCCCAATGAAAACCCGGGGAGTCACTAGCATTTTTAATAAAGGCCCCTACAAAAAGGGTGTCAGGGGCCCGGACTTTTCCCAAATGCCTCCTAGCATACATAAGGGGGATTACAACGCCCCTGGCAGTCTTCAAGCTGGCACGGGAAAAAGCACCAAAAGTGGGTCCCTGACCAGCCGGGTTTGTGGCTCGTACGTTTTTTTGGGCGTGCACCCAGCGAAAACACCCCTGGTTGACGGCTCTGATCCAAACCAGGCCGGTCAAAGCCCGGGGGCCGGGGGGGCTTTGCCCCCCAAAAACCCTCTCTCCAGGAAAACCCCCAGGTAATTGAAGGCCCTTTAAATAAAAAATTTTTGTGTGGTAGTTCCCAGAATCACTAGAAAAAAATTTTTTACTTTCTGTTTTTCCTATTATTTATCCCGGGGCCTGGTGGAAAAAGCTCTCGCTTCAAAAGCTAATGTCCGGTGCGATTCCGGAAAGAGGGGAAAAACATTAAAAAAATGTTTTCCTTACACCAGTTATCCTTGTTCACTTTTCAGTAAAAAAGGGTACCTGGGTTTAGGGGGACTGGTGGGGGGTCGCCTTTCCCTGGGTGTTAGTGGACTGGTGGGGGTCGCATCCGGGGCCCAAAACTGCCCAAAATTTTTCCGAAATGTTCTGCATAAAAAGCAGCTTTTTACATAGCAGAAATTTTCCGATGTCAGCAAACTGTTTCCCTTTACATGGGGTTTGAAAGAAATGAAGATTTTGATTACCATTATTATGTTAAAGATTTTTTCTTCCACAGTTTAAAAAAATACTCCCTTTTCATCTTCTGTTGCAACCATTTGTTGATTTTTGGGCCATTTTTTTTTTTCCCTTTTTAATCTGGGCTTAGTTAAGCAAACACATGCACAAAAAAATTAGGTTTCTTTATTATTTAAACTTTTTGTCGGTTTTTTATATTATGCTGAAACAAATTTCTTAATTCCTTATATGAATAAACTGTAGTTCCTCCCCTAGTGAAAATTTTCCCTACACACTCCCCAATGACAAACCATCGTGACTTCTTTAAAAAACAAAAACCAATTTCAGCCCCTTTTGGCATGGTAGATCACTACTAGTAACACAAAGGTGATCGTTTTGGACGTTCACCTAGTGTTACCGCCAAAAGGACAAGGTCATTATGAAAGAAAGGAAGCTGGTGGTTTTAAGGGGGATGATGGCCAAAGGGAAAAAAGGGTCACTTTGTTTTACTTTTTTGGGTTTTCTAGGTTTTCTACCCCATCTGCTGCTTTTTGATAATCAATGTTTTTTGTTTTGGTATACCTAAATAAACTTACTGTGCTTGTACTCAGGGAAAAAGTTTAAAATTTAAAAAAAATGAAAACCTAAGCAAAAACGATATAAGTCAAGTAAAAAAGCCATCCAGGTGAAAGGAAAACCAAATGTTTTCAGAGGGGGGAAAAAACCAGTAATAAAAACACTAAAGAAAAAAATAACACTTTGTTTGTTTAAAAGTTTCACCCAGAACTTAGTTCTTCATGAAAATTTAGCAGAAAAGGGAAAAGTAATTTTTTTAAAACTGTAACGGGAGAGTGACGTCACATGTTAAGGTGTTACTTTTTTTGGGTATAAAAAAAACAAATTAAAACGGGAAGGGGCCACTTTTCTTTTTTTTTTTCGGTGCACTTTAAAGTTTTACTTTTTTTAAAGCAATATCCCCTGGTCTGATCACATTTAAACATTTTTAAAATTTTTTTATTTCCCCTTGCAACAAAAAAAGTTTGCATTTTTGGTGCCATAGGGCCCAAAACAATTTACTTCCCCCTTTGGGGTTTTCCGGCATTTTCACACCCACACAAAACCCTTATAGGGGTCGGGCCAAATAGGAAAAAATCTTTTTTTATTTAAAAAAAAAAAACCTTTTCTTCCCGAAATAAAACCCAAAAAATTTTGTGAAATGAAATAATTTCGTAAAAATCATTCAAAACCCTGGGAAAAATTAATTTCATTGTATTTGTTGATTTTTTAAATTATTGTAAACTTATTAGGCTAAATTAAAACCCCTGGGTTTTAAAAAGTTTTAAAAAGTTTTTAAGGGTTTTTCCCGGTTCCAAATTAATAAAATTTTTTCATTTTAAAATAAATTAAAAAAATATATATCCTTTCACGTACAAGATAAAAAATTTTGGGGGGAAAGAATTTTTTTAAGTTCCTATAATTGACCCGGGTTTTTTCCCATTCGGCGGGCAATTTATTTATTAAAATTTTTATTTATATATTTATATATAAAATATATATATATATAATAAATATTATATATATTTATATTTATATATATATATATTAATTTATATTATGCAAAACAACCACTGTGAAAGGGAAAAGAGAAGTTCCAAGCGCTTTCGTGATACTCTTTCTTTCACAGAGGTTGTTTTGCAAAATTTTGAAATCACCCGGTTTTTGTGATCTTATTGCATATGTATAATATAAAATGTTTTTTGTGTGGGGGGTGGGGGGGTTTTGGGGGGGGGGGGGGGGGTGTGGTTTGGGGTGTGTGTGTGTGTGTGGGGGTGTGTGGGGTTTGTGTGTGTGTGTTATGCAAAAATCGCGAACAAACGATCAAAATTTCGCGGATTTTAAAGATTTCTCTTTCGCCTTTGTGTTTGCAAAACCCAAAAATCATCAGGGCTTGGGATATGATTTCAGAAAAAAAGGAGGTCCCAAGGGAAATATGATTAGAGAAAGTTCTTTTTCCGGGAAAGAGGGAGAAATGTAGTTGGGAGGGAAAGGGGCCCCCAGGCTACCAAAACCCATAGGCAAAAAAGTTTGAATATTTTAACTTTTTGAAGACAGCCAGCCCAAGCACTGAAAAAACAGTAATAAACCCCAAAGTAACATTAGTGCCCTGACCCTTTTTTAAAAAATTTGGTAAATACAAAATGATATAAATGAAATTTAATACTAAAAAAACAGATGTTTTCGGCAAAATTTCCTCGGAAAATTTTCCCCACGTCTAAAAAAACGGGTTCCCCTTAAAGGGAGACAACGTAGTTTTTACAAAGGAAGAAGGACGTAGTTTTTTCACAAGATTCTAGGGGATTGGTCTGTCAAAAAAAGCAGGGAAAACAGCCCTAATTTTCCCCGGGGTGGAACTACGCATTAAGACAATCCATAAAAATTTGTATTTAAAAATTTGATTTTTGGGCCATGCCCAAAAGCCCAAAATTTAAAAAAGGATATTTTTAACAAACCACAATTTGGGATTGTGTAATGTACGCTTAAAATTTAAAAATATTTGCCCCAATTTTTAAAAAAATTCCCTTCAAGCCAAATGGAACAAGAAAAAATGACTCTACTTTTTGACCAAATTTTTGAGTTATTGCAAACTCTAATGTTGCTGAAAACTCAGATTCCCGGGTGATTTGTATCAAATACAGTGTTGTGATTTCCTAACATTTTAGGGTTTCCCCGTCTGTCCCCATAGGGAAAAAATTTCAAAAAATTTCAGCCGTTTTTTATGAAAAACCACCAACACAGTGTTGGGAAAAATTCTTCATCAGATTTCTTTTAAAAGTCTGTGAAATTTAAAAAAACCCCTTGGCTAAAACTTTTTTAAAGGGATTCGCCCCTGACAAATCAATTTTTTTATTGTATAGAACCCGCAAATTTTTGATCTGAGGTGTTATCTTAGGGTCGCCCTAAATAAGCTTTCCCAATTGTCAAAATACTGATTCCACGAATTCCTTTGGGGCCGCAATTTCGTGGGAACGTCAAATATTTTCCTAATTTCGTCAATGTTGAACTCCAGTTGCACATCCGGGAAACTTTCGGGAACATAGTGAGGAAAAAAACTCCTTTTTACTCCTGTTAAGGTTGGGAAAAGTTTGTGAATTTTAAAAAGCCCACTTTTGGACTTTCTTATTCTGTAAACTTAAACTTTTTTATCAACCTGGTTTTTCAACATATTTAAGAAAGGAAAATTTTGATTTTCCCCTTCTTTCTCAAAATTTTAAAATTTTAAAACAGAGTCAAGGTGTTTAAATTTTCGTGGGGAAAAGGATCCAGGCCCAAATTTTTTTTGCCAAAGACCAAGATGTCTCCCCATACCTTTAACCATTTACCTTTATAGGGCAAGATGTCTTTCAGCAGCCCATCCGAAAAAATCCAATCCAGATTGCTCAATAGAGTCAATGAATTTCCCCTACCTATTTCCTTCTTTGAGTGAGTATTCTCTTTAAATTTTTAAAATTGCAATCAAATACAAACAACCTTAAACATTTTTAATAATGATATTATCAAAAAGGGAAGGGGACCCATTTAAAATTTTTCAATAAATAGCAAGGGAAACTGGCAAACCCAGTGTACAACGCCATGACATTAAAAAACTTACTAAATGTAAAATCAATTTTTTAAAGTTAACATTTTGCAATTTGTGAAAATAAGCCCCATTTTTTTATTATAAAAATTTCCCGAAATGGGTTTCCAAGCAATGGGTTAATATTTTTTTTTTAAACCCTTTTGACAGGGTATATGTAAAGATCCAACAGAAAATAATAAAAAGGTCTCACCAAAAAACCCCAACTTTTGGGTTTTATCAACAAACATATTTAAAGGGGGTGTCACCAAACCCTTTTAATGACTCATGAAAAATTAAACTCAAAAGTGTGGGGGTGGGGTCTAAAAGAATTGGGGTTTCAACTTTTTCTTATGTGGGCAGATCATTTAAACCCCCTTGATTTTTGGGTATCACAAAAAATTTCTATTCAGTAGAACTGCCCCCCGGAAACAAATGCAAAATTTTTGGTCACATTAAAAGTGTAAAAATAAAAAACCCGCAAATTGGTCCCGAAGCCAGAGTCATTTTCCCCGTTCCACTTTGGGTTGAATTTGGAAAATTTTTGGAAAATTTTCAAGGGGAAAAAAAATAATGTATAGTGTAAAAATAACAGTGGTAGCCCTGCTAATTTTGATTGTTTTTAGTTTAGGCTATTGTACATAGCCCCAAAATTGGAAATCTTATACTGTCTGTAGTTCCACACCGAGAAAATTAAAGGGCCCCCCCGTTTTCCTGGGCCCTTTTTTAAAGGGTTTGACCAGGTCTGCCCTTTTAATCAAAGGGAATACATAAAAAAAAGGCCGCCCTTCCCCTGCAAAAATTTTTTTATGTCTCCCCTTTAAAAGATCTCTTTAAATTAACCCAAATTTTTTAGGGTGTTTAAAAAAATTTCCCAACTTTTCCAAAATAACATCATTTGGTTTTTAAAAATCATTTTTATTATATCTAGTCTTAAAAACCCAAAATTTTTTAAAAACTGTCAAGTCAATAATGTTTCGTTAGGGATTTGTAAGCCCGACGGCACTTCCCGCCCTTTTGCCTCAAATTTAAGCAAAAAATGCTTCCCCCTGATGTAAATTTTCCTTTAAAAACCCTTCCTTTTTTTTTGAACCCTGTAAGCTCCTGATGGCTGTTGATTGCAACAAGAAAAGGGAAAACAGTATCATTCAACTCCCCCCCTTTTGTTTTTTTTTACACGCCACCACACGCACACAAAATCCAACCTAGCCAAGCCGGGAGGAAGCTAGAGGAAAATTAAAAAAAGTTTTTCAAATAAAAACTTGTCCCCACTAAGGGGGAGGGCCTACGGGGTGGTTAAAGGGAAAAACGACCTGACGGGCACTGGGGGGGAAAGGGAAAATAAGAGGGAAAAAGGGATTACGCGCATATAAATTTTTATAAACATGGGGGAGCGCTAAACCCTTTGTATTTTCAGGCGCGTAGGGGGGGTGTAAGGTATTCCCGGTCAAATTTTGGGGCCCGGGGCACAAAAACCCAAATTTCCCCAGATCAAGAACCCCCACCAGCGCCAAGGAACCTCCCGTGAGGGGGAAAATTTTAAAATGCTGAGAGGAATCGATAAGGCGGGCAGGGACAGGGGTGTTCCAGAGATGGGGGCACGAAACCCAAAAGGGCCCCACACCACCGGATGGGCCCCGAAACAAATTAAAAAAACCCGCTCTGGGTGGGTGCGTTTAAAAATTTTTTTTATATATATATATTTTTAAATAATTATATAAAAAAAAATATATTTAAATTTTTTATATTTATATATATATATATATATAAGTTTATATATATAAATATATATATTTTATAATTTTTTATTTATATATATATATAAATAAATTATAAAATATATATAAAAACAATATATGGGGCCCAATGAGCCGAATTGGGTCTTTAAAAATCCGTTTTTAAGTATATTTTTAGTGCCTCCAAAATTTGATCATCTCTGAATTTTTTGAACCCAGAGAAATTTCCCACACCCATTTTAAGATAAATGGCCACATTCCATATTGATACCCCGTCCCGAAACACTCCATGATTGCCAGTTAAATGGGGAATGGCTTATGTGAAGGGGAAAATTTTTTATGAAATTAAAGAAAATTCCCCACCCAACCTGGAAGTTTAAATCTTTGTTTTAGTCTCCTACGAAGATAAAAGAAGAAAAAATGAACGGACGAAATTTTAACAATTTTTGAAGGGGCGCAGCATCTGCAAGTGTCCCAAAACTTTAGATTTAAGCTTACATTTTTTTTTAAAAAAAATCAAAGAACATTTGGGGACAAATACTTTTATGTACAAACATTGTGTTTTTTTCAGGTTGTTTAAACGCAAAATTAAAAAATTTTAACAAAATAATTTTTACAAAATAAATTTTCGTTGTTTTTTTTTTCAAATTCCCTAAAACGGGTTTAAAGGATTTCATTATTTTGGACGAACATTACAGGGGAAAAAAACACAAAAAACTCGTTTTTAGTTTTCCCCAACGGGCCCAAACAATTAAAAAAATTTAATGAAAACGTATTTCTGTATTTTTACTCATTTTTTAGTTACTCTGGCGCTCTTTGGGGAGTTTGCAGAAATTCTAATTTTCATTTGCGACTTTGTAAATTTAATTTTTAAGTTTTTTGTGGAAATTAGAAAAACTTTCAACAGAGTAAGTTGGGAAAAACTTGGCCATCAAAGTAAAAAATGAAACTTGTCTTTTTTAAAATCGAAGTTTTGCTAACTTTCCCAAATTTTAAATTTAGGATAAAGAGTCCCTTTGAGTTATTTGTTTTTTCCACTGGGAATTTTACAAGGACTGGTATTTTTTTTCTGACATTTTTTTGGGGGGAATTTTTCGATATTTTTTTTTTTTTTTTTTATGAAAATGCTAAAAGGGAAAAATTTTCATTGCATTTCCTTTTAAAAATACAAATATTTAATATACAAAAAATTTCCTAACATCCCGTGGGTTTATCTAAGTCTTCAGCATCCCAACGGGGGCCCCCTTTTAGTGTGTCCCCTTCGGGGAAAATCCTGTCTCTGTCCCCCCTTAAAATATACCTCTCAGTAAATTTTATTGTTTTACATCGATATCTAAGCCCCGAATTCTTGTTTCTTTTCAGTGCTATACGATTTAACAAAATTATTAGGCCTTTTCATACATCTTTGTTTTTGCTAGGATCTTTTTGGGGGTTTTGTAATTCTGGGTTTTATTGTATGATGGGCCCCGGTCTTTGTCATACTATAATTTAATTTAATTCGTAAACAGAATTTTGGGAAAACTTTTTTATTCTTTTACAAAAGTTTTTTTTCGTTGGGCTAGGTATGTGCAAATGCCATTTAAACAAAAAAAATCATGC
Organism: Cherax quadricarinatus; assembly: GCF_026875155.1. NCBI lineage: Eukaryota > Metazoa > Arthropoda > Malacostraca > Decapoda > Parastacidae > Cherax > Cherax quadricarinatus. The sequence goes on from NC_069400.1 coordinate 46,008,644, forward strand.
ATATACCTTTTGAAAATAATTTTTAAAACCCAAATTATAAAATAGCCCCTTGTGTGAGCTTCCATTTTTAAAAATTTCCGGGGAAAGGCCCGTCGGGAAAACCCTTTTGGGTACAGTTTTTTAATCTTCGGGTTTGCTTTTTCAAAAATGTCGAAAGGGTTTGTCATGGAAAGTTTTTTTTCGCAAAATAAGGAAAAAATTTGGGTTTTTTGGTATATTTAACAATACGATAAACCTAATTTCTTCTTTTTTCCACTGTCTTTGCTAGAGGGGCATGGGTTTTCACTGTGGTGAAGTGGGTAACATCACAACACGGGAAAAAAAAAGTTTTGCGGAACTTTTAGCCCCTTTAGTAAGGGTTTTGTTGATTGGGGCCCCGGGGGAGCCTATTACCCTGAACAGAAAGATCACAAAAAAATATTGGTTTTAAAATTTAAAAACTCTCACTCAAACACAGAGGAAAAATTTTTAAAAATATTATGGGCAGAGAATTTAATAATACATGGGGATGACGTCCACTCAATAAAAAGGCAAGAATCCTGGTCTAAATTTTTTTGTCGCTTTGAAGTATTTTAGGGAAACGTAAACAGCACGCTTTCATACTGTACTGACGGGAAAAAATGCACAGCAATGCTTTCTTCTGGACTTATATTAGGGCTTTGGCCCGGAGCCCGTTCTTTGGGACATATGACCTATTTCTCAAAAAGCTAACAACAAACGCGTCATTTCCATGAGAGTAAACCCAAAATTTTTCTGGTTTAAATTTTTCCAAAAAACAGACTGTCTTGCAAATTTTTGTGTAGAAAAAAGGGGTGAGAAAGGGTCAAAGTGCCCCCTTTTTTCATCCAAAAAATTGATGAACAAACGCCGTCACGACAGGGCTTTTCAGTCGGGAAAAAGGTTAAATTTTTTCACTGAGACGTAGTCGTTAAGAGGTTTAAATTTTTAGGTGATCAGCCCTTTTTTAAAAATGGCAATCCCTTAACGTCAGGCCCTGAAGCATCGATCAGAAAAATCATATAGGGCCCTTTGAAGGGGGGTCAGGCCCTGATGCATTAGAACAGACACCCCTATATGGCCCCTTTTGAAATGGTCGGTGAGGCATAAAATCAGACAATCATATACGGGAGTGGAAGAAAAGGGGATGTTGGGGGCAGATCACAACACAGGTGGGAAAGGGTTTTACATAAAAGCAAATCAAGCTAAAAAAATTATTAGCTAAGGGGGAAAGAAAGAACCAAAAAACCCCCTTTCTAAGATACCGAAAAATTGCTGTTTTTGGGGGAAAAAATATTATAAATATTACATAATACCGAAAAACTGTGAGTATTAAACCCTGTCGCACTTAGGTTTTTTCTTTTTATCCTGAAAAAAACATTTTTTCCTGGGTCCAGGAGATACGTTTCAACAAATAAAAATGCATAGGTATTCTTTTTTATCAACTTTGGGGGAAAAATAATATTTCCCTTTTAATTTGGTTTTTCTTAATTCAAATTTCATTTAATGCTTTGTGAGAAAGTTTACAAGTGTGTCAGCAGACACACAGGCTGACAGCTGGACACAGCTGGAAACTGTGGTCACCGCCAGTTTTTCCTCAGCAAGAACCACCTGTAAAACTTGCTCGCATTACGAGTGTCCCTGCAGGAAGGACTAAGACCTTTGTGAAAGAAAGGCAGCCTGCGTCTTGCAACTACTGCAAGAAAAACTGGCACGTCAGAGTGCTGGAAGTTTCAGAGGCAGTTCCAGTAACTCGGGGAGTAGTTGTGACTGCTACTCACCCTGCTTCATCTCTAGGAAAATAAGGACATGTTGTTTTCCCATATAACTAGCCTATTGTTACTATGTCTTAACAATCACAATGACTTAACAGAGTCGTGCTAAGAGGTTTCGTGCTCTCACTTAAAGCGAAGTTTCTGGAGCTTCACTGAGTTGTAGTGGTGGTACTCACTGATTTATTGTGATGGTGCTTAACAATTACTGAGTGGTGATCAAGTGGGTGGTTGCGAGAAATGTGTGTAAATTGTTTTGTTCAAAATTGTATTCATTTAAAGTTACTAGTCAAGTTTTCTTGCGAGTTTTGGTGCCCCAGTGCCCATACTTACGTGCAGTAAGTCAGGGTTGACCTCATCATTTTTGACACCTGATCAATGTCAGTATAAAGAACATTTAATTTTTGTTCATGGGAATTTTATATTTCTGCTCTAGATTTCTATACAAAGCAATCTGCCTTATATACGAGGTTTCGGATACATTCAGCGACTATAGCTTTTACAGTGACAGGGACAAGGAACTTGGCTTCAGTCTTACAGACACACACGTGTTTCTTGTAAGACTGTAGTGTTCTTGTTAGACGTATGTGTCTTGAAAGACTGTAGTGTGTCTTTTAAGATGTAGTGTGTCTTGTAAGATTAGTGTGTCTTGTAACTGTCCCTAAAGCATTTGGGATCTTGAGATGTAAGTTCCGGCGAACGAGCGAAAATTAAAGGATATGTGTGTGGGGTGGGGGGGAGGGGGGAAGGCGCAGCTACATGAACACACTGCCCTGAGTGTCATTTCACTTTGGCTACACACCTACAGTAATAGTGCATTCACATTATATTACATAGAGATAGTGCATTCGCATACGAGATTTGTCTTTCATGAGGTAATACTAAGTATACTATTTTCTGCACGATCGGTTTGTTCCATTAGCACTGCTTGTGATCTCTGGAAGGAGTTGGTCTACTTGAATTCTTTTAACTGAACAGCTGCCTCGATAACTTGGTTCGTGAGCTCCTACACACCCCAAAGCTTTCCCTGGAACAATCTCCTTAACTTTCATAAATACAGTGCACAGGACAAAAAATGCAGATAAGTCCTCTTGTTCCCTTTGCACACCCCTTAAACCTCCCGTCACACGGAAGATTTTTCTTGAACCCACTGTTAATTTTCCAGTTAAGATTCAGTGCCTTCAAAAGCAATCTCGGATGCGTCATATTCACTAATTTTGGGAGTCGACAGAGGGGAACATCCCTTTAAGAATTTAGTCTGAAAAAAATTAAACACCTTGTAGGAATAAAAGGGAATATGAGCACCCAATCATTTATTCCTCCTTATCCTCTTCGGGATTCATCTTATTCTTCTAGGACTGTGCGATGGCCTGATAACCCAGCATGCTCCCAGTAGGAACGTTGGAAAGGGGGGTGTTGAGCTTCAAGAAGATTGTTCGCACAGCTGTAATTATTCCTGGGTCTGAGTGATTTCCCCCCACTTTCGAAGGTTTGAGGTGATTCCCAAAGTTTCTCCCCTTTTTACTTCCCCAACTGAATTCCTCTCCGGGCTCTTCCATACCTCCAGGTACCAATTATGAGCCTTGCCAAGCTGGAATTTTCCTTTTACGAAGGGGTTCTTCCTACTAAATACCCCTGATGAGTGAATTGGGGGGGGAGGTGAATGAGGAAAAATGTTTAAAAAATCGAAAAAAGCGTGAAAAAAAAATCTAAAAAAAAATAGTTAAAAATTTGTAACATATCGGTGAAAAATCCTTTTATTCGCATTATTTTCCAAATCTTTCTACAGTATTATATCATTTGTCCGATGACACCCAGGTGTTTTTTTCGTATACAGTATTTGTATTGACTCCCCCCGAATCGTAATGACACGATTGGTAACGCAACGGTCAGGATTTGAGACCACGACCCGGTTAAACCCCTCCTGGCAGGTTTTATTTTTGTAGTTTTTTTATCCAATTCTTTTTAACTACTAGACGAGGGCAGCTTTTGCGGGTCAGTTACACAGTAATCCCGGAGGGGTGTTCGCCGCTGCCCCTCCCAATTCATTATGGATTTTTTTTTCAGCGAAATCTTTCACCCGACGGAAGGGACACGAGGAGGGCAGAATTAGCGGGGAAATCTTTGTTTATCTGGGTAGAGACGAGGGAAGGGGAAAGGAGCTGGCCCCATCTAACATGACCAGAGTAATTTTTATTTCTCTCAAAAAAAAAGTTATTCTATTGGGAAAATTTTTTTTCATTATTTATGAAAAAAATTGTTATTATTTTGTGTATTTTTTTTGGGCAAAGTTTTATGAAGCTTCTAATAAAACACTTTTTAACATTCCTGCCTCTCATGGAGGGTTCCCCGATGCTGGTGAGGGGGTTTTGTTTAGGGAAATTTGGGTCTTGCCCACTTCCCCGAATTGACCCGAATTCTTTCTTCCCCCCCCCCCACCATACGCTTTTTTAAATCCCCTAACGTTTGGCGCTCCACAAAATAATAATAATTAATAATAATAATAAAATAAAAATAAAATAAAAATAAAAAAAAAATAATAATAATAATAATAATAAATAATAATAATAATAAATAATAATTAAAATAATAAAATAATAATAATTAAAAAAATTTTAAAATAAAATTAATATAATAATAATAATAAAAATAATATAATAATAAAAAAATAATAAAAAAATTCAATTCATTTTACAAAAAAAAAAATCTATAAAATGAATATTATCGAAAAATTTTATGTCGAATCCTCCTCCCTCGTAATGTTCGCAAATTTTTTTTTTAATAACCCTGAAATAACTGGGGAAAAGGCTAACAAGTGATGTGGAACATCTTCAAGACCCCATCTCTTTCACCAGGTTAAAAGCATTCCCAAAATCCCTTTACCTTGGCCCTTTTCTTCGGTAAGTTTAGGCCCTTGCTGCACGAGCTCCCGCTTCACAGACTTGATAGACCCCAAAACCAAGTTGATTTAGCTGAAATATGTTAGTGGCTTCTGAGCTAATGTTTGTTACTGCTGCTTTCGGCAACGACGACGAAGAGTGTTACCAACAGCAGTGGGTCTAATTACCCCATTCTTCTTTTTCAAAGCACATAATGATGCTCTGAAAAAGAAAGGTTTAATTTCTTGAGAAATCTGCCCCACCAGACAGTTGTTGCTGAAGGTTGTTAACTCAGAAAGGAGAACTAATGTAGCTGTGCCAAGCTCTGGATTTACCATCTCTTTAGTGTGTTTTGGTTGTATTCTAGTGTAACCTCCTGCACATCCTGCTGGAAATGACACTGTCGCTTTATAAACTTCTGATTCAAGCAAAAGTAACTATTCAGTTTTGATGAATGGTTTTGAAAACCGACAAACTGAAGAATTGAGACACTTACGCAATATATCGGAATCTTGATTGAGGAAACGTTTCGCCACACAGTGGCTTCATCAGTCCAATAGAAAGCAGAAAGGTGTAAGGAGAGGAAGAGTTTGAGGTAATCAGTCCCTCAGCCTGGAGTCGATGTGTTCAGTCCATCAATCTTGTAGAATGTACAGCATAGGGCCGTAGACGTGGATTACATGCTATAGTGAGGTGAGGTGAAGCAGGCGGAGGCGGGGTCATAGTGGTACCATCCACTGTCGAAGTAGGTTTTCGCCCAAAGGTTGCACAGGGGTTTCGAAAAAATTCTTTGTATCAAGACCCCAATGATGCGTGTCTGACATGGGATTTATACAAAAAATTTAAAAATTTGTCCAACCTTTGGACAAAGACCTACTTCGACTGTGGATGGTACCACTATACCCCGCCTCTCCTGTGTGGCGAAACGTTTTCCTCTAAAGATTCCAATGCTGCATAATGTCTAAATTCTTCAACTGCCCAGTGATGGAATATCATGTAGATTGTTTGTTATTGATTTGGTTCCGGGTTGTTTTTGTTCTCTCACCGCAGTGAGGGGGTTTCCCATTGGAGTTTTCATCACCCTGTGGAGGCTGTGAGCGCTCTCTGCGGTAAGCATATGTGACCCAGAACCCCATTGTGTGCGAGGAAAAAGGCACTCCTATTGAGTGCCTGTGTGCTTCAAAACCCCTGACATAAAATTTTTCTCTCCTGTGGGCATATTTCCCGGGCTTTTGGCTGGCTGCTGCGACATTTCTACAATACTTCAGTTTTTTGGGTTAACCCAGTGGGGGGAAAAAACCCCAGGGGTGAAGGCAAAAATTCCCGAGTGGTTTGGGGGTGGGGGGGGGAGAGGAGGGGGGGGGGGAGGGGTAGTCCCAGTGTTGTGTTTGGCGGCTTCCCACGGCTGTATGGGGGGAGGGGGGGGGGAGAAATGGAGGCACACACCCCTGGGCAGGCTGGCCTAGCTAGCTATTCAAAGATGACCGCTCTACACTACAAAACACACCCCTATACACAATACATGCCACCCTTACCCCTAAAAAACAATCTTGTGTTACTGAACATGTTTGCACGATATGTGCGAACATTAT
>NC_069400.1:46024883-46096172 GCF_026875155.1 Cherax quadricarinatus
CTGCGACAGGAACAACAACACTATGAAACATCTGTGATAGGAACAGCAACACTGTCAAACATCTGTGACTGCAAAAAAATATAATAATAATAATAATAATATAATCTGCTACTCACAAGAGGTCGGCTTAGTTGAGATATTGTGAAGATATCTTTGAAAAGCCCAGGAGCTATTGCTAAGGCCCAGGAGCTATTGCTAAGGCCCAGGAGCTATTGCTAAGGCCCAGAAGCTGTAGGTTAACCTTGTCAAACACTGCAAAATAATATCCACAAGATATTGACAAGAGACCCAGGAACAAGAGCTCAACCCTATGAAGCACTGTTATAATCTAACATCAAACGTAAAATTGAGTGAATATCCAGGTGTAATCTATGACCTTCGACAGATCAAGGAACTGAAGAGCAGTTAAGTAAGCCATTGTAAAGATATCTTTAAAAGGCCAAAGATCAGTAATACGTCATTATTAAAACGTCGAGGCGGTGTAAAGAGGCAAAGAAGATCAACTCTCAAAAGGTCTGGGAACTACAACTCCAAACACTACAAAAAATTAGGATCAGTCAATTGAGACATTGGAAAGATGTCCTTATGATGTCCTTCCGATGTCCATATGACGTCCTTATGATGTCCTTCCGATGTCCAAATGACGTCCTTATGATGTCCTTCCGATGTCAATATGACGTACTTATGATGTCCTTCCGATGTCCATATGATGTCCTTATGATGTCCTTCCGATGTCCATATGACGTACTTATGATGTCCTTCCGATGCCCATATGATGTCCTAATGATGTCCTTCCGATGTCCATATGACGTCCTTATGATGTCCTTCCGATGTCCATATGATGTCCTAATGATGTGCTTATGATGTCCTTCCGATGTCCATATGACGTCCTTATGATGCCCTTCCGATGTCCATATGATGTGCTTATGATGTCCTTACGAGGTCCTAGAGCTGGAAGTCAATCCAGTCAACACCACATCTGAGCTCAGTCAAATTATGAATTTTAAAGATATTGTCAAGAGATCAATGAACTGTAATTCAACGCTCTGAAGGCCCAGGAGCTAAAATTCAACACTCTCAAGAGTCCCAGGAGCTGCAACTCAACACTCTCAAGAGTCCCAGGAGCTGCAATTGAACATTCTCAAGAGTACCAGGAGCTGCAATTCAACACTCAAGAGTCCCAGGAGCTGTAATTCAACACTCAAGAGTCCCAGGAGCTGCAATTCAACACTAAAGAGTCCCAGGAGCTGTAATTCAACACACTTTAAAAGTCCCAGGAGTTTAAAGGTAATCTGATAAAACACTCAGTCAAATAGGACAGTAAAGAAGCGGCTAAGTGGCTCTGGTGTAACTGAACAAGCCCAACAGCTGGAACTCAACTCTGTGAAGTATATTTTAATATTTGAGATAGATTTACGGAAGCATTTCAATGATATTTGGTACTGTAATCGCTTCACACTTAAGTACTGACCAACTGATGTCTCACTTGTTACTTGTAAATGATTCAGATTCAAGTCTCTTTTAAATCTCTTGTCAGTAAGCTAAATAGTTTTTGTCAATGAGCTGAAAAATCTCTTGTTATTGAGCCGAAAACCTCTTCTCAGTATGCTAAAAATCTCTTATGAATGAGCCTAAAATTCATAAAGTACTGTGTCAGAATTTTGGATGTTATAATCTTTCTTTAGACAGCTGGCTCACACGTCAGGCTGGTAATTTAAACCCGCGATTTCGAATCCCACCACATCACTGAATTATTACAAGGACTCAAACCTACTACTACTATGGAATTTATAGTAACCACCCGACTGCTATCCACTCAAGTTTATTCAGCGAGTAACAGACAGCCGTCATGCCAGGGGTTGTGAGAGTCTTCAGTTTGCATGTTGTCATTCATGAGCTGTTGATGAAGGGACAAGTCAACCATCAGCTCGAGGATGTATAATATAACCTTCTCTGACCAGCTAATCACTGATAATGTAATTGCTAGGCTCTTTGTTAAGATTACCGCTGTCCTGGACGAAAATTGTCAACTTAAATTAGTCTTCAGAGAAATTAATTTTTCAAATTAAATTTGACTTTAGAATTTGCGACTTTATATAATTATCAGAATAAAACAATACACAAATAACCCGCACATTGAACATAGAAGCTTATGGCGACATTTTAGTCCTAAGTGCGGGTTATGTGTGTGTTGTTCCAGTCACGGTATTCTGCCCTGTTGATCTTCTTCAGATTAAAACACTGGTTTCTAGTTATTCATGACTATATTGTTGCACATGACAGAACACATCACTGGACACATCAGTGGCAAGAGCAACTGATAATAATCTGTTGATGACAGTATTGTATCTGTTAGAACACTTACCTAGTCGTTGACGCTAACCTCTTATAAATTTACCTATCATTAAATATTACCACTTTCGATTTACTAAAGTCCTAAGATACAGAATGCAGAGCTGTAAAATGTAACTTGTGAAATGAATTAACATCTGCAGACATGGCGAGTGCTGCAAACCTTAACGGATAATATTTTTTATTACCTACAGAACTTGATCATCACATACAAACTTGTAGAAAAATGAACAACACATCAGATCTTTCTCCTTGTCCTTGGTCTTGATAAACAGTGTTACGTGTGCTCTAATACGTGTCTTTCCTATACACTTTTATCCTAACACTGTCATCGGCACATGATTCAATTCAATTCAATTCAAAGTTTATTCTCTATAAGGATTACAATGCTGAGTTTACAGAAATTTGGTTATTGTTTGGTTTACATGTAGTAAAATTGTGATTACAGAGTGTACCACTAGAACGCTTAGCATGGCTAGGCATTTCGGGCATACTTAGTTTTATTCTTAATTGTAAAATATTACAAATTATGAGGTAAGTTGGTCTTATGGCTAAGTGACTAAATACTAGTTATGAGTTTAGCAATGTGAATGCTTTTGTTTTGGCACAGTATATAGTTTCAGTATTGGGTATACACAGGATTCATTATTTTAAGACTGAGATTAATATTTCTGTTTATGGTCAAATGAGTGAGCGAGTGTAAGTGTGAACCACCAGGTGGTATTCGTGTAGTTAGTTGACGGGGTGTATCAGGGAGATAAGATGTTTTCTAATGGAGTTTTTGAGGTGATGAATGTTCTGCAGTTCTAGAGTTCTCAGGTAGGGTATTCCAGATTTTAGGGCCTTTGACATACATTGAATTTTTGTAAAGGTTTAGTCGGAACGGGGAATGTCGTAGAGATGTTTGTGTCTGGTGTTATGCCTGTGGGTTCTGTCACAACTATCAAGAAAGCGTTTTAGGTCAAGGTTGATATTAGAGTTTAAGGCCCTGTAGATATAGATTGCAGAGTAGTAAGTGTGGATGTACTGAACTGGGAGTAAGTTTAGATCTTTGAAGAGTGGGGGGGTGTGCTGCCAGGGATGGGATTTAGTGATTATTCTTACTGCAGCTTTTTGTTGGGTTATTATTGGCTTTAGGTGTGTTGCTGCAGTTGATCCCCAAGCACAAATAGCATAGGTGAGGTATGGATAAATAAGTGAGTGGTATAGTGTGAGAAGGGCATTTTGCGGCACGTAGTATCGTATCTTGGAGAGGATCCCAACCGTTTTGGATACTTTTTTTATGTGTTGGATATGGGTGCTGAAATTCAGGTTGTTGTCAAGGTATAAGCCTAGGAACTTTCCCCCATTATTTCTGGTAATTAGAGTGTTGTCAATCTTAATGTTAATTTGTGCATCTCCTGCTCTGCTACCAAACATAATATAGTAAGTTTTGTCAGTGTTAAGCGTAAGTTTATTGGCTGTCATCCAAGTCGATATTTTAATCAGCTCCTCATTCACAATGGTGTTGAGGGTGGCAAGATTAGGGTGAGAGATGACATAAGTCGTGTCATCAGCAAAGAGAATGGGTTTCAGGTGTTGGGATACGTTTGGAAGGTCATTGATGTATATGAGGAAGAGCAGGGGACCAAGGACACTTCCCTGCGGAACTCCAGTATCAAGTGGCCGTGTTGCTGATGCTGTGTCTTTAATGGTGACGTACTGATACCTATTAGTAATGTAAGATTTGAAATAAGCAAGCGCATGGCCTCTTATACCGTAGTGGTCAAGTTTGTGGAGTAGGATTTGGTGGTTTACTGTGTCAAAAGCTTTTCTTAGGTCAATAAAAATTCCTAGTGGATAGGAAGAAACCTTCCATTTAATTTAACTGAATAATAATAATAATATCTTTATTTACTACAAGTACATGTACAAGGTATACGGACCATAGCTGACATCTGTGACATACTACTGTATAGAAAGTCACTTGTTATGCTGAGCATTTCGGGCAAATTAGGTCAGTTTTATCCCAGGATGCGACCCACACCAGTCCACTAACACCCAGGATGCGACCCACACCAGTCCACTAACACCCAGGATGCGACCCACACCAGTCCACTAACACCCAGGATGCGACCCACACCAGTCCACTAACACCCAGGTGCCCATTTTACTGATGGGTGAATATAGACAACCGGTGTCAGGAAACCTGGTCAGGCCCAGGCAGGTATTTTTGTATGAGGTGAATAACTACAAATTGTTTACCGTATCCGAGTGTTCCATAATGCTGTAAATCTTCTCAAGCTCAGATATCATGTTAATTTTTCAACTAAAATTGACCAGGAAATTATAATTCACTCTCATAAATTTCCATAAAGTAACTGGTCATGATTTAGCTGAGTTGACTTCCCATTATGAAACCATAGTTTTGCTTATAGCGTTATTAAGCATATTCGAGAAATTCATTATATATATATATTATATATATATATATATATATATATATATATATATATAATATATATATATATATTTATTTAATTTTACTAATAGATGTAATTTCTAACTAGGCAAAACGCTTCAGAGATTATTTTTTCAGCAGTAACTTTCCTTAAAAGCGAGCTGACTCCAAAACCGAAATATTTTTCTGTTCTGAAAATTAACTATGTGTGTGTTTTTCAAATGCGTTTAGCAACCGGAGATAGACGTTTAAAAATATATATATATCGAACAATCTATTTGTCGTAGCACATTATTATCGGCCGAGAGAGCCGATAATAATGATACTCTACGACACATCCAGAGATGTGTAGTCTTTAATTATTTCTGATTTCTTTTGCAATTCTGTTTAAAGACACTGAAATAATTAAATATTCTACGTCTCGTTATCTGAACACAAATACGTCTCCGTTGTACTGATTTCTTATTGTAAATTAAATTGTTCACTCTAACCATTATAACTGGTCTGTTTAGTGTGACTCTGTAGTTATATATATTTGGATTGTTCCAAATTTAAATAAAATCTTTTAGGACTACCTAAGTTTAGATTTGTTACTTAAAGTTCCAGTAAGACAGTCACTAAGATTATCCGTGTAGTTTTTGCTGTTTAATGCAGCTTAATAAGGGAAAATACGTGATTTTGCGTAAAACGTGATTTTGCGTAAAACGTGATCTTGCGTAAAACATGATCTTGCGTAAAACATGATCTTGCGTAAAACATGATCTTGCGTAAAACGTGATCTTGCGTAAAACGTGATCTTGCGTAAAACATGATCTTGCGTAAAACATGATCTTGCGTAAAACATGATCTTGCGTAAAACGTGATCTTGCGTAAAACGTGATCTTGCGTAAAACATGATCTTGCGTAAAACTCTCATAGTTCTTTTAAGCGAATATAAACTAAATAATTTTTGACCTTTTATTCTATATCAATTAAAAACGTCAAAAATATTTTTCTTCTTATCGCTGAGTGTATTTTGTTCTAGAGAAAATTATTTATCCACTGTAATAATTTAGTTTTCACTCAAATCAAACAAACAAACAAACAATTTCGTAACTTCCAATTTAATCTTTAATAGCGATCTGTCAAAAATTTTCTTAAGAAAGTAATCCAGTTTTCTCGTTCATTTTCTATACCTTGAGCTCCCTTTATTCAGTATACCTTGAACTCCCTTTATTCGGTATACCCTGAGCTCCCATTATTCTGAATACGTTGAGCATCCATCGTTCTGTATACCTTCAGTTCCCTTTATTCTGTATACCTTGAGATCCCTTTATTCAGTATACCTTGAACTCCCTTTATTCGGTATACCTTGAGCTCCTATTATTCTGCATACGTTGAGCATCCATCGTTCTGTATACCTTCAGTTCCCTTTATTCTGTATACCTTAAGATCCCTTTATTCTGTATACCTTGAGATACCTTTATTCTGTATACCTTGAGATCCCTTTATTCTGTATACCTTGAGATACCTTTATTCTGTATACCTTCAGTTCCCTTTATTCTGTATACCTTGAGATACCTTTATTCTGTATACCTTGAGATCCCTTTATTCTGTATACCTTGAGATCTCTTTATTCTGTATACCTTGAGATCCCTTTATTCTGTATACCTTGAGATACCTTTATTCTGTATACCTTGAGATCTCTTTATTCTGTATACCTTGAGATCCCTTTATTCTGTATACCTTGAGATCCCTTTATTCTGTATACCTTGAGATCCCTTTATTCTGTATACCTTGAGATACCTTTATTCTGTATACCTTGAGATCCCTTTATTCTGTATACCTTGAGATCCCTTTATTCTGTATACCTTGAGATACCTTTATTCTGTATACCTTGAGATACCTTTATTCTGTATACAATGAGCTCCCTTTATTCTGTCATAGTAGCCCGCTAGATTGAATATAGGAATATAAGGGATTCTGTTGATTCTCAATGACTGGCGTATATAACCGTATTTATGTTTTCAAGAATTTATGTTACTTCAGTGATTTTTTTTTACATTTACAAATATTATTTACATAATATTTGATATTTTCTGGTAATCTCCTGCAATGAATAATTGGTGGTGGTTGGTTTAATTTTTTATTTTGGTGAAGTAAATGGTTACTAGAAGAACCACTGGTACACCACTGATACACCACTGATACACCACTGATACACCACTGATACACCACTGGTACACCACTGATACACCACTGATACGCAGCTTGTATATCACTGGTACACCACTGCTAATCAGCTTCTACACCACTGGTACACCACTTGTACACAGCTTGTACATCACTGGCACACCACTGCTACACAGCTTGTACAACACTGATACACCACTGCTACACAGTTTGTACAACACTGATACACCACTGCTACACAGTTTGTACAACATTGGTTCACCACTGCTACACAGTTTGTACAACACTGATACACCACTGCTACACAGTTTGTACAACACTGATACAACCACTGCTACACAGTTTGTACAACATTGGTTCACCACTGCTACACAGTTTGTACAACACTGATACACCACTGCTACACAGTTTGTACAACACTGATACACCACTGCTACACAGTTTGTACAACATTGGTTCACCACTGCTACACAGTTTGTACAACACTGATACACCACTGCTACACAGTTTGTACAACACTGATACACCACTGCTACACAGTTTGTACAACATTGGTTCACCACTGCTACACAGTTTGTACAACACTGATACACCACTGCTACACAGTTAGTACAACACTGATACACCACTGCTACACAGTTTGTACAACATTGGTTCACCACTGCTACACAGTTTGTACAACACTGATACACCACTGCTACACAGTTTGTACAACACTGATACACCACTGCTACACAGTTTGTACAACATTGGTTTCACCAACTGCTACACAGCTTGTACAACACTGATACACCACTGCTACACAGTTTGTACAACACTGATACACCACTGCTACACAGTTTGTACAACATTGGTTCACCACTGCTACACAGTTTGTACAACATTGGTTCACCACTGCTACACAGCTTGTACAACACTGATACACCACTGCTACACAGTTTGTACAACATTGGTTCACCACTGCTACACAGTTTGTACAACATTGGTTCACCACTGCTACACAGCTTGTACAACATTGGTTCACCACTGCTACACAGTTTGTACAACATTGGTTCACCACTGCTACACAGTTTGTACAACATTGGTTCACCACTGCTACACAGTTTGTACAACATTGGTTCACCACTGCTACACAGTTTGTACAACATTGGTTCACCACTGCTACACAGCTTGTACAACACTGATACACCACTGCTACACAGTTTGTACAACATTGGTTCACCACTGCTACACAGTTTGTACAACACTGGTGCACCACTGCTACACAGTTTGTACAACACTGGTTCACCACTGCTACACAGTTTGTACAACATTGGTTCACCACTGCTACACAGTTCGTACATCACTGGTACATCCATCTCAATAAATACTCGTACAATAACACAAAAGTTACAATACAGTATAATACAGTAAGTGGTATGTAATACCGACAAGTAGATGAGTAAGAGACATATGCAACAGTTTGGTACCTTTATTGTTGCAACGTTTTGTCTACATGGTAGACATCTTGACACCTACACTGCAGACTTAGTGGAGGTGCAATGATGATGTAGCAGTCCATCATCCTCGAAAAGGTAGTTCTGAGGTGGTTAGTCCCTCAGAAGCGCTCATATCCACCGTCTGTAACAATGTGAAGCTGTAACATGAGAATGGGGACTGATAATGCCAAAGGTGAGGTGCAGAAAATCTTGAAGACGACAGAGGAGGCGGGACCCACTAGTGTAAGTAAGAATGTAATAACTGAGAGGCAGTGTAGCAAGCCTAGTGGAACATGCCAAGTAGGTCCTTCTCAAATCCAACCTTTCTCACTTGTAACTAACGATTAGGCAATGAAGCTGTTGCTGTGCTTACTCAGTATTCAACTGAGGAAGCATACTGTACTAGGCGAAAAGATATCAAACTATTGCACATGAATCTTACTCATCTACGTGTCGGTATAATGTACCATTCAGAGAATTATACATATATGACACTACTAAAACACCGCTATCTTTGTACAGAGAACATCGATAATTACATCGTCTAACAACCAGTTAGGGTGAGAAACGTTAAATTTCAGAGGGGGTTGCTCAGCATGGGCCAGTAGGCTTGTTATGGTACCACTTAATTCTTATATTCTTGTTTCTACTAGTGGGCGGCGCCTCGTTTGTCGTCTTCAATACTGTCTGCTCCTCACCTTCAGCAGTAAGTCTCCGTTATCATGCTACAGTTTCACATTGTTCTGGAGTATGAAGCTGAATTCTTTTCCAGCCTGAGGGACTGACCACCTCAAAACTACTTTTACGAAGGTAGTAGACTGATTTCATAATCTTTACATCTCCTCAGCGTCTGCTGCCTCTTCTGTATTCGACTGAAGAAGGCCACTATGTATGCAAAATGTTTAGACAATAAAAATACCAAGCTGTTGTACATGTGTCTTACTCATCTGCAAGTAATAACTCTAGTCTGTCTTCCATCTACTCATATTACTCTACAAATTCCATTACATTTTTTCTATTATGATATGGTGTACTTTTTCCTTGTATTTTCATGTCAAATGTAAATGCCTTCTACTTTGCTATCCTTGTCTGTAACGTCTAGAATCTAGATGATACAGGATAGTCCTGTATCTAGACAGAAGTAGACAGTTCGGTAATTATTTACTTTACCTTTTTTATTTTGTTTGCAAAGTCTACAATATTAAACTGGGTGTTTGGAATCAGTTTAGTTTTTTGTCCTATGAAGAAAAAGTATTTTTTAATGGTAACCGAAGATAAACAATATAACCTTATCCAAGTCATCCTAACCTAACCTAGTATTGTGTTCATAACCTAGTTTAGTATTTTGTTGGTTACCATGAAGTTTTTTCCCATAGGCCTAACATATAAATGCATCCGTTACACACCCCACAAAATGTACAAGAATTTACATAATAAGAGATATTTACGCTGAAATCCGATCAGCTAGAGTATATTATCACAGTTGGGCTTCTCAGCAAGCAGCTTCCCTGTGGATTCCCAAGTCCTCTGCTATCCTTTTTTTCACGTTCTTCCTACAGAACTCAGGGTGATACCTCACAGGATTCTCCTTTTTTTATCTCGATGTCTAATACAAACATCCTTCCATCATTTCTTGTTATTTCAGTCTTATTTTTCTGTAAGTTGCTAGCTTAATTAGATTTAAATCCTATCGATTACTCAAAGAGATTTTAAGCTTCACGTAACCTGTTCACCACTAGTTAATTAACGATACCTTAGATGTAAACTGTGGGTTTAGTAAGCTCTCAACAGACATACACCTCCGACGTAATCATCTCTACAGGTTACAAGTTACTTTATATGCTCTTATTTAGTAACACTGAAATCTTTCATTTTAATTAGTTCTCTTTCGTCTCTCACTTTATTAGTTTCTCTCTCTTCTTCTTACCTTATTTTTATTGGCCGACTCATATTCTATATCGGTGTTAAAAAAAAATTCATGCATCCTACACAGCGTGTGTGTGTGTGTGTGTGTGTGTGTGTGTGTGTGTGTGTGTGTGTGTGTGTGTGTGTGTGTGTTGTGTGTTGTGTGTGTGTGTGCATTCATTGAACCGTGCTCACAAAGTTTTATTTGTAAATTCAAGATTCAGGCTCCTGAACCAACCTCTTAACTTCAGTTAACGGCCGGCATTCATTAGGTCTTCTTGACTTTCTGAGGTCCATCATACCTTCTCCTGAAACTGTGCATGAAAGCTGCCTTCACCAACTCTACATAAAATTCATTCCAATTATTTTCCAACTTGTTACAGAAGAACATGAGAATGGAGGAACATTGCAATAGGCCTACTGGCCCATACAAGGCAGGTCCTTCCCAAAATCCACCTTTAGCGCCCACCAATCTGTTCAGCCTTTTCCTCAGTAGTCCCTCTCGTCTCTGCGCCTTGCATTTCCCTTCTGTTCCTATCTGCTCTTTAGATACATCTGAATACCTTGTTTGTCGTGTTCATGTCTTCTTTAGTCCTTCTCTGTGTGTGTGCGTTTGGTACTGTCACTGACTTTTGTTTACTATGGCTCACTTCCAACTCCTGTGTGTAATTACTCAACTGGAAGTTGACATCTGTGCTCCCATTGACATGTTTAACACAGTACACCCATCAGGAAATCTTACTATCGTCAAATGAGATCGACCGTCCTCACGAGACTCCCAATTTCCCAGTGAAAGAAATTTCTAGCTGTTCAGCTACTGAGAGAAGCTTCGAATATTCATCAACTGAAAGAAGTTTCCCACTGTGCTCCAAATGAATAAAATTCATTCTCACTTCACATCTACTGAAGGAAGTTTCTCACTGTGCATCCAATGAGAAATATTTCCCACTATAAAAGCACTGAAAGAAATTTTTTACTCATCACCAATTGAGATAAGACCCTCACTAATAAATTTCTCACTGAGGGAAGTTACCCGCTGTATGCCCACTGGGAGAAGTTTTCCAGTGTACGCTGAGACATGTATTCCACTGTACACTGAGAAGTTTTCCACTGTACACTCTATTCGGGAAATTTTCTGTTGTGCGCCCACTGTACATGCACTGATGTGAGATTTACAAAGAACATCCACCTAAAGGTTTCCCCACTGTACACCCATTTAATCAAGGTTCACACTGTACATTAAATGGCGAAATATCTTCATAGAACATTCTCTGAGAGATATCTCCTACTGTACACACATTTAGGGAAGTTCCTTAAGTACACGGGAAAGAGAAGTTTCCACTGTACACCTACTGAGAGAAGTCTCACTCAGTACACCCACTGAGAGAGGTCTCACTCAGTACACTCACTGAAAGAAGCCTCCCACAGTATACCCACTGAGAGGAGTCTCACTCAGTACACCCACTGAGAGAAGTCTCACTCAGTACACCCACTGAGAAAAGTCTCCCACAGTACATCTACTGAGAGACGTATGCCACAGTACACCCGCTGAGAAAAGACTCCCACTGTACATCTACTGAGAGAAGTATCTCACAGTTCACCCACTGATAGAAGCCTCGCATAGCATCCCACTGAGAGAAGTATGCTACAGTACATCCACTGAGAGAAGTATGCTACAATACATCCACTGAGAGAAGTCTCCCAAAGTACACCCACTGAGAGAAATTTTCCTCAGTACATCCACTGAGAGAAGTCTCCCACAGTACACACACTGAGAGAGGCTTTACTCAGTACACGCACTGAGAGAAGTCTCCCACAGTACATCCACTGAGAGAACTCTCCCACATTACACCCACTGAGAGAACTCTTCCACAGTAAACCCACTGAGAAAAATCTACCACAGTACACCCACTGAGAGAAGTCTCCCACAGTACACCCACTGAGAGAAGTCCCCCACAGTACACCCACTGAGAGAAGTCTCCCACAGTACACCCACTGAGAGAAGGCTCACTCAGTACACCCACTGAGAAGTTTCCCCACAGTACCCACTGAGATTTTGATCCCGTAGTTGCTGTGCACCACTATAATAAGTGTTCTCTGCACTCCATTACTTCACATCACAGAACAAAACAATACTCACGGGTCATTATGAACATTTTCTTCTTCCAGATATATTCAGCGTAAGAGTTCCCATTTTTCTTCACCAATTAGAGTAGAATGACAGCAGGGGAGGTTCAGGGTGTACTCACCTTGCGCCTCAAACACTCATTACATATCCACGAGCACCTCCTCGAGTACTAATTTGCACTTTCCCCGAATTTGTAATTGACCATCGCACTTTCGAAGTATCACAGGGGAGGAGACAACAGGAGGAATAACGTGAAGCAAAGGAGGGGGGATAAAAAAAGACACTCAGAGAGTGTTGAACACGACGCGCCCTGATGCCTGGCACTGCCTACCCGCGCACACTACCACTCTAGACCAGCACAACAGGTGAGGACAACTGCCCCACCGATACTGAGCCGCGCACCTCCACCACACCTCCACCACACCACGACCACCGCCGCCGCCACCACCACCACCACCAACATCACCGCCACAGTCAGTGGGAGGGACTCAGGAAGGGGCAGAGCCCAGCCCTCCTTCCCTCCCCGAAACACCGACGCCAACGTGCGTATGTCGGCTTTAGTAGGACACACTGGATGGTCTTCGATTTTCACTGGTGTTACAGATGTTTCTGACGTATTATTCAATACTATTTTACTTCCCCTTTCTCTGTAGATGATCACACACACACACACACACACACGCACACACACACACACACACACACACACACACACACACACACACACACACCACACACACACACACACACACACACACACACACACACACACACACACACACACAGGGCTCAGAGGAGAATGGTTCTGTTAACGGGAAAGAACATAGACATTGTGGAATAGAAGCCAATGTAAAACGAATAGGAACTCAGGAAGGCAATGAAAAGATGGAACAAGAGTGGGAGAGCAAGCTAGGTGAGTTTTCTGCAAAAATAGAGGCAGAGCTTTCTGCAAAATTGGAAAGAGGATGGATGAGAAGAAATGGGAGCCACAAGTCGAAACCACAGAAGCCAAGATAAGGGCCCTAGAATATGAGGTAAATAGGTTGAGGCGAGTTACAGGGGTATTACCCAGACGAGACATGGCATCTGAAGCTGGTGCATCCCTACTGAACGAGGAGTCCGCCTGAAAGGAAGGAGACATAACTTATGCTAAGGCCCTATCAGCCCACCAAGCAGGGCCGAGGAATGAAGGGGGAGAGCAGTGGGAGCTGGGATAGTGGTAAGGGAGGGGAGAAGGTGGAGAGGGGGATAGATCACATGCAGGGGCACGACCATGCAACCAAGAGCTATAGGATAAAATAAGGGAGAAAATGGCCATGTACAAATAGGAACCAGAGACAGAGAGGGAGAGGCAATGGGAGGAGGAGAAGGAAAAGTCAGTGTTTATTCATGGGCTTCAGGAGAGCTAGGGAAGGACAGACAATGAAAGATGGCAGGAAGAAAAACAAGAGATTGAAAACATCATCAAAAAACAGACAAAGAGAACATAACTGAGATAGTAAATTTTCAGAGAACAGTGGGGTATTTGAAGGGCAGAAATTGGCCAGTCATGCTGATTTTCAAGACAGAAACAGTGCGACACAGGATCCTGCAAGAGAAAGCACAGCTGAAGGAATTTCAACATACAAGAAGGTGTCCTAGACCGAGAAGAACAAAAACAGAACGATAGCAGCTAAGAGGACACAAAAGTGAAAGGGGCTACGAAGAGAGACAAGGACAGAATCAGCAGAGGATGACCAGAGCAGGACAGAGCAACAAGCACATAAACACACACAGAACCACCCCCAGAACCCCAAAACCAAACATGCTATCCCAGCACAAACCACAATCCACACTTACAACCCCCACCTGACAATATGCTGTAAAATCCCACAGCACACTGCCAGGTCCCCCACCCACACAGACCCCCTAAAACACAGTGTTGGAGAGGAAGTTGAAGGAATGGTACACCAACGCTGATGGAATAATGAATAAGTGCGAGGAGTGACACGAAAGAGTCAAAGAGGCATCACCAGACATCATAGCTATCACAGAAACCAAGCTCACATCAATGATAACAGATGCCATCTTTCCAATGGTATATCAGATCCTGAGGAAAGACGGAGGGAACAGAGAGGATGGAGGAGTGACACTGCTCATCAAAAACTGATGGGATTTTGATGAGCTGGAAAGAGGAGACAGAGGAGAAGCAAGAAATTACATAATAGGAGCACTTCAGTCTGCAGGTCCCATGGAGGAAATTGCAGTGATGTACAACCCACCACAGAACTCCAGGAAGCCAAGGCAAGAGTATGACAAGAATAACAGAGCGAAGGTTGACACACTGGCTGAAGTGGCCAGAAGGACTCATGAGCGCAAGGCATAGCTCCTGATCATGGGCGACTTCAACCACAAGGAAATCGACAGGGAGAACCTGGAGCAACATGGGGGCCTAGAAATGTGGAGAGCTAAGATGATGGAGGTGGTACTGAAAAACCTCATGTACCAACACGTAAGGGACACTACCAGAAAGGAGAGGTGAACCAGCGAGACTGGACCTAGTGTTCACCTTGAGTAGTGCAGATATTGAGGACAGTCACATATGAAAGACACCTCTGGGCCAGTGATCATGTGGTTCCTGAGCTGCAATAAATAGCAGAGTTACATGTGAAGAGGGAAGCAGGAAGGGCTGGACGAATGAAGCCAAAATACAAGAAAGGGGACTATGCAGGAATGAAGGAATTTCCTACATGGGGTGCAGTGGGACAGAGAACTGGCAGGGAAGTCAGTAAACGAGATGATGGCATATGTGATGACAATATAAAGGAAGCTGAGGAGAGGTTTGTACCCAAGAGTAACAGAAATAATGAGAAAACCAGGTGTAGGGGTGTAGGGAGGCCAAAACCAAGTGTGCTAGAGAGTGGAAGAATAGAAGGCAAAGAACCCAGGAGAATAAGAAGAGCAGTTGCAGAGCCAGAAATGAATATGCACAGGTAAGAAGGAAAGCCTAACGACAATACGAAAATGACATAGCAGCAAAACCCAAATCTGACCCAAACCTATTGTACAGCCACATCAGGAGGAAAACAAGTCAAGGATCAGGTATTCAGGCCGAGGAAGGAACGAGGGAAGTTCACAAGAAATGACTGCGAAGTATGTGAGGAGCTCAATTTGAGATTCAAAGAAGTGTTCACATAGGAGACAGCAGGGACTCCAGAAAGATGGAGAGGTAGCATACACCATCAAGTGTTGGACACAATACATACAACGAGGAAGAAGCAAAGAGACTGCTAAGCGAGCTACATACCTCAGAGGCGACGGGGCAGGATAACATCTCTCCATGAATCATGAGAGAGGGAGCAGAGGCACTATGTGTACCACTAACAACAATCTTCAACACATCTATCGAACAGGGCTACTACCTGAGGTATGGAAGACAGCAAATGTAGTCCCAATCTTTAAAGGAGACAGACACGAAGCATTAAACTACAGACCAGTGTCACTGACATGTATAATATGCAAGGTCATGGAGAAGATTATCAAGAGAAGAGTGGTTTAGTACCTAGAAAGGAATGAGCTTATCAGTGACAGCCAGCACTGTTTCAAGGATGGAAAAATCCTGTGTCACAAACGTACTGGAGTTCTATAACAGGATGACAGCAGTAAGACAAAAGAGAGAGGGGATGGGTAGACTGCATTTTCTTAGATTGTAAGAAGGCGTTTGACACAGTTCCACACAAGAGATTAGTGCTAAAGCTGGAGGACCAGGCAGGGATAACAAGGAAGGCACTACAGTGGATAAGGGAATACCTGTCAGGAAGACAACAACAAGTCATGGCATGTGCAAGGTGTCAGAGTGGGCGCCAGTAACGAGCGGGGTTCCACAGGCGTCAGTATTAGGACCGGTGCTATTTCTGGTATTTGTGAATGACATGACGAAAGGAAGAGACTCCTAAGTGTCCCTGTTCGCAGATTATGTGAAGTTGATGAAAATAATTCAATTGGACGAGGACCAGGCAGAACTACAAAGGGATCTGGACAGGCTGCAGGCCTCGTCCAGTATTACAACCCAGGAGTCCCAAAGGCTTGTTATCCTGAGTGTAAAGGAAGCAAAAAAAAAAAACACAGCAAAGAACTTTTGAAAATATATTATCCTTAACCAGTTTAGAACAGAAGTATGTACACTATATAAACTATATACAACAATAGGTATTAGTGCACTCCACGGTAAGCAAGGCAGAATAGAAGCCACTAGAGAGCAGACCGTGCTTCAGCCAGCTCTAGAATTGGAATGACAAGGGCAGACAGGTGTGTGGTACCACAACACCTCTGCAATTGCTAAACCCATCTTCTCATTGGCTGGAACCTGGGTACTGAATGAACAACGGGGCCCCATCGTTAACCCCTAACACCTGGTTTCCTGGTTGGGGGAGATAGCCTTTCAATGAGGGTGTGTACATGCGCCGAATAAAGGTTACGTACTCTTTGCATGCCACATCCAGCAACTGGCAAAATGGAGTTCAACCCACACCAAGTGCAAAGTCATGAAGATTGGGAAGGGCAAAAAAGACCACAGACGAAGTACAGTCTAGGGGGCCAGAGACTACAAACCTCACAAACGGAAAAGGATCTTGGGGTGAGTATAACGCCAGGCACATATCATGAGGCGCACATCACCCAAATAGCTGATACACATTATGGGCGCCTAGCAAACGTAAGAACAGAATTCCGACATCTTAATAAGGAATCGTTCACGACCCTCTACACTGTGTACGTTAAGCCCATATTGATGCAGCAGCAGTTTGGAACCCCCACCTACCCAAACATATAAGGAAACTAGAGAAAATGCAAAGATTTGCAACAAGGCTAGTCCCAGAGGTAAGGGGTATGTCCTACGAGGAGAGGTTAAGGAAATCGACCTGAAGACATTGGAAGACAGGAGAGATAGAGGGGGATATGATAACTACATATAAAATACTGAAAGGAATCGACGAGGAGGACAGAAACAGGATGTTCCAGAGAAGGGACACAGCAACAAGGGGTC
This sequence comes from Cherax quadricarinatus, assembly GCF_026875155.1. Taxonomy (NCBI): domain Eukaryota; kingdom Metazoa; phylum Arthropoda; class Malacostraca; order Decapoda; family Parastacidae; genus Cherax; species Cherax quadricarinatus. The sequence continues at coordinate 46,042,382 of NC_069400.1, forward strand.
ACAGTTGAAAGTTGAAGACTCAGATGAATCATAGGGATGTTAGGAAGTATTTCTTCAGTTACAGAGTTGTCAGGAAGTGGAATTGTCAAGAAGTGATGTAGTGGAGGCAGGATCCATACATAGCTTTAAGAATAGGTATGATAAAATTCATGGAGCAGGAAAAGAGACCTAGTATCGACTAGTGAAGAAGCGGGGCCAGGAGCTGTAACTTGTCCCCATCAACCACAACTAGGTGAGTACACAACCACACACACACACACACACACACACACACAACACACACACACACACACACACTATTATATATATATATATATATATATATATATATATATATATATATATTTATATACATAATATATGTCGTGCCGAATAGGCAGAACTTGCGATCTTGGTTTAAATAGCAACGCTCATCTTGCCATATAGGATAAGTGAAAATTTGTGTATGCAATAATTTCGCCAAAATCATTCTGAACCTAACGAAAAAAAATATATTTCACTGTGTTTGTTTAGTTTTAAAATTTTTGGGTAAACAAATCTAATATATATAAAGTTGGGTTAGGCTAAAATAAATTGCTCTTGTTATAATAAGGTTAGGTAAGTTTTCCTAAGATTCTTTTGGTGCAAAATTAAAATTTTTGACATTAACATTAATGAAAAAAATATATCTTAAACGTATAAGAGAAAATTTAGAAAGGACTTAATTTTAAATGTTCTTGCTAATTGACCATTTTTACATATTCGGCACGACATATATATATATATATATATATATATATATATAATATTATATATATATATATAATATATATATTAAAATATATATAATTGCAAACAATCGCAGACAGGTGATCTTAGCTATGCAAGACAAGCCACATGGGTGGAAATCTTTAGCTTAAGGACTTTCACGCTTCTCAGTGCATCATCAGGAGCTATGCAATGTTGCAAGGCTGCAACTGAATGAGTGAATAGTGCATCGGGGTATTCCCTGCCTGCTGCTCCTTAGAATGTGGGCCAATGGTGAGTGTTACACCCGGCACTACCACCATCTCCATCTCCCCCATATGGGGTAAGAGGGTTCTGAGAAGTCAAGATTATGTAATTAGAAGATATAATAGTCTGCTTCAGCTTTTTCTTGCCGTTTAAACAGGGTTGTTACTTGAGAAATGTGTATTCACACTGGATATTATATATATTATATATATTAATATATTATATATATATATATATAAGTGTGTGTTTTGTGAGTGTGTGTGTGTGATGGTGTGTGTGTGGATTGCTATTATCTGTGTAACATTTTTAATATAAATAAAAGGGAATGAATGTGCATTTTATCTGTTAATGCCCTGTTCTAGAGAACTTAAATGTTCTCAGTCCAGGGTACCGAGGTATCTTCATAGTTTTCCTAAATATTGCTACTATTCTTCTCAGTATCGATTAATATGCCTTACTTGGGATTCTCTATACCATTCCTAAATTTTTCTATGATCCAGATTTTACACTCTAATACCTTTAACCACTACCTATGTTATCAGGAATTTTGTTACCCCGTCAGTGATGTTACAATTTATAACTTAATGCGTTATTAATATTACTCATTGACATATCATAGTGTTTTGGTTGCATAGAAACTGTCGAGAATCACCAATTCATCCTCAGACCACCTGGCAAAGGCTGTCCTGTGATTTGATAAAACTAAGAACATAAAACTAAAACGAAGAACACTGCAGAAGGCCTACTGGCCCATGCAGGCAGTCCAAGTCCCTACCGGCTTAAGCCAATCCACCCAACCTAGTCAGGTCAAAGTCACAATTGACTTAAGGAGGAACACGGCAACCGACCTGTAGCACAAGCTATCAGGTCCAACTCACACCCACCCACACTACTCATGTATTTATCCAACCTATTTTTAAAGCAACACAACGTTCTGGCCTCTATAACGGGACTTGGGAGTTTGTTCCACTCATCCACAACTCTATTACCAAACCATACTTTCCTATAATCCCTCCTGAATCTGAAATTTTTTCCCAAATTAAAACCATTGCTGCGAGTCCTGTCTAGCTAGATATTTTCAGCACACTATTTACATCCCCTTTATTTATTCCTGTCTTCCACTTATAAACCTCAATCATATCCCCCCTAATTTCTACGTCCCTTTCTAGAGAGTGCAGTTTCAGGCCCTTAGTCTATCCTCATAGGAAGGTTTCTGATACATGGGATCATCTTTGTCATCCTCCTTTGTACATTTTCCAGAGAATTTATATCCATTCTGTAATACGGTGACCAAAACTGTGCACATAATCTAAAAGAGGCCTAACCAAGGATGTATAGAGTTGAAGAACAACCGAGGACTCCTATTATTTATGCTTCTTGATATGAAGCCAAGGATTCTATTAGCTTTATTGCGAACACTTATGCCTGTTGTCTTGGTTTCAGATTACTGCTAACCAGAACTCCTAAATCTTTTTCGCAATCCGTAATTATAAGATCTACATTATTAGTTATATGTGGCATGGTTATTGTCCTGTCCAACATTTAGAACTTTGCATTTGTCTATATTAAACTGCATCTGCCACTTCTCCGACCACTGCATCAGTCTATTCAAATCTTCCTGGAGTGCTCGAATGTCCTCGTCAGAATGAATTCGACGGCCTATTTTGGTGTCATCGGCAAACTTGCCGATGTCGCTCTTTATGCCCTCATCTATGTCGTTTATGTAGATTGTGAACAGCAGGGGGCCCAACACTGACCCCTGTGGAACACCGCTCGTTTAAGGATGTGTACGATAAACTCCACTAAATAGCTATCGAGCTTATATAACCCATAATTTGAGTTATATACGGTATTCCTGTCATGTTTCAAGAGAGAGAAGATTCAATTATGTTTCTTTCTATGACAGAACTGTTTGGTACAATAATTTGGGCAGCATCCCAACCCGGTGGGTGATTACAGGAGCTAACGAGGTTAAAGATAGCGTTCGACTCCTGCCTGTCCTGACGGAGTAATTATGTTGGGCTGTTCTGGTTTCCAGAATTTTACCTGTTTGACCAATATATGAGAGAGGACACTGAGTATATGGGGCCTTGTAAACCCCACCAACTTTGATGGAGTGTGTGTTTTTAATCAGTCTTTGTTTCACTGTCCCAGTGTTTTTGAAAGCAAGGTTTATATTGATCTTTTTTAATGCCTCACTCAGGCAAACCAGGTTCTCATTGTACGGTAAAACTAGTACATTTTTCCTGGCAATCACTTCCTTAGGTTCAGTCCTGTAGAAAGTCTTTCTTGCTGACATTAGTGCCTTCTCAACAAAATCCCTAGGATATCTCAGTTTTGTGGCTATGTGGAATATCTTGCTGATTTCGTCCTCTAGGTACTCTGGAGTGCAGTTGCGCAAGGCTCTCAATAACATTGTGAGGAACACACTCCTTTTTACCCTGGTTTCATGATTGGAATAGTAGTGAATGTATGACGACACATTGGTGGACTTCCTATAAACAGTAAATTTAAATTTTCTATCAACACGATGGATTAAAACATCTAGGAAAGGCAAAGTGTTGTTTGTTTCATGTTCTGTAGTGAACTTAATGGAAGGTACTTACCTATTGAGTCTAGGTAGGAACTCATCAATGCTTTGATCTCTCAGCAATTTGCAAAAAACATCATCTACGTATCTGAACCAACTAGCTTTATCTGGGAGAATGTCTTTAAGAAGTCTGGTCTCAGAGAATTTCATATACAAGTTGCTGGCTAAGGGGCTAAGGGGATTTCCCATTGCCATGCCTTGTTTTTTGAGCATAGTATTTCCCTTCAAACACGAACTTACAATCAGTAATACAAAGTTTTATCAATTCAGTTATTATTTAGTGGGGTAGGGCATGGGGAATGTTTCTGTTTCCTCTTCTAGGCACGAAAGGAAGTCAGGGACAGGAACTTTGGTGAACAGAGCTGTGACATCAAAGTTCACTGGGATAAAGTCATGAGGGACATTAAATTTCTGAAGTCTTTCGGGAAGGTCAACGTTGTTATAATATGTGCATCCGAGATCATACCTACTATGGAAGTTAGAAGTTTAAGCAGCCATTTAGATAGGTTATATGTTGCTGAGCCTACTGAATTTATAATAGGAAGAGCTGGTTACCCTGGCTTATGAGTCTTGATTACCCCATAAAGATATGGTAGAATTGCTGACCTAGCCGGGTCGAGGTTTGTCATGCTATTGTGAGATGTAATCATACCAAAAACACAGAGGGGAAAAAACTGAAAGATAGAACACACATAGACAAAAGAAAGCAAAACAAAGACAGAAAAAAAAGGAGGAGAGGTAGAGAAAGGAGAAGAATCATGCCAGTTCACGATTGCTCTGAAGTTTGGAGCATTTGGCAATGTAATGAGTAAGAAAAGTATCTACAGAGACACAGCAAGGACTAAGATTTATTACAAGGAAAGTTGTGCATAAGGGAAGCTTCAACAAGACGGCGACTCTGAAGGCTAGAAGTATGATAGATATTTTAACAGAAGACCAGTCAAAAGGTTGACTATGATCTCTAACACGACAGAAAAGAACATTATTATTATCGGCAAGCCGAACACCTTTTTGTGTTCTTTGAGTCTGCCAGAAAGAGAGCCGCCAGTTTCTCCAAACTACTTATGAGGACAAGAGGAGCATGAAATACAGTTAAACATCAGGGGCATTTATAGCAGGAGGAGAGGTATTTACTTTCTGTTACTATTACTATTTCTACCACTGCTTCCGCTACACTCCTCACCACTACCACTCTTCCTCTCTTTATCCTGTCCCTGACCCCTCGCCTATTTGTATTGGCTCCCTCACTCTTTTGTGTTAGTGTGACCTTGTAAATGGTGCAAATTGGACCGAAACGTCGTTGTAAGCTGCTCTCTCCTATGTGTTGGTTATTTGTGTATTGTTCCAGTCACGGTATTGTGCCGTTTTGTTCTTTCTTTCTCCTATATGTTCTGATCTCCGAAGCAATTTTTTATCAATGCACCTAGCAGAAACAAGCGGAGGAATATACAGAGAAAGATCGTAGTCAACAGGATTCGACACCACATCAAGGGAGTCCGACTAGCTTCCCCAAGTGAAGCTCTAGGCCACTCAGCCACAGATGCCTCAAAAGCTAATAAGCCAAAAGGGTTCTTCGTGTAAACAGGTGAAAGATTAGGAACAAGATAGGTCCATTTGTCAGTGGGTAGCCCACTGACAGTAACAAAGAAATGTGTTCAAGCTTCAGAACTCATTTCCTCTCATTTTTTCCGCACGTAGGTTCTAGAGAAATTAAAGAAATAACAAATTATACAGGTCAGGACAAATATAACTTATGCACGATCAAAATCACTAATGACATGATACTCAGAAAAGTAGATAATTAAAACGAAACAATTCCCCGGGCCTTATGAACGGTTCTCAAGGGTTATAAAAGAATGTAAGGAGGAACTTAAGAGACCATTTGATAGTCTTTTCAACATATTACTATAAATTGGCATAGTGCAGCATATGTGGAAAATGGCAAATGTGATACTTAGTTTCAGAGCTGGAGATAGGTCGATAAATGAGACACTAAGAGAAAGAGGAAGAGAGAGGATTCTGCTCTTGACTCTCGCCCAGGCAGGTCATAGCAGCTCTCCTTACTTACTCTGTTTCCCTACGATCCCCGTTGGGGAGGGGAACCTTTACCATCGTCGTCTTCTGCCTTGACTTACACGATGAGCTACGCAAATCGTGTAAAGATCAAGCCAAAAAGTGGTACCGTTGATGATTCAACGAAGATTGCTCTTGCAACTGTTGTTCAGGGAGCACTGCAAGTAAAATTCAACACCATATTGTCACTGAAAGAAGCATTCATTGTTGTGTGTCACGATGATGCTGAAGCAGAGAAGATACTCACTACAGAAGCCATCACTACTCTTACTGCTCAAGGGTTTACTGTTGCATCATCTCCTGCCCTCAGAGCAAGGAAATCAGTATTCCTTAAAAACCTTGACAAGATTCTGACTTCTCAATCAATTGCTGAACTCAAGTCATCTATCGAGACGCAAAATACTTGGGCTACTGTTGACAGCATTACAAAAATCCCAAATGCAACGTCCATGATCAAGGTCACCTTCACCGACGTGAACATGGCTGCCACTGCTCTGAACGAAGGTCTTGCTGTCTACTACTACTACATCAGTCCTACCTACATTGAAGCAGAGAGATATCACTACATCCAGCATTGCTGGAACTGTTATTCATACCATCACACCACCAAAGCATGTCCAGTAAAAGACAAGAAGTTCTGCACTACATGTGCTAGTGAGGGACACACCTTCAGTTCCTGCACCGCTACTGCTCCACCTCAACCAGCGTGCTTAAACTGCAAGAGTAATGACCACCATACACTGGCAGCAAAATGTCTTACAAGAAAGGATATAATGAAGAAAACACAAGATGCAGCAAAGAAAAAACCTACTAGCAACACTCCAACGTATGCAGCAATTGCAAAGATACAAGCAAACACTACAAAATTACTTCAAGCATCTACTCAGCCCGCCTCCACCATCATCACTCCTCCAACATGTAACGTAACCAAGATCCACTACTGTTTACTATATGCTCACATGCAGAACATGGCTGTACCTGGATCCTTTAACTCTACCATCAACGAGTTATTTGCATTAAATAATATGCCATCATTCAAATTCCCAGCATCTCCACCTTCGGAAGAAATACTAAAATTCACCAAGGAACTAATTACCACCGCTGAGCCAGCAGCTCCAACACCACCAACACCACCAACACCTAGTGACGTCACTAAAACGTCTCCTATTCGTCGATTGGCTCGTCGTGGCGGCATTCCTTCGCCTCCGCTCACCGCTGCTCAAATGGACCAATCAGAAGCCACGATTCCACCACAGTCTTCTAAACACTCGGTAGTGAAGACAACATTGAATGAACCTCCAATGCTGCAACCACCAACAAAAACCTCACCAGTCATCACTCGACGTATTAATACAGAAGACCAACACCGAAATCAATATCTACACTGGAAAGATATAACTTTTTATACGACTCCTGACCAAGAACCCACCATGAATGTTGACACATGGTACGAGAAATTACACGACAGAACAGTCAAGTTTACAAATCGTAGAGGAACCCACTGCTCCTTCACAACACTCAGGATGACCTTTGACCAGTTACAAGCCGACCCAGCATTTCGACCCAAGATTACAAGACTACTCATCGTTTCCTACCAACAATTGCACAACATAAGGAATGCCTCCAACACTGAAGAAATGAAGTAACTCCTGACTCACACTATAACGACACCTGACCAATCAAGAAGCTAGCCTCCCTTGACCACACCTCCAGCTTCTGCCAGCCGCCAATCAGCATCAAGATGCAGCAATCTACCATCCAGCAAGTTGCAGTCAGCACCTGCAGAGTTCCTGCTGTCTTCTATGTCGTCTTTGTCATTGTTTATCCAGGCTTAGCAGTTGGGTCTAGTCCTGACTCTTCTCTCTTCGACTCAAGACATTCCTCTCACCATCTATTCTTCGCACTGTCCCCACTTGCCCCTCGCCCCTCGTGTGTCCTTACCTGTGAGTCCTGATCTGATCTGATGAGACACTTGTGAAACATTTCGGTATTCATATTCTAGAAACGTTTCGCCGACCCGTAGCTTCTTCAGTGATCTACATCAATGATCTACCGAATGCATCACAGCTACTCAAACCCATATTATTTGCAGATAATACTACATATGTATTTTCCCACCCAAACGCAGTCATACTAGCAAACACAGTCAGTGTTGAATTACAGAATATATCTGCCTGGATGATGACTAACAAACTTACCCTGAACACTGATATACCTCGTGTCCATATCACACTGTGTAAAAACTCTATGTACATAAAGGGCCCCAAAATGTGGAATTCATTTCCAGAAGATACTAAAGTAACCCAGTCTGAAAATCAATATAAGACTCTTCTCAAAAGCCATTTAATCACCCTAGACTAAACGCTAAATACTCAGTACACACATACTCACTTATGTTCTCCTACATCATAACTTCAACAATCACTTTGAACCTTTTATCCATTGTTGACAGGAATATAATTGAATCATTATTTTCACAAAAAGCATTTTCGAATATATGAATGTATCTTTGTCTTATACAAATTTTGATTCATTTATAATTAATAATCTACTGTACAACTATGAAATAATTACTATCCTACTGTACAACTATGATATAATCCTTAGTGTTAAGTAGTCAGTAAGTCAATAATGTTAAGTTGGCCCATAATACCTAGGAATAATAGAGGCTCTCTTTGCATTGTAACCCACTGTTGTAAATACAAAATCTCAATGTACTGTTTGCAAAGACATAAAATAAATAAAATAAATAAATAAATAAATAAATAAATGCGGAGAACGGTGGGAGATGAGAAAGAGTTTGAGGCACTTCGTCCGTCAACCTGGCATCAGGTACTTTGTCCGTCATCCTGGCATCTTTCGTGTTCATAAGACGCCAGGAATCGATATCTGAAATCGACGCCTGGAATCGACGCCTGGAATCGACGCCTGGAATCGACGCCTGGAATCGACGCCTGGAATCGACGCCTGGAATCGATGCCTGGAATCGACGCCTGGAATCAATGTATTCAGTCCTTCAGCACTGAACACATCGATTCCAGGCTGAGGGGACTGATTACCTCAAACTCCTCTCCTTACACCGTTCTTCTTTGTACGGGATTGATGAAGCCATAGTATGGCGACACATTTCCTCAATAAAGATTCCCATATGTTGCACAGGTGCCTCACAAGTCACTATCTTCAGCAAGAAAGTACATATCAAATGTCTCCCCGAGGACGCTGTTCTCCGTATAAGGGTGAACATCCATGAGAGTCGTCCTGGCGCCTGGCCTCCCAGGTAACATTAGTGCGACGGTACACAACACTTAGCATTCGGCTCGTGGTATTACACCAAATAACAGTAACTTCGAGAAAGCTTTCAGCAGAGTTGAGAGAAAAGTCATTAGCATGATATTCATTTAGCATGATAGCCATTAAGAATGATAGTCGTTCAGCATTATAGTCTTTAATTACAAAAGACATTAGGCATGATAGTAATTAAGATTTTAAATTATTAAGACTGATAAGCATTTAGCAAGATAGTCTATAAATATATTAATCATTTAGCATGATTGCCAGTAATCATGATAATTATTAACCATGACAGCCAATAAGCAAGAAGGTTATAACTCAATCAGAATGATAACCATTATTACAGACATAAAGTATGATACAAAACTTAATAGTTATTAGGGATTATAGTTATTAGACGAGGATATAAAGTTACAATACCATGCCTGGAACAAATCGCAAATCAAACGAAGTTATGAAAGGAACTTATGACAACGTTTCGACCATTGCTAAGTCACAACTGTTGTGATTTGGCGATGATTCTGGACGACCGAAACGTCGGGATGGGTTACCTTCCCTGTATGCGGTATTTGTTTCCATATTAGTCATGATAATTATCAAGGATGATATTTACTAAGGATGATAGTTAACAAGGTTGTTAGTTATCAAGGATGATTGTTATCAAGGATGATAGGTATCAAGGGTGATAGTTAACAAGGATGATAGTTGATAAATTAGACACATGTTCAACTCTTGGGTATCTTTATTGAGGAAACGTTTCGCCACACAGTGGCTTCATCAGTCCATACAAAGGAGAATTTTGAAGAACAGGAGGAGAATGAGGTTGTGACACCACCTACGACTGCTGCACCTCTCCTGCCATACGGTTTATAAGCTGCTTCTCCGCTCATATGCCGTATTCTATTCAAGATTGATGGACTGACCACATCGACTCAAGGTTGAGGGACTGATTACCTCATTCTCCTCCTGTTCTTCAAGATTCTCCTTTGTATGGACTGATGAAGCCACTGTGTGGCGAAACGTTTCCTCAATAAAGATACCCAAGAGTTGCACATGTGTCTAATTTATTAACATGTCGGTTCTCTGAACCATTCATCTACAAAGGATGATAGTTATCAAGGATTATAGTTATCATGGATGATTGTTATCAAGAATGATAGGTATCAAGGCCGACAGTTAACAAGGATGATATTTACCAAGGATGATAATTAATAAGGTTGATAGTTAACAAGGATGATTGTTATCAAGGATGATAGGTATCAAGGCTGACAGTTAAAAAGGATGATGGTTATCAAGGATTATAGTTATCAAGGATGATTTATCAAGGATGATAGTTATCAAGGATGATAGTTATCAAGGATGATAGCTATCAAGGATGATTTATCAAGGATGATAGTTATCAAGGATGTTAGTTATCAAGGATGATAGTTATCAAGGATGATAGTTATCAAGGATGATAGTTATCAAGGATGATAGTTATCAAGGATGATTTTATCAAGGATGATTTATCAATGTTGATAGTTATCAAGGTTGATAGTTATCATGGATGATATGAAAATTATAATGGATGATAGTTATCAAGGATGATAGTTATTAAGGTTGATAGTTAACAAGGATGATAGTTATCAAGGTTCATAGTTAACAAGGATGATAGCTATCAAGGAAGATTTATCAAGGATGCTTTATCAAGGTTGATAGTTATCAAGGTTGATACTTATCATGGATGATATGATAATTATCATGGATGATAGTTATCAAGGATGATAGTTATTAAGGTTTATAGTTAACAAGGATGATAGTTATCAAGGAAGATTTATCAAGGATGTTTCATCAAGGTTGATAGTTATCATGGATGATAATAAGTCATCAAGTTTGATCGTTGTCAAGGTTGATAGTTATCAAGGTTGATAGTTGTCAAGGATGATTTATCAGGGTGATAGTTATCATGGATATAGTTATCATGGATGATAGTTAACAAGGATGATAGTTAAGAAGAATGGTAGTTATCAAGGATTATAGTTATCAAGGATGATAGTTAACAAGAATGATAGTTATCAAGGATGATAGTTAACAAGAATGGTAGTTAACAAGGATGATAGTTATCAAGAATGATAGTTATCAAGGATGATAGTTAACAAGAATGGTAGTTATCAAAGATGATAGTTATCAAGAATGATAGTTATCAAGGATGATATTTATCATGAATGATATTTATCAAGGATGATAGTTATCATGGATGATAGTTATCAAGGATAACAGTAATCAAGGATGATAGTTATCAAGGACGATAGTTATCGACTGTAATAGTTATCAAGGATGATTTATCAAGGATGATAATTATCAAGGATGATAGTTAACAAGGATGATTTTTCAAGGATGATAATTATCAAGGATGATAGTTATCAAGGATGATAGTTAGCAAGGATGATAGTTATCAAGGGTGATAGTTATCAAGGATGATAGTTATCAAGTGATAGTTATAAAGGATGATAGTTATCAAGGATGATAGTTATCAAGGATGATAGTTATCAAGGATGATTTATCAAGGATGATAGTTATCAAGGATGATAGTTATCAAGGCTGATAGTTATCAAGGCTGATAGTTATCAAGGATGATAGTTATCAAGGATGATAGTTAACAAGGATGATAGTAATCAAGGATGAGAGCTATCAAGGATGATTTATCAAGGATGATAGTTACTAAGGATGATAGTTATCAAGGATGATAGTTATCAAGGCAGATAGTTATCAAGGCTGATAGTTGTCAATGATATAGTTATCAAGGATGATACTTATCAATTATGATAGTTAACATGGATGATAGTTAACATGGATGATAGTTATCAAGGATGATTTATCAATGTTGATAGTTATCAAGGTTGATAGTTATCATGGATGATATGATAATTATAATGGATGATAGTTATCAAGGATGATAGTTATTAAGATTGATAGTTAACAAGGATGATAGTTATCAAGGATAATAGTTATTAAGGTTGATAGTTAACATGGATGATAGTTATCAAGGATGATAGTTATTGAGGTTGATAGTTAACAAGGATGATAGTTATCAAGGAAGATTTATCAAGGATGTTTCATCAAGGTTGATAGTTATCATGGATGATAATAAGTCATCAAGTTTGATCGTTGTCAAGGTTGATAGTTATCAAGGTTGATAGTTGTCAAGGATGATTTATCATGGTGATAGTTATCATGGATATAGTTATCAAGGATGATAGTTAACAAGAATGATAGTTAAGAAGAATGGTAGTTATCAAGGATGATAGTTATCAAGGATGATAGTTAACAAGAATGATAGTTATCAAGGATGATAGTTAACAAGAATGATAGCTAACAAGGATGATAGTTATCAAGAATGATAGTTATCAAGGATGATAGTTAACAAGAATGGTAGTTATCAAAGATGATAGTTATCAAGAATGATAGTTATGAAGGATGATATTTATCATGAATGATATTTATCAAGGATAATATTTATCATGGATGACAGTTATCAAGGATAACAGTAATCAAGGACGATGGTTATCAAGGACGATAGTTATCAGAATGAGAGTTAACAAGGATGATAGTTATCAGGGCTGATAGTTATCGACGGTGATAGTTATCAAGGATAATTTATCAAGGATGATAATTATCAAGGATGATAGTTAACAAGGATGATTTTTCAAGGATGATAGTTATCAAGGATGATAGTTATCAAGGATGATAGTTATCAAGGATGATAGTTATCAAGGGTGATAGTTATCAAAGATGATAGTTATCAAGGGTGATAGTTATAAAGGATGATAGTTATCAAGGATGATAGTTATCAAGGCTGATAGTTATCAAGGATGATAGTTATCAAGGATGATAGTTATCAAGGATGATAGTTATCAAGTATGATAGTTATCAAGGATGATAGTTATCAAGGATGATAGTTATCAAGGGTGATAGTTATCAAGGATGATAGTTATCAAGGATGATAGTTATGAAGGCTGATAGTTGCCAAGGATATAGTTAACAAGGATGATACCTATCAAAGATGATAGTTAACATGGATGATAGTTAACATGGATGATATGATAATTATCATGGATGATAGTTATCAAGGATGATAGCTATTAAGGTTGATAGTTAATAACAAGGATGATAGTTATCAAGGATGATTTATCAAGGATGATTTATCAAGGTTGATAGTTATCATGGATGATATGATAATTATCATGGATGATAGTTATCAAGGATGATAGCTATTAAGGTTGATAGTTAATAACAAGGATGATAGTTATCAAGGAAGATTTACCAAGGATGTTTTATCAAGGTTGATAGTTATCATGGATGATAATAAGTCATCAAGTTTGATCGTTGTCAAGGTTGATAGTTATCAAGGTTGATAGTTGTCAAGGATGATTTATCAGGGTGAAAGTTATCATGGATATAGTTATCAAGGGTGATAGTTATCAAGGATGATAGTTAATAAGAATGGTAGTTATCAAGGATGATAGTTAATAAGAATGGTAGTTATCAAGGATGATATTTATCATGAATGATATTTATCAAGGATGATAGTTATCATGGATATTAGTTATCAAGGATAACAGTAATCAAGGATGATAGTTATCAAGGATGATAGTTATCAGAATGAGAGTTAACAAGGATGATAATTATCAAGGCTGATAGATATCAATGATGATAGTTATCAAGGATGGATATCAAGGATGATAGTTATCGAGGGTGATAGTTATCAAGGATGATTTATCAAGGATGATAGTTATCATGGATGATAGTTATCAAGGGTGATAGTTATCAAGGGTGATAGTTATCAAGGATGATAGTTATCAAGGATGATAGTTATCAAGGCTGATAGTTATCAAGGATGATAGTTATCAAGGATGATAGTTATCAAGGATGATAGTTATCAAGGCTATCAAGGTTATCAAGGAAGATGGTACAGAGTCAAGAGGATTGTCAGCATCTGTCACATTAGTCTGGGTAGCAATATCATCAACATCGCATACTAATTTCATATGGTCTAAATGCGATTCTTTGTACTTACCAGTACTAATTTCTCTAACCTTATACTTACTGCCAGTGATATGTTCTACAACTCGATAAGGGCCAACAAACTTTTGATCGAGCTTAGGCAGTGCAAATGTTTTGTTGAAATTTGTCAACATTACTCTCGAACCTACTTTAACTTTTGACGGCTTAGCACGGCTATTAGTTACTCTTGTAAATTCTGCTGTTGATTTATGAAGTGTTTCATGGATTCTTCTAAAAACACTCTGAGCTATGCTGGTACGAGTTGCTATGAAATCATCAGGGTTGTAATTGGGTTTCGGAGTGGAATATAACAACTCATAGGGTAAACGCTTGTCTACACCATACAATGCATAATGTGGAGTATCACCTATGGAAGCATTGTAAGCGGAATTTATGGCACATTGAACATCTGGTATAACTTCATCCCAAGTTTCACTATTGGGGTTGATAGTGGCTCTCAAGACATCAAGTACTTTCTTATTGGTTCGTTCAGCTAACCCATTGCTGGCAGGATGACGAGGAACAATAGTGGATTTAGAGATCTTGTACAAGTTACACAAATTTTCAAGAATCTCATTACAGAATTCACCTCCATTATCTGTTACTAAGGACTTAGGGGTAGTATGCCTGCAGATAATGCGTTCTTTAAACGCTTTAGCTACTGTCTCTGCAGTCTTATCTGCAATAGGAACTAACTCACAATATCTGGTGAAATGGTCTACCATAACACCCAGATGTTTGTTGCCTTGGAGGGAACATTTAAAATTGGTTAACAAATCAAGAGCAACTCTTCCCCACGGTTCGCTAGTGGTTGGATACAACTGGATTGGATTAGGACCATTGACATTTCCTTTATGTTGCATACAAACACTACATTTCTTAACACTCTGAAATGTCAGTTGCCATACGTGGCCAAAAGTGCTTCATTCTGGCTTGTTTCACAGAACGATCCACACCAGGGTGTGCAACACCTGGTGCATCGTGAACTAGCTGTAGAGCTACATTCACTAGTGACTGTGGAATTACTAACTGGTATACTCTTCTGCTTGGAGTACCCAACTCGGCTGTTCGATACAGTAATTCTTGACTCATTACAAAGTCACTAATGGGTGCTGGTGCCTTCACAGTCAGAATAAGATCTTCCTGGAGCAGGAATCGAATCACACCAGACCACTTGGGATCTGTTCTTTGGGCATTCTTTACATCCTCGGCAGTAAATGGAGGATCTGCGATTACTATACTAATGTGTTGCGATAAAGCATCTGCGACTACGTTTGACTTGCCAGGTAAATGTTCAAAAGCGGGATTGAACTCTTGGATAGTCAAGGTCCATCTGGCTAACCTTCCAGTAGGTTGTTTGTTCTGGAATAAAGGTATCAGAGGTGCATGGTCTGTCAAGACATGAACAGGGTACTGGTAAATAATGTCTCGGAAGTGCTTCAAAGACCATACTATTGCTAAAGCTTCTTGCTCCGTTACTGTATAATTATGTTCAGCCTTTGTAAGGACTCTACTAGCAAATGCAACTGCGTTGTACTTACCATCAGTCTTCTGAGCTAGTACGGCACCTATGCCAATTGAACTAGCATCAGTTGTCAGAAAGAAGGGCTTAGAAAAATCTGGGAATTTCAAAATGGGAGAAGACGTTAGCTTTTCTTTTAGTGTCTGGAATGCTCTTTCGTGATGGAAGGTCCAAACGAAAGGAGCATCTTTCTTAAGCAATTCAGTTAGAGGAACTGCTATTGAAGAAAAATCAGCAATGAAAGATCTATAGGAACCTGCTAGACCCACAAAGGAACTTACAGCAACAGCAGTTTTGGGGGATGGAAAATTTAGTACTGCCGTTACTTCACTTTGATCAGTTGTAACCCCTCTAGGAGTGACTACGTGACCAAGAAACTTAATTTCTGATCTGAAAAATTGACATTTAGACAGTTTGATCTTTAACTTAGCTTCTTCAAGCTTACCAAGTACTATATCAAGTCTTTTCAGATGTGTATCCACATCCTCGGACATGACAATTACGTCATCTAAGTACACCATAAGTGCTTTACCTATGAGACCTCTAAAGAGTCTAGAGAATGTGATAGGAGAGGATCGTAATCCAAAAGCCATTCGAAGGAAGTGATAATGACCTGTGGGAGAGGAGAATGCAGTTAACTCTTGGCTGTCCTCGTGAAGAGGGACTTGCCAAAACCCTTGTAACAAGTCCAGGGTCGAGAAGACTTTGTTATCTCCGATGCTGCGTAAAAGATCACCCAGTACAGGAAATGGGAAGTGATATGGAATAGTTTTCGCATTAAACTTCCCAAAGTCAATCACCGGGCGCCAAGTACCGTCCTTCTTAGGCACTAGGATCAAGGGTGCATTTCAGGGTGAATTGCTAGGTGCAATAACTCCATCATCGAGCATTTGATTGATCAATTCTTCTGCGACAGCAACTTGGGAATGAGGCATTCTGTATGCAGGTATATAGATAGGTCTAGTACCAGGTTCAAGTGGAATACAATAGGACAATAAGTTCGTTATACCCATCTTCTCACCTGGTAAGGCAATGGCTTTATGACGTTTGTTCAACAAAGTCAACAAACGCTTGACTTCGTCTGGGAAGTCAGTGGGAGCTAAGTCTTTCTCCTCAACTGGTGGAATGGATTGATCCAGTGGAGTGGATGAGGTCTTCCCTGTTGAAATAGCACCGACCCACTGGTCAGGCGGCACGTCATCCTGTACTTGAACAGGGTAAAGATAGTGAACCAGGTCAATGAGATTGGCATTTGCTCTGAGACGAACACTGTGACCCAAAGTGTTAGCAAGGAATAAATGGATCTTACTGTCTCTTACAACATGTAAGGAAGGTTCAACAAATAAACCCTTGACCTTGCAGAAATCACTGTCAACTAGGACATTATTACCATCTGGAACACTAGGAACAACAACAGACAATCTAGTGAGTGCACTAGCCACAACAGCAGACAGCATGTGACATCAACAAGAATTGGCATTACTAGTTTCAAGTAATCATTTTCCGACAAGGCATCCCCTGTGGAGAAACTACTACTTGGACTAGCAGACATTGCAGGGATAGGCTGAGCACTCAAGGCAGTCTGAGCGTCCTCGGACACTTGAGGCAATATACTATCTTGCATGTCTGAAGGTGTAGGTGGAACACAGATGGGAGTGACAGAGTTACTAGTGCCTGACCGCTTGGGTACGCTACTGGAAAATGCATTGGCTTCAAAGGACTTAATCTGTACATCGTACTCTGTGGCAGTATGGGAGATCTCTGATCCCAGCTGGTAACCCCAAAATGGAATGATCAAGTCGTCAATTTGGGCATGCCATCGGTATGGGTCAAGCACAATACGTCTCTCATAGAAACAAATCCCAGTAGAAGGTCACCAGGGAAAGTAATTTGGTCGACAACAAGGAAAGAAGCAGTAAAGTCTCTACCTTGGATAGAAAAGGTGAGTGAAGTCTGACCTCGGACATGCAGAAGGGAACCAGCTACTCCACTAAGGGAGGTTACAGTAGTTGGTTCAATGAGGAGGACACGTCGTAACTGCTTCTCTTTAAACAAACTAGACCTGATGATCAGGGCCGGATTAAGAAGTCTCCGGGCCCTAGGCTATTCAGATTGGTGGGGCCCCTTTGAGTTCCGGGTAAGCGAAGCGACCCCTTCCAGCTTGGGGGTGGGGGGGGGGGTCGGTGTGAGCCTGTTTAAGGTCTAATTAAATACATTCTGGCTATTTAGATTAAATTTAATAGGGAAAGTACATCAAGACAACCAAAACCATTTATCAATAGCCATTATAACTATCTTGTTAAATCATGCATTTTAAAGAGAATAAACTCAAGACAGCATAGTATTACTAGATTAGGCTATTAAAGTAGTGACATCATGTACCTATTATATTCAGCATAACCACTACAGCACTATTATTCCCTTTATAAATCACTGACCATTATTGTTATCATTGCATCATGCATAAGACTATCAAATCATATAAACTACAGAAAATTGGAGAGGAATCTCCCATACTCACCCATTAGCAGGAAAACACAGCTGTTCTGATGTAAACAAAGGCGTGTTGAGTGTTGCCATCTATGGTTAGGTTTATTTATTTCTATTTTATTTTATTTCATTATTTATTTTTGTTTTGATTAATTTTTAAAAATCAATTTTACTCTCCAAACACTTAAACTTTTTAGGTAGGGACCCCTTTGCACTTGCACCATGTGCGTAGTCTTGGATGAGCCCCTGATCCCTTGGACCGCGGAGCCCCCAAATGTGCGGGGCCCTAGGCAAATGCCTAGTTTGCCTATGCGGTAATCCAGCCCTGCTGATGATATTAACTTGCGCACCAGAGTCCATGAACACATGAACGGGTGCATTATGAATAGAAGCTTGTACTATAGGACCTATCGTTTCATTTGGAGTTATGTGCAGACAGAAGGGTGGGTTGTCATCGGAGAAGGCATGTTCCACTTCATCCCCAAATTCCTCTACGTCAGAGACGTGTGAAGCAACATCAACAGCGGGATTGTCATTCTCAAGACTGCTTAAGGCTCAAAGGAATTGTGAACAGAGATGGTGTACTCATTATCACCTACTGTCACAACTGGACGAGTAGACTGGGGTAATAGGATTCCCCCGAATTGGAAGAATGAGGCTGGTTCTGATTATTTTGAGAACCTCGACCTCTATTTCCTCTCCTGGCTCTGCGGTTGGAACGGCCACGGAAGGATCTAGAGTACTGGAGGTTATAGAGAGCATTACACTCGGATGTGTCATGGCCATGAATTCTGTGATAAGTACAATAAGGCAAATCGGACTGGTACTTATCAGCATTACGATGCCTCTTAGAGCGACTATCAGGCAATTTACCACGATGTGGCCATGGTAACCACAATTATAACAAGTTCTTTGACTATGGGTACTGTACATGCTATGCATGCTACGGGAATGATAACTCTTAACACTAGCTTTGGATGATGGTCGTAAGCGATTTAGATCTGGAGTTTTGGTTGTAGCACAAACAAGAGGAGGTACAGGAGTCGACAAAGTGGTTGACTTAGACCTTCGATATGGGAAGGTTCCCTTGGGACACAAATTATGCACATGGATAAGAGCTGCAAGTGGTCCCATTGTGGCATTTAGAGGACTGGAGTTATACACATACTTTGACGTAGGTGGAATTAGCTGTTTAATAACTCCGAATGCTGCTAATTTAGCAAACCCCTCAAGAGCTGGTTTATCATCGTCTTTAAGGCACTTGGAACTTTGACCTGCCTTAACAAATGAGGGCATTAGGTTATTTAGACAAAGAGCAAACTCATCTAATGATTCCTCTGGCCTTGGAGCTGTACACACTAATTCTTTTAGAACAACAAAAGGATCAGTTTCTCATACTGGTTCAAGATAGTTACGGATTAATTGCTCATAATCTTGCCACTTAGTTAGATCCTGAAAATCTTTCATACGGATCAAGTTGAAGACATGCGAGACAGCTGGTGAACGAGCTAAACTCTCCTTTCCGATACTAATTAGGCAACTCTCTGATGGAGGACCATCTACTGAGGCATTTGCTCTAGCACGAACAGCAGTAAACCATCCTTCCAGGTTGTCTGGGTTACCATTGAACAACAGCATAGCATCATAAGGATCACGACTAAAATTGCGAAGGCTCGAAGTCTGAGTGTGTCTATTGTTTGATTAAGAATTACTCGAATTTGGGACTGATGCATTAATGGTTGTACTAGCAGAATGTGCTGAGGCATCGCTCGAGAAGACTTGAGACATGTTTGCAAAATGTAAAACAAGAATTTAGAGAAATAAAAGAAAATGTAACTGAGGAACACACAACACAGTGAACTTAAATGGGAAGAAATTACTTAACTATTCTGCATAAGTAAATAAAAATTGACAAGTCACACTATAAGCAAGAAAAACTCGCACTCACAAATGAAAATACTCAACTCAATAAGCAACACTTTGAAAATCAAGAGAAATTGTACTTTACTCAAATCTAATTTGCTCAAATTTACTTTAAATTGAATTAATGGCACAGTGAGTTGTCTTTACTCTCAATGTAATAGGGAAATTCAATAATAAATGATGAATCAATCAAAAATGTTAAATTGTATTCAATAAAGCTTGTGCAAAATTAAAACAAACCTGGAAAGCAATTCTAAATAAAAATATTAAATGACACACAAGGAACAAAATATTATGCACAGAACAGAGCATATGAAACTGCACTGAAATAAACTGTAGCAATATTGCAAATAACAATTACTAATCAAAAGTACTTCACAACACTACATAAAATTTCTGCAAGAAAAATTTTAATGGCAACACAATGTTTAAACAAGAATTATTGTAAAATGAGTCAATGTACAATAATAAAAAAAAATTACACACACAAGAAAATACAGTTTACAAGAAAAAAAATATTATCAAGGAATGAACTGATTGAACACTTTAACTCTTAATTGCAGCTTAAGCAACACTTACTGAACAAGCAAAAGAATGATTTACTTTAAAAGAAGTACTTAAAAATTGCACTAAGAGTGAATTTGTTCAATGAAATATGAAAATAATAGATACAAAAACACAGAACAAAAAGGTTTGAACACTTACAGTGATGCAGAACACAACACATCAATATAAACACAATACTATAATTTTCTTGCAATGAAACTTGAGGTATGAAAATTTGGAAAATAATTGTCTTGCTTGCACAAAATAATGGTACTATTGTCTGTGGAAATAAGACAAATTAGACACAGGTTAAATGAAAGGAATTAACACAAGAATGTTCAACACACAGAGAAAAATTAAAATAAAATGGTAAATGAATGAAAACAAAAACAGCAAGAATACACAAATGCTGGGAGAAAAATATAACAGACAACACTGAGTTGTGATGCAGAATATAAGGTAATAAATTATTAAATTACTTCACTACAATACTGTAAACACAAGATAATTGTGAAGTGTAAACACAAGTTTTATACTGCTTATATATTGTACACAACAAGGAAAAACATTAAAGTACTTACTTCAAATATATATAAAAAAGAAACACATCACAACAGACATAAAATAATGCACGAAAATTAACACTGAAGAAAGAAGAGAAAAAAAATATTGCAAACAGTATATAATAAACACTGAGTCTAATGAAGAGTTACTGAATGTCACTAAGAAATCACTGGAAACACAAAAAAGAAATGTCTCAACACTCGCAAATGTCTCTATGAAAAATATTATTCATTAACAGTGTAGTGACTTGGTGTAAAATGAGGTAGATGGTGGAGGATGGTGGTGGTTTACTCATGGTTGGCTACGTTCACTGCTACTCCACACGTGATCGAAGAATTTGCACTTAAATCGACAGGGACTAACAGGGGGTTTTTTATGAGGAGTTGCTGAAAAAGAACACACTCTGGCTCTTGCCCCCCTATGTGGTCCTTTAAAAAAATATGGGCAGAACCCTGATAAGAGTAAAAACAGGGGTAGGAGGAGGTGGGGGGCAGCGCAATGAAAAACCGGGGTGACGGGGCCCTAGGGGTAAAGGGGCATAACCACTGGGGAAACCCCTGCACTGGGCACGAAGATATACAAGCGGGGGTGGCTTAAAAAAAAAACCCCAAAATACCACAACACCAGGGATGCTAAAGCACTCAATGGCTAGAACTTGAAGCACAAAGTATGAAGAAACTGTACCCACGTGGCTTCTTGAGTAGGGGGAAAACCCTTTGGGGTTAGTTGCGGGCTGGCTTTTTAACCCTTACACGAATGGCTTGATAACTTCTAACGATGACACAGCAGGGGGGGAAAAAGCTGGCATGGCAGGCAATTCTGGAGGGTGAAAGGCTTGAGCTGAGGGGCTTTTCGACGGCCCCCCCACCATAGACGGGCTTAGTGCTTGGCTTACTTTGCAAACTCGGCAACCCTCGGGAGTGAGCAAAAAGAGATAAACACTATACCAGAGATGGCCATGAATAATGAGGGCTGGTAGCGCTTGCTGGGTAGCTGGCTGGATGGGTCGGCCTACTGACCACACAGATTTTGTCGGCTGAGAGAATTTTCCCCGTGCATCAGATAAATGAATTTTATGCCCAACCGCGGCCCCAAATTTTGTCGTGGGGGGTTCGGAAGGAGTTTTGAGATTGAGATAAACACACGGGGATTGTAACACTATATTTGTAAACTGTGGAAAGGGAAGGGCCCAGCCTGCCTGTTGCCTGTTGTATGTCTAAGCGTGGATGGGGAAGTTCGGGTATCCATACACAGCCACCCCATGACGTACACAAACATCACTAGGGCCAAATAGGGATCGTCATTAAAACACATGGATGGTACATGATACTCACTAAGCAAAAAATGAAAGGGGATCAGCAACTATGTGACTTTTTTATCAAGGATGATAGTTATCAAGGATGATAGTTATCAAGGATGATAGTTATCAAGGATGATAGTTATCAAGGGTGATAGTTATCAAGGATGATAGCTATCAAGGATGATAGTTATCAAGGATGATAGTTATCAAGGATGATAGTTATCAAGGATGAATGTTAACAATTGTCGTTGTTATTCTTTCTCCATAGGCTTTGCAGCACATTTCTGAGTTAGGTTTCCACGGAAAATTATAAATTTAAGAAAAAAGACTATAAAGTCTGCCGCACGAACAGAAAACGGACAGTGTCTGTGCGTAGCTATAACTCTCATATTTCAACTGTTAAGGTTCCTTCAACAGCCACCTGTTTGTTTTTTGAAAACAGTGGTTGGTTAAAACCAGGCCTTATCCTGGGTTTTTATTGAACATAAAATTTCAAGTACTTCTGCAACAAAAAAATATAATGACTAGTAAATTAATAACGCTTTACGGGGGAGGGTGATGTTTTTCTATGTAAAGAGAAAGTTATAACTACGGCCACTTTTTTTAAATCACCAGAATCTGCATCACTAATATTGGTATAAGAGAAGAAAATCACCCCATGTGTTGGCACCCAGACCACCCACCTTTGGGTTGTTGTTGTTGAAAGGGGCCCCCCGAGAGGGGGTTTGCGTTTTACCCTGCTGCCGCTCCCCACGGGAGTATCACTACACCCCCCCCTTCTAAAATATCGGACAGTAACTCCCAAATGTTAGTGGGCGACGTATACGTCCCGACCTTCGTAGCCCTTGGCCTCTTCCCAGGTTCAATTTTTCCCAGCGGGGTTTGACTAACTGCTGGGAGCAAACCCTCTATTTCCAAGGGGAAGTCTCGGGGACTTTCCGGGGAGAAAACAAAGCATCTTTCGCATCTATTGGTGTTCTTGAGTTTCCAAAACGGGGATTTCACCGGGGGAAAATGTCTTTTGATACTTTAGTCTCTTCACCATTTTGACCCCCTATTTTCTTGGGTTTATCCGGGGTGGCTAACCCCCCGGGGGTTAAAAACGAACGAAATCTTATCTTATCTTATCTTATCTTATTTTGGTAGCGAATGTGGGCGTAATTGGATTAGCTTGCAGGAGCTCTACCTCTTCCACTAAAGGACCGTCTTGTTCTCCTATGTGCTTTTCAAGAATGGTCCGGGAAATAATCAATGGGCCGGAGGCCCCCCGTAGAGGAAGAATGAATAGTGAGGAGTCTTTCATGAGGGGTTGCATTAGTACTGTCCCAAAAGAAATGATTAATAGAGTGAAGAGCATCAGGTAGGACATTTGCCATGTTGAACGGGTAGATTCGTGCTTCAATGTCATTGAAACTGCCTTCCTATAGTACCATTGAATGTCCCCTTGACCCTTGACTTGAGGGGTGTAGCTTGTTGTTTCTGCCCGGCAATACCCTTTTCTAGCCAAAATCCTGAAGTTTTGTTCTTTGAACGGGTTTTAATTTTCAACCAAAAATGGAAAAATGTGAAAGAAACTAATAACAAATTGAAGAGTATTTTGCACAGGGAAACAAAAGGAAAACCTTGAATATTCATTTTTTTTTTTTGTTAAAGAAATAATTTCTGATTTATTGCCTTGGTAGAGGGTCCTTTTTTTAAATCTATATTCAGTCTCTCGAAAGGCTGGTGGTTTTTTTGAGATGAGTCTTTCTGGTTGATGAAAGTTTGGCTTTCCTCTCACATCTCTGCATGCTCCCGACACTTGTCGCACATCTTCCACTGGTAGGGATTTTTTTTGATTTTACAAAACGGTACAGGGGGATAAAATCCCGGGTGACACAAAAACCTTGTGGGGGGCTAGAGTGATTGCAAAATCATGACATGCTGTCCACAGTGGGCCTAGAAAATGCATCGGTGGATATTCTCTTGACCCCCGGGCGGCACAGAAAATCAAAGTCTAACAAGATAGTTCCATCCCACGTAATATCTTTCATTTTTATCTATTTTTTTGCTTCTTGTGAACATATACTCACGGACCCTTTTGGGCAGTCCTTTTTTGGTGAAATGTCTCAAGTTAAAAAAATGCCCCCGTGGCGAACTGCTTCTATGATGGCCTGGGCTTCCTTTTCAAGCAGGGAACCCTCCTTTATCCTTGAAAAGTTCTCGAAAGAAAGGTAATGGTCGCCTTCCTGAGATAAACTGCAGCAATGGCAAAGTCAGATGCATCCATTTCCCCTTCGATGGGGGACTCATCATGGGTTGAACTACTGATTTTTTAATTTTTGTTTTGGGGTAGGAAAGCGGCTTCTGTTCCTTTGTCACGGACATGTGGTAGCACTCAAAAAGGCGGGCTTTTCTTGAATATTGAGATCCATTTTGAGTAATAAGCAAAGAGACCAAAAGTTCTTTGAGTGACTTTTTGTCTTTAGGCATTGGAAGTTCCCGTAAGGCGAGTCGTTTAGGGTTGGGAATATTGAAACCCCTTCCACACTAACCAAGGATGCTAAACCTTTTTGTTGAAAAGTGCACTTTTCTTCATTGTAAATGATATTTTTTTTCTTGACGCTTCCAAAAAATTATCAAGGGTTTTCATCATGTTCCTCCCGGGGCTTGCCACAAATGGTAACATTTCAAATACGCATTTCCCCTGAGTTGTCTCTTGAATGAGTGAATCCATAATTCGTTGGAAGCAGGTACCCCATTGGGACTCCAAAAAAGGGGCTTGGAAACTGATACGGCCCTCATAGCCCGAAACGCTTTTTATGGTTTCTTCTTCCTTAAGGGACTTGATGATAGGCACTCTGTAGATCAATTGTGCTAAACCAAGTACTGAGCAATTTTTTTTCCCGTTCATCAATTTGAGGTAGAGGGGAACCCTCAAGAAGTGTAAATTTGTTATTGTCTCGGAAAACGTGCCCGTCTCGTTTCCCAAATCACCCTTTAAAAACAACAACCTGTGCACGCCAAGGGGAATTACTTGGGTTCTATAAGCCCCCCTTCAGAGCCCCTAAGTTTCTTTTTCAAAGAACATCCGACCCCATAAGAATGCGGCGTGACTTAGTGATATAGGATGGCAATCCGCGGTAAGATTTGCAAACAGTTTGGTGGGGCTACCGTAAAGTGTAATCCCAGACAACAAGAGGAGGGAGTTCACCTCCTACTTTTAAGTTAACACTACCATGCAGCTTCTGAAAGTCCTGACCAAGGATAACATCAGGAAAAAGTTGTGGCCCAAAAAAGCTAAATGACATCTTATAGCCCTTTTTCCATTAAATTGAAAATTTTTCTTACAAAACCCTAAGGGGAATAGAGAGAGATGTTGATGCCATGGAAACGGTACCTGATGAGTGATGTAAGTCAAGGATGGCGTTTAAAATAAGTCCCGGTTGATGAAAAAATTTTGAGTGCCACTTTAATAAACCCTTACTTCTGTCCCTTTTTGAATACTTTTTACAATGCCTTTGACAGTGAATTTGGAGTAGCGCAGAATCATGTTTCTAGAGTTCATGTCTGGAATGGTGGGGGCAAAGCTCTTTTTGATGCATTAGCACGACAATTTGCAAAGTGACCTTTTTGTGGCATTTATGGACATTGCTTCACGAGCAGGACACGTGGACGTGGTGTCTGAAAAACCACAAAAAAAAACACCGTCCCGCTGCTGCGCACTGAGTCAGGTTCCACAGTAATTTTATTGCAAGAGTCTTGGTCAGGAATTGCAGCACTTACCACTCGAGAAGGCTCGGTTTGGTATGTTATTTAGATTCTCTGGGGGTGAATCTAGAGCTCTTTTCCCGGTCAAAGGCAGTGGCTAAGTCGAGATTTTATTTTCCAAAAAACGCTGCCCTTTTTATTGGTGTTGCAGGCCCCTGATAAAAGCATCCCTGATGGACTCTTAAATATGAGACTGTCATGCTTGGAAGTGACAGTCTTTACCTAAAATTTTCGGCTTGAAAAGGGTTTCCCCTTTGGATTTCAAAACGCTGGCGGCGAGTTGCAAAGGCATAGAGTGCGAAGATTTTATTTATAGTTTAAAATTTCTGAGACTTGAGGGTTTTATAGCTCTTCATAGGAACACTCAGAAAAGCCTCAAAAAATTTTAGGGACATAAAATGATGAGCAGATTTTTTGTTTATCTAAATTTTTCCCAGGAAGGGCTCCCAAGAATTTTCGATCTTAAACCGGGTTCCATTCCTGAGGCCGTTGTAAGCTGGGGTCACATCTAGCCTCTCGGTTTCAGTAAAAAGCTCCATGTTGTGATGTTTTTTCAGCTCAGGTCACCCCCAGGGAGCCCCCGGATTTAGTCAATAAATTTTGTGATAGAAAAAACAGGCCTTATCTCTAGGCTTTATTGAACTAGAATCTTCATGTACTTTGCACAAAAAAAATAATATAGTAATCTAATAATGCTTCTACAGGGAGGGGGGTGTCTTGCATAGTAAAAAGAAAAATTATAACTACAGGCCACATATTTAAACTCACCATGTAATCTGCATCACTAATATATGGATATAAGAGAAGAGAATCACACACCATGTGTTGGCACCCATGACACACACCAAGCTGTTGTTGTTGTTGTTAAGGGCCCCGAGAGGTGGTGCAGTATTATCCTGCTGCTGCTCCCCACAGGAGCAGTATCACTACACACTGCCAGGTTTTCTGTTGTTAATTAAGAGGATAGGCTGCCAGTGGAGGCGAAATTTTGAGACTAGACAACCTCGTACTAGTGAAAACGTAAGCCCTTACTCACCTGAAATGGAACCCTGACTCCTGCAGCACCAACACCTCAGCTTTACTCTATGAGTTAATTAAGTGTGAGTGAGGAAGGTGTCAGTTTCTTAAGATGACTTACACCATCGTACACACCTAATTGAAGACACCACTTGAATAGAAGAAAATATGCTCTGCCCTTTCCCAACACCGGGAGTCTGCTACACCACTGGTAATGACGAAGATTATGCCTATCTGTTCTTCATAACGAAGACTCAGCGCCCTCTCGCTATAGTGAGTCTTCTGGTTACGCCGCGTAGGGCGGGTCGAAGGGCTGTCCCTACGATAGGGCTGTAAACGGTACCCCACCTGACCAAAGACAAACTATGCGCTTACTATAGCACAGTCCCTACAATAGGGTTGTGAATAATATTCCACATATACGAACACCAAAATTCCTTCGAGATCCAGTGACGGGCAATTATCTGGCAAAGACCCGATTTAGGACTTCATTCCTGGCAATTCATCTATTACGACTACGACTACTACTACTACTATTACTACTACTGCTACTGCTGCTGCTGCTGCTACTACTACTACTGCTGCTGCTGCTGCTGCTGCTGCTGCTGCTGCTGCTGCTGCTGCTGCTGCTGCTGCTGCTGCTGCTGCTGCTGGTTTACAGTGGTCGAAGATATGTAGCTGAACACTTACCAAGCCTGAGAATGGCTTCATATTTACTTCTTCAGTGATGAAGTACTAAACACCTCATATCTACCATTCCATTAATTCTTTTGTCTCCACTATTTAAGTCACCTCGGTATTTCGACTGAAGAAGCCTGCTAAGCAGACGATACGCCTCGGCAATTAAGATAACCAACTGATGTTCATTTGTCTCGCCCAAACCTGGTTAGATTCCCAGTCATTGCTAGACATATAAACAAGTCGCCTTACATCTATTTCCCCCTTATTTACACAGCAATAAAAAAGGTTTCCTTACAAATCTTACCAAACCTAATAAAAAGGTACCTGTTGTGGGTGTCATCCTGAGAGGTTGTAATGTACCCTTAGAGATGAGTAATGTTTGAAGTAAGACAAGGTAGAATAGAAACTATTATCCTGTAAACTGAACTATAACTCCTGGGTATGAGAGGCGACAAGTCGACAAAGAGATAACAAAAATACTTGAAACAGCAGTAACCTTAATTATGAAAACATTTCGATCATGAAAAGCTCTCCTTGAAAGAAACGTTTTTTTTTATATTATATAATGGCTTATACTGTTTGGTGAGTATTTGTCATCTGCAAACTTTTCCTGTTAGCAACCGAACATTCTCAATAGAATATATATCCCTTCAGAAGAGGATATTCACAAATGAGATGGTGTATAATGTATATTATACTAATGTGTGTATTCATTGTATATTGACACTGACAATGTCAATTCATTAAAGACTAAATATACAGATATATGATGTACACAGCTGAAAATCTGCAAAATACAATTTGAAGACAAAATAAGAGTCTATATTGAGCATGGGAATGTGTAAACAGGTAAGGAGATGTATATAACGTTAGATAATGTATACAGAGAGAGGAACGGAAGGTACACACTATGAGAGGGAGTAAAGTATACAGGAAGCAGATGTACACAGAAAGAGGTGTAATGTTCACAGAAAGAGAAAGAAAGTATACATAGTGAAGGGATGTAATGTACACTGACAAAAAATATGTTCATAGATAAAATGTACATAGAAAATGTACACAATGAGGGTGGTATAATATGCATAGTAAAATGTACACAAATTGGGATGTAATGTACACAGAAAGTGTACACACAATGAGAAGTAATTTGTACGGATATAAAATACGCACACGGTAAGAGAGTTCAGTGTACACACAGTGGGGGTGAATGCAATCAAGAAGATAAAGTACACACAGATAGAGCAAATCTACATAGAAAGATAAAATCACATAATGAAATACACTTTTATTATTCGATCGCTTATAACCAGCTCACGAGTCCACAGTACCCATTTCCTAGTCTTATGTACGTCTACCTTGGGTAATCTTAGACTCTCTTGCCGGTTAAGCTCTCAGTTAGGTGTTACCACCTGTCAGGTGTTGCCACCTGATCACTCAGTTTAGTTAGCCATCTGACGTCTGTGTCGTTCTCATGCACCCCAAGAGTTCCCTTATGAACCTCAAGATGATATTGCCATTCTTGTCAAATCCCACCTTAAACACGAATTTATCCACCTTCCACTAATTTGCATCTAGTATATACAGTCACCTCGGCCCCTTCATCATCTACACAACATACACGCGCCCTAACACTTTCATTAACATCTACAACCTCTCCTTGGCCTTCAGCCACACAAACACTCCTACCTACCTTCTTGCAGACATGAACGCCAGACACCCTGTCTTCCACGCACTTATTAAACTTCAACAGCAAGCACTTGATCCACGTTGGCCCACATTTCAACACCTTTGGCAGCCAGGGCCAGAGCAAACCTGACATCCTCACCAAGCGAACAAGTTCCCTCTTCAAGCACCATATCTCTTCTTGCACAATCACATCCCATGTATCCTACATATCTCTTCTAAGTCTATACTTATCTCAAGCACCCCCATCTTTCTTGTACATAGGCATTTAGACATTGATACTGAACTCAATCTAATACAAGACACATGTGGCATGCAAAGAGTACGTAATCTTTATTCGGCGTGTGTACACACTCTCATTGAAAGGCTATCTCCCCCAACCAACGAAGCAGGTGCTAAGGGTTAATGATGGGGCCCTGTCGTTCAATCAGTACCTAGGTTCCAGCCAATGGGAAGATGGCTTTGGCAATCGCAAAGGTGTTGTGGGTACCACACACCTGTCTGCCCTTGTCATCCCCATTCTAGAGCTGGTTGAAGCACGGTCTGCTCTCTAGTGGCTTTTGTTCTGTCTTGCTTACCGTGGAGTGCACTAATACCTATTGCTGTACATAGTGTATATAGTGTACATACTTCTGTTCTTACTTGGTGAAGGATAATGTAAGTCAAAAGTTTTTCTGCCGTGTTTTTTTTTCTCCCTTTACACCCAGGATAACAGGCCTTTGGATTCCTGGGTTGTAATAACACAGTATCACAAGCAGCAAACAAAACGATTCCCAAGAAAAAACGCATAGTCCTATACTCCTTCAAACGATCCATCAGAACTGGAAGATTTCTCATCTGTTGCCACAACTATTTTACCAACAACTCCCACAGATTTAATCAGGTAAACAGAGATCCCGCACACCTGCTATTCAACATAATTAATATCCTACACCAAGACCACAACCATTTTTACACAGTTCATCAAACAGGCTGATAAACACCAAATAAAAGACACCAAGCTACTGCACTCACACAAATAATTCCTACTCATCACCCGCAACAATACACACGATACGGACCCACAGGAAGTCACTAACATTTAAGAATCCATCTGATATCACTTCTTTCACATTTATCCTCCTCACGTCACCGCCTTGCAACACACACAGTACATAGAACACTGGAACACTATATATATATATATATATATATATATATATATATATATATTTTATAATATATATATATATATATATATATATATATATATACACGCGCGCGCGCGCGAAACAACACCAGAGAGATGCATCCACCTTGATTCTCTCACTTTAAGACAGAAAACTGACACCTTTCTCGAACTCAGACATTAAGTCACTACTCAGGCAGCGTAATTTCTGCAACTATCTTACCACTCACGAGTGATAACTTTCGTATTAATACCTACAGGTGTCCCGTAGCTCGATCTCTAGAGCACTCAGCTCACACACTGAGGTCCGGAGTTCGAATCTCCTCCGGTACGGCTGGAAAACATTAGGGAGATGTTTCCATTAGACACCTGCTTCTAGGTTCACCCATCAGTAAAATGGGTACCTGGGTGTTAGTGGACTGGTGTGGGTCGCATCCTGGGACAAAACTGACTTAATTTGCCCGAAATGCTCAGCATAACAAGCGGATTCCTATATAGTAGTATGTCATTGATGTCAGCTATGGTTTGTATACCTTGTACATGTACTTGTAGTAAATAACGATGATTATTACTATTATTATTATTATTATTATTGTTATTATTACAGTGTTAAGGTTCCATAACTCAGGAGTTAGGGCTTCATCTAGTGACTCGTCCATTTCCGTTATTCATGGGTTCTCATTTCTGTTACTTTTTTTATTATTGCCGACTCGCTAAATCCCTGTTTCTTTTTTTTTCTTTTTTTTTTTATTTTTTTTTTACTCTCCTGTTAAATACTTCTATGGAATCTTACCAGGCACTATATATCCCTGAGAGGATTTCAACAGGCACACTCCTTCCTTTCTTGAGGGTCCACCACATATAAAATCGTTTACCTGGAGTTTACCTGAAGAGAGTTTCGGGAGTCAACGCCCCCTGAGGCTCGGTCTGAGACCAGGCCTCGTAGTGGTAATGTGAACGTATCATTATATTCACTAATGGTAAAGAGTTACCAGTTGAATCAGTAATATTAATCGTTGCTTTCCTCAAAGCGCAGATGTTTGGTCCAAGTCCTTTTGCAGTTGTTTTCTGTGGTAAGTCAAGAACAACTTAAGCGGTTATTAACTTATTTGAGTCTTCCCAGTTTTATTCTGGGTGTCACTGTATCATAACATTCGGTCTCTAAAGAGCAGGTAAAACCCACTAATGATAATCGCCTTTTCCTCCAATTACTATATTTGGGGGTCACAAATGATCTTCGTGATCAATTACTATTACAACGCAGGAGCCCAAATGGCCAGTTATCCTGGGTGTAAAGGGAGCAAAATAAACACAGCAGAAAACTTTTGACTTACATTATCCTTCACCAATTTAGAACAGAAGTATGTACACTATATACACTATGTACAGCAATAGGTATTAGTGCACTCCACGGTAAGCAAGGCAGAATAGAAGCCACTAGAGAGCAGACCGTGCTTCAACCAGCTCTAGAATGGGAATGACAAGGGCAGACAGGACAGTGGTACCCACATAACCTCTGCGATTGTCAAAACCATCTTCTCATTGGCTGGAACCTGGGTACTGGTTGAACGACGGGGCCCCATCGTCAACCCTCAGTCACCTGGTTCGTTATTTGGGGGAGATAGCCTGTAAATGAGGGTGTGTACATGCGCCGAATAAAGGCTACGTACTCTTTGCATGCCACAATTACCAAAGAACATTCTCACAGAGTTTGTCTGGTCGCCTTAATTCTCCGAGTGCCGTGGCCAGAACACCTTCCTGAGAATCCTCATCATCCAGTTAATGGAAGCTTAGTAGATGAGGAAATATTCTCCCTACTGTTGGGCAAGTTCATTTTCGAGAATGTTTCCGAATTATGGCTACAAGAATTTTGATCTCCAGTCACAGTGAAATGTCTCGCGAGAGCCTTTACCCCCTTCACCTAATTCTCTGAGCGTAAACGGGTTCTTTTTATATCTCAAATACAACTGATATACGGTTTCCTGATTTTTTTTTCTCTGAAAATGGTCTCAACTTTGAGACGCCATGTCAAGTTTACTCGTAATTCTTCCAAACTTTCCTTGTTGTGACGGGCCGGTTTTAAGTCTATCGACTTATCGAATACTGACATACTCTCAGTCACCATAATTTTAGTCATGTATATCTTGAAAGCTTTCATAAATAGTATTAGCTATCTTGATTTTTTTTTATTTTTGTTTTGTTAACACATCGACTGTTTCCCACCGAGACACAGTGATCCGAGAAAGAAGAAACACTTTCTTCATCATTCACTCCATCACCGTCTTGCCAGAGGAGTGTCTACACTACAGTTAAGAAAACTGCAACATAATCTACCCCTCCTTCAGAGTGCAGCACTCTACTTTGCACTGAAATCTCCTCTGATACTGCCCAGGCTATACAAGTAGCATTAATGTGATTTCCACCCAGTAAGATAACAGCGAGGTTGTGACTTGATTCCACCCACTGTCAGCTTAGAGCAGGGGTTCCCAACCAGGGGTGCTCGCACCCCCTGGGGGTGCGAGACATTATTCCAGGGGGTGCGAGAAGCGTCCGTCTTAATAATAGGAAATTGATTCATTTATTACTTATTAATGTTCAATAATCATAGTAAAATTACCATTATCTTTATTTTCATCTCTTTATTTCAGATTATCATCATTACCCTTTCTAAAGGTTTTAAATGTAGTTCTTGATTTGACTTTTTTGTATATATTTCAAGCAAGAGTTATTATTTTTGTAAGGTGTATTCAAATATCATTCTGTGATATGTTTCTTTTCTGTAAGTCTGAATTTTGTTCACATATTATATTAGAAAGTGAAATAAATATCTTCTTTCGATAAAATTTAGTATGATTCCACATCCTTTATCCTTTAACAAAGTTTAAATTGTAGGGGGTGCGAGGTTAGAGCAAAAATTTTATAGGGGAGCGAGAGTAAGAGAAGGTTGGGAACCACTGGTCTAGAGCATGTGTCAGCTGTCAGCAGCTGGGCACCAGGATGATGGAAAAACTTTACCTCACAGCCTGTTACACTAAGTAGCTCTCTGCTAAGTTTACTAAGTTTAAATATGGCCAATTCATTCCACTCGAATCCTACTATTACCTTAATAACTAGTGTGTATCAATGAGAAAATTGATTTTGCAACTCTTATTTATAAGGATACCTTCCAGATAAGTATAATACAATACATAGGTTGTTTAGGTGCTGTGGGCCCCTCTAGGGAGGTTCCTTGAAGTTGGTGAGATACTCTTGATCTAGGGAATTGGATTTGTGCTCCAGTTCCTTGAATTAAACTTGAATACCTTCCACATTGGCCCCCCCCCCCCACATGCGCTGTATAATCCTACAGGTTTAGCGCTTCCCCTTTGATT
The DNA here is from genome assembly GCF_026875155.1 of Cherax quadricarinatus. Classification (NCBI taxonomy): domain Eukaryota; kingdom Metazoa; phylum Arthropoda; class Malacostraca; order Decapoda; family Parastacidae; genus Cherax; species Cherax quadricarinatus. The sequence continues at coordinate 46,076,387 of NC_069400.1, forward strand.
TTAATAATAATAATAATAATGCCACCTGTTCTGTTACCACTGGCAAGTCAGCACCTTTGTTACCACTGGCAGGTCAGCACCTTTGTTACCACTGGCAGGTCAGCACCTTTGTTACCACTGGCAGGTCAGCACCTTTGTTACCACTGGCAGGTCAGCACCTTTGTTACCACTGGCAGGTCAGCACCTTTGTTACCACTGGCAGGTCAGCACCTTTTTTACCACTGGCAGGTCAGCACCTTTGTTACCACTGGCAGGTCAGCACCTTTGTTACCACTGGCAGGTCAGCACCTTTGTAGTTCCCCACTACGTATTTTCCAGACTCCTACTGCTTGCAGGTCAGCATTGCAACTGGTATTGCAGTATTTACATCCCGACTGCACGAGCAGGTCTGCATTTCTCTTCTTAAAGGCTTATTATTATAAGGTAATATATTGCCTGGCACTAAGCTATTGCTCACAAAACTTACATAATGAGAATGAAATGAGCGACGATGTTCCTCACAAGATGATTTACTAATTACCTCTGACTATGCTAATGACATGTCAGACCACCTCATCCTGTCGGAAGACCCATTCATTAAAAAACTATGTAAAAAAAAGATGAAATCTTTCGCTGAACGAGCCGATAAAGGTATCTCTGTATTCCCCAACCAGAGTCCTCAGAGCCACGACTGAAATTCCGCAGACTGAGGCGTAAGTTGATAATGATCTGAAGGGAATCAGAAGAGGCACTCACAAGTCATCACATGGGAGTTAATAACAAAATTTCACAAGTAAAAATGGTGAATCGGATATACACAGCCCAAATATATTTCAAACCTTTCAAAAATATCGAAATGACCAATATCATAAAATATACGAGCACATTAAGCTTCAAGCCACTCAGAAGTTGTATTATTAAGTTATCACCATGGAAGGATTGCAAGCTAATCAGATGCGACACTCAGAAAATGTTGCATGAGAAGCACAATTTTAATTTTACCAGTTTCCAAAGGAAGTTTTATGTATGATTAGTTTACGTAACAATTTTTTTTAATTTTCATGAGGGCACTTCAAAGAACATTAAGTTGATTTAACTAAGATAACCAAATAAAGTCAAACACCTTGACTTATTTCTTATGAGAAGAATCAGTCTCCAATTATTTCACACAAACAAGTTTGATTTATAAAATTGGCACATGATAAGTTGCAGGATGTTCCAGAAATGAGACACAGAAACAAGGGGTCACAATTGGAAGCTGAAGACTCAGATGAATCACAGGGTTGTTAGGAAGTATTTCTTCAGTCACAGGGTTGTCAGGAAGTGGAAAAGTCTGGCGAGTGATGTAGTGAAGGCAGGAATCACAAAATTTTAAGACAAGGTATGATAAAACTCATGGAGCAGGGAGAGAGGACCTAGTAGCAATCGGTGAAGAGGCGGGGCCAGGAGCTGAGTCTCGATCCCTGCAACCACAATCCCATGAAATGATCCATTTCAGACGCTGCATCAGTCACTGAAGACTGATGCTGGACACAATTTACATTTTTAAATCAGGGGAAAGCGCTATACCTGTAGGGGTCACGTAGCGCCTGTGGAATGGAAAGCATTAAATTTCGATCCAAGCAAGGGGGAAGATACATCCAGTTCCTTGGATCAACAGCCCCTCACCAGCACCAATAATGCAACAAGGTACAATATATTATAGCATAAATATTGGTAACAAATACCGACAAGTTGGTCTAGAAAAATACGTAAGCAAACACTAGAATAGAAAACGTTTTGGTCCTGGGCCTTGATCAAACAAACACTTGAATATTGTGGAAAATAATTTCCCAAAATTATGCTGTGTAAATAAACCTGATTAAAAATGTATTTTAAAGAAGTGAACCGACAGGGAAGCTCTGCGCCTGCACTGAGGAGCAGGGAAGAGATGCCATTGTTTTTTGAATGTGCTACAAGCAGGCTAATGTAATGTGCATAATTTTCGTCGCTCTAGGGGTTATATTGGGCTTAAAACCTCTCAAATAGGAGCCAAAATTGTTGGATTTGCAGTCCTGCATAACGTGAACATTAAACAGATGGGCAGGACAGCTCCAGGAACCCCAGCTAAGTGTATGTTTATGTTTAGAAGTTCTGGCCAGTAAATTCTTCATAAATGTAGACAGGGGTGGTTCTGTATATGATACACAGTAATCTCCAGACAAATTGGTGAGTGTTATGATTATAAATTCTCCTTCTGTTATATAAATGTGTATATGTATTCATTTATTAATTTTAATAAACAGTCCACAAATTTATATTAAATTTTACCAGAATTCCTGGTGATGTATATTTCAATTGCATTTTGCATTAATACAGATCTGAGCAACTTGCAGATATGACAGTTGTAGGTATCGAAGGGGGACATTTTTTGCTACCTAGGTGTCCAAAAATTCCTAATTGTCTATGTAACTTTGATAATAATAATTATCTTTGTTACCATTTACTGGTATGTACCTTATGAGTTACATCCAGGTAAATGTAATTTTCCACAAATTAGTTGTCCGTTGGTCCTTCGAACTGGATGTAATTAGTGAATTCATTATTTAGTGAATTAATTACTTAATAATTATATGTGAAATGACAGGGGGTGGATGTTAAGTTCACAAATTTACTTAATGTGTAGTGGATTATAATTATTACAATACTAAATTTTGGTAAGCCAAGCCTGGCAAGGATTACTATTAGTGTATGTGTATAATATTAATTTTGCTATGCCAAATTCTGGCAAAGATTTATATTAGTGTATTTGTATAATATTAATTTTGCTAAGCCAAGTCTGGCAAGGATAAGCCAAGTCTGGCTAAGATTCATATTAATGCATTTAAAATTCATATTATAATTTCCTTACATGTGTAATTGCTAAGCTCAAGTGTAGCTAAAATTATTAATGTATATTTAAAGTTTATGTTATAATTTTCTTACATGTAATTGCTAAGCTCAAGTAGCTAGGATTTATTCAAAGATAAGTTGTGATATTTATCTTTATAAAGTGCATAATTAAGTACATAAGCAGTGTTATTAATTAAGTTGAATTTAATACATTGCATCATGGGTGAAAATGAGGAAATTAACATAGAGAATAAACACATAGAATTTAGAGCAAAAAATGCATCATTGCATGCTAGAAAAGCTCATGTAACAAAGACATACAATAAATGTCTGGAATTAATGAATCAAGAAACTGTGAATACTGATGATTTAAAATTGTATTTAGATGCTTTAGGGAATAGATATGATACATACAAATTATATTATAACAAATATGAAGGAGATTTGTTAGTAAACTGTGTAGATGAGACTGAAGTAGATCTCATGATTAACCAATATTATGAATTAGAAGAAAAGATTCTTTCTTGTAAAAGTCAGGCCTTGAATAAATTAAAATGTGTAAACCAGGCAGTTAATCAGTCTGCTCCAACAAATAAGATGTCTTCGCCAAAACTCCCAGAATTATGTTTACCTGTATTTAATCCTGGAGAAAATTGGGAGGAGTTTTGGTCAATTTTTAAAGCAGCTGTGCATGACAGGAGTGACCTAGCCTGTGTAACTAAATTATTTTACCTCAAAGGACAGACAAGAGGAGATGCTCACATACTCATACAAGCCTTTCCCAATGTAAATGATTCTTACAAAGAAGCAGTTGACTTGTTGAAGGTCACTCATAGTAATAAAGAACGAAGTAGGTTGCATCTAGTGAATATCATTGTTAATTTAAAAACTCCAGATCACACTTACAAAGGTTTACAGCAGTTTAGTTAAACTGGAGAGCACTCTCAAAACTTTAAGCAATAAATATAATCTGAAGGAATCAGACTGGTTATTGAGTGCCATTGTAAAGAATAAATTAAGCTGTAAAACACTTGAATGAGTCTCGAACAAGTATCACAAAGGCTATTTTGGTCTGAAGGAAATAAGACTAGGTCTACAAGAATTAATTGTTCAGTTGCAGACCAGCCAACCAACTAATTTTAAAGATGCAACACATAATAACTCTGAGGTATATGTCAAGTTTCACATGGGGAAAAATTATCCCAATTCAATTCAATTCGATTCAATTCAAGTTTATTCTCTATAAGGGTTACAATGTGGGGTTTACAAGTTATTGGTATTATGTGGTTTACATGTTATAAAATACTAATTACAGAGGGGGCCACTAGGACACCTAGCATGGCTAGGTATTTCGGGCAGACTTAGATTAATTCTTAACATTAAATCCTTACAGATTATGGTATTAAGGCTAAGTGACTACATCATAATTTGTGATTTTAGCAATGTGAATGCTTTTGTTTTGGCACAATACAAAGTGTCTATATTAGAGTATCATAGGCAAACTTATGACTAGTTAGGATTTATTATTTTAAGATTAAGATTAGTATTTCTGGGTTTATAGTCAGTGGGTGAGTGTAATTGTGAACCACCAGGTGGTTATCGTGTAGTTAGTTGTCGGGGTGTATCAGGGAGATAAGATGTTTTTTAACTGTAGTTTTGAAAGTGATGAATGTGTCTGCAGTTCTAGAGTTTTCAGGTAGGGTGTTCCAGATTTTAGGTCCTTTGAAATATATTGAATTTTTGTAAAGGTTTAGTCGAACACTGGGAATGTCATAGAGATGTTTGTGTCTGGTGTTATGCCTGTGGATCCTGTCACAACTATGAAGAAAACGTTTAAGGTTAAGGTTAATATTGAAATTTAAGATCCTGTAGATATAGACTGCACAGTAGTAAGTGTGGATGTTCTGAGTAGGGAGTAAGTTTAGATCTATGAAGAGTGGGGGGGGGGGGTGTTGCCAGGGATGGGATTTAGTGATTATTCTTACTGCAGCTTTTTGTTGGGTTATTATTGGCTTTAGGTGTGTTGCTGCAGTTGAACCCCAAGCACAGATAGCATAGGTGAGGTATGGATATATAAGTGAATGGTATAGTGTGGAGAGGATCCCCACCGTTTTGGATACTTTTTTTGTTATATGTTGGATATGGCTGCTGAAATTTAGGTTGTTGTCGAGGTATAGGCCAAGGAATTTCCCCTCATTATGTCTGGCAATTAGAGTGTTGTCGATCTTAATGTTAAGTTGCGCAACACCTGCTCTGCTACCAAACATAATATAGAAGGTTTTGCCAGTGTTAAGTGTAAGTTTATTGGCTGTCATCCACGTCGATATTTTGAGCAGCTCCTCGTTAACAATGGTGTTGAGGGTGGCAAGATTAGGGTGGGAGATGATATAAGTCGTGTCGTCAGCAAAGAGAATGGGTTTCAGGTGTTGGGATATGTTTGGAAGATCATTGATGTAAATGAGGAAGAACAGGGATCCAAGGACACTTCCCTGCGGAACTCCAGTATCAAGTGGCCGTATTGATGAGGCTGTGTCTTTAATGGTGACATACTGATACCTATTAGAAAGGTAGGATTTAAAATGTGACATACTGATACCTATTAGAAAGGTAGGATTTAAAATGTTAATAATCAAAATCCATTTCCTAAAAAGAGTTGCATAGGTACATATCAAGTAGCAGGAATCAGAAATAATGATTCTTCACAAGGTAAGAAGTATAAGTACCCTCCTAAGAGTAGCCCATTTAATAAGAAACCAGTCAAAGAAAAGAGAGATTGTCTCTTCTGCAAGGGTGCTCATTTTTCTCAGAATTGCAATGCATACAATTCATGGAATGATAAAGTTGAAAGATTGGAAGAACTTGACAGATGTATCAGATGTCTAGGTAATCACATTGTAAAGGATTGTCATGCCAAATTAAACACCTGTTATCAATGTCACAAAGGAAGACACCATATAGTCATGTGTAAGAGTCTATATGATAATGTTGATAATAATGATAATGTTGACAATCCTGACACAACAGTGGCTAATGTAAAAATTGCTGCTAATGTTAATAATGATGGTTTTGCTGAAGTAGCCTTACCTGTGTTACAGGTAAAAATTGATGATAAAAAGCATAAATCAAAAAATGTAACTGCATTATTGGACCAGGGATCCCAGTGTACTTTCATAAGACGTAAATGTCTTGATGGTATGAAAGTACAGATGGGAGATCCTACAACTTTAAAATTATCTGGTTTTCTCTCGGATAAAAGGGCTCAATTGTATGACACTGTTTATGTAACTGTCAGGTTGGACAATGAGAAAAAAACGTGTTAATGCAGTAATTGTAGATAGACTTTCAGAGAAAATATCTACAGTAGGGCTTAGTAAAGCTACAGAAAGACTCTCACATAATGTAAATTTAGCACCTTCTGGTGTAAACGATGATTCTGTAGCCCTGGAGTTTACCTGGAGAGAGTTCCGGGGGTCAACGCCCCCGCGGCCCGGTCCGTGACCAGGCCTCCTGGTGGATCAGAGCCTGATCAACCAGGCTGTTACTGCAGGCTACACGCAATCCAACGTACGAGCCACAGCCCGGCTGATCAGGTACCGACTTTAGGTGCTTGTCCAGTGCCTGCTTGAAGACTGCCAGGGGTCTGTTGGTAATCCCCCTTATGTATGCTGGGAGGCAGTTGAACAGTCTCGGGCCCCTGACACTCATTGTATTGTCTCTTAACGTGCTAGTGACACCCCTGCTTTTCATTGGGGGGATGTTGCTTCGTCTGCCAAGTCTTTTGCTTTCGTTGTGAGTGATTTTCGTGTGCAAGTTCGGTACTGGTCCCTCTAGGATTTTCCAGGTGTATATAATCATGTATCTCTCCCGCCTGCGTTCCAGGGAATACAGGTTCAGGAACTTGAAGAGCTTCCAGTAATTGAGGTGTTTTATCTCCGTTATGCGCGCCGTGAAGGGTCTCTGTACATTTTCTAGGTCAGCAATTTCACCTGCCTTGAAAGGTGCTGTTAGTGTGCAGCAAAATTCCAGCCTAGATAGAACAAGCGACCTGAAGAGTGTCATCATGGGCTTGGCCTCCCTAGTTTTGAAGGTTCTCATTATCCATCCTGTCATTTTTCTAGCAGCTGCAATTGATATAATGTTATGGTCCTTGAAGGTGAGATCCTCCGACGTGATCACTCCCAGGTCTTTGGCGTTTGTTTTTTCGCTCTATTTTGGGGCCGGAATTTGTTTTGTACTCTGATGAAGTTTTGTTTTCCCTCGTGTCTACCATATCGGAGTAATTAAAAATTTCTCATCGTTGACTTCATATTGTTTTCTGCGCCCATTGAAAGATTTGGTTTTGATGTCCACCTGGAGCCTTGCAGTGTTTTGCAATGGAAGACACGTTCATGCAGATTCGGGTGGTTACTGCAAAGGAAGACACGGTGCTGTGGCTGACATCCTTGTCTATGTCAGATATGAGGATGAGAAAAAAGATGGGAGCGAGTACTGTGCCTTGTGGAACAGAGCTTTTCACCGTAGCCGCCTCGGACTTTACTCTGCTGACTAGGCCCAATAAATATTTTGATAGGTAATGACTATTATGCCTCCTTTGTAAAGGGTATGGTAAAGAAATGTGGTGTCACCCTTTTGAAGACTGCAGGAGGCCATGTAATGTATGGTAGGATTCCTCGTAATAATAATTCATGACTAGAAGAAACTACAAATACCATAACTGTGTGTCTTACTCATGAAATCGTACCCCAGTATAATTCTTCCATAGAGGATGTGTTGAGCCAGTGCATAAATTGTGGGAATTAGACGGCATTGGAATAAATGTAAATGAAGAAAGTCCAGACGATTCTTTTACTCGGGAACAGTACCTGAGAGATGTAAAATTTGAATCTGGACAAATACTGGGTACGACTTCCGTGGAGACTGAACCATTCAGAATTGTCCACTAATTACAGAATGGCATATGGACAATTAAAGGCTCAGCTCCGTGAACTGAGTAAGACACCAGAATTGTTGACTGCCTATAATGATATAATTACTGAACCATTAATTAATAAATTTATAGAAGAGGTACCTCCTGAGCAAGCCAAAATTTATGGTCACTATTTGCCACATCACGGAGTGAAGAAGGATTCTAAGACCACTCCTTTGAGGATTGTGTTTAATTGTAGTGCCAGGAGTAAAAAAAATGTACCTAGTTTAAATGACTGTTTGATGACAGATCCGTCGTTGACGGAAAAATTAGGAGATATCTCACTAAATTTCAGGTTGAAGAATTATGCTTTTTACGGCTGATATAAGTAAAGGTTTCCTAAGAGTGGGTTTACAAGAGGCTGACCGGGATTGTACCCACTTCTTATGGCCTGAGAATCCTAGTGACCTACTTAGCCCTCTGAAAACCTATCGCTTTAGGAGCGTATTATTTGTTGCTACATCCAGTCCGTTCCTACTTCAAGCGACGATAAATGCACACCTTAAACGTACGGGAAATCCATTGAGTAAAGTAATGAGCAAACAATTTTATGTGGACAATTTCCTGGGTGTGACGTCAACTGAAGAGGAACTGTTAATGACTTATGGAGAGACTAATAAAATAATGCAAAGTGCAAATATGCCTCTGAGAGAATGGAATAGTAATTCGTCCAAATTAAAGGACAAAATAAGTAAAGATTACCCTGGAGATGAAGTGCCAAAATGTAGTAATGTATTGGGATTAACTTGGGATACTGAGAGAGATTTGTTAATGTTAAAACCTAATAATTACAGTATGCCCAATAAACTAAGAGAATCTTGCTTGCTGAAGTTTCCAAATGTTTTGATCCACTAGGCATAGTGTCACCCCTTACTATAAGAGGGAAATTATTAATACGAGAAGCATGGAAGCTTAAATGTACTTGGGATGAAATTCTACCTGAGGAATTCATTAACAGGTGGGATGAATTAATCGGTGATTATGAAAAAATTCCAATGTGGGAGTTCCCACGCCAGGTGGCCAATCCAGATGGAAAAAATATACTCCACATTTTTTGTGATGCTTCAAAATTGGCATATGGAGCAGTTGATTACCTTCAATGTAATACTGTTATTTCTCTTATGTCTAAGGCTAAAGTGTCTCCAATTAAATCACGCACCTTACCTCAGTTGGAATTAACAGCCATTTATGTAGGTGTCAAATTAGCTAATTATATAAGAAATAAGTTGCAGGAGATAAATATTAGCGACACTGTAATTTGGTCTGATGATGAGGTATCCTTACAATGGATTCGTAATGGAAACAGTAAAATTGTGTAAGTACAAAACAGTCGCTGAAATTAATCAGATGCAAGAGAAATATAATAGTTTGGGTCAGCATATGTTAACATTTAATCATATACCTGGTGAGGAGAATCCAGCTGATTTCTTGTCTCGAGGTTTACCTTATGCTAAATTTGTAAATGCTGTATCATAGTTAAAAGGACCAAGCTGGTTGGTAAATAAAGCTAATTGGCCTGTACAAAAGGCGCATATTGCTCCTGTTGAAATTACTGTGACCACTGCTCGAATAGTTTGTCCTTCCTTAGCCATTGATATAAATAGGTATTCTTCTTTACCCACACTAATCAATGTAACTAAGTTTGTGTTTAAATTTCTAAACATGATAAATATCTCATATAAGTTTTCACATCCTCTTGAATATTGGATAAAGAGGGTACAAGAAGAAATCTATGGAAATGAGATTAAATTGATGATGGAAAGAAAAATTGTGAAAGGTTCTGTAATAGAGAAATTGGGGCTGTATTTAGAGAACAATGTAATTAGGTGCAGAGGTAGGTTACAAAATGCTGAATTGGGTGAATTGCTAAACACCCTATCTTATTGCCCAAAACTCATCATCTAACATATTTAATTGTTTTAAATGCCCATAAAAATGTAATGCATGGTGGGGTACAAGATACCTTAAATTGTATTAGGGAAACTTTCTGGATTCCACAAGGACGACAAAGTGTTAAAAGGGTGATTAAATCTTGCGGAATATGTCGCTGTGTGGATGCCAGATCCTATATGTACCCAGGTCCTCCGCCATTGCCAAATAAGCAATTTGAGTCGTTTAGCAACGACCTCCACCCGGCCGCAGTGTGGAAAATAATTTCCCAAAATTATGCCGTGTAAATAAACCTGATTAAGTGTATTTTAAAGAAGTGAACCGACAGGGAAGCTCTGTGCCTGCACTGAGGAGCAGGGAAGAGATGCCATTGTTTTTTGAATGTGCTACAAACACGCTAATGTAATGTGCATAATTTTCATCGCTCTAGGGGTTATATTGGGCTTAAAACCTCTCAAATAGGAGCCAAAATTGTTGGATTTGCAGTCCTGCATAACGTGAGCATTAAACAGATGGGCAGGACAGCTCCAGGAACCCCAGCTAAGTGTATGTTTATGTTTAGAAGTTCTGGCCAGTAAATTCTTCATAAATGTAGACAGGGGTGGTTCTGTATATGATACACAGTAATCTCCAGACAAATTGGTAAGTGTTATGATTATAAATTCTCCTTCTGTTATATAAATGTCAATATGTATTCATTTATTAATTTTAATATACAGTCCACAAATTTATATTAAATTTTACCAGAATTCCTGGTGATGTATATTCATTTGCAATTAATATAGGTCTAGAGCAACTTGTGGATATGACAGTTGTAGGTATCGAAGGGGGACATTTTTTTGTGACATAGGAGTCCCAAAATTCCTACTTGTTCTATGTAACTTTGATAAATAATAATTATCTTTGTTACCATTTACTCGTATGTACCTTATGAGTTACATCCAAGTAAATGTAATTTTCCACAAATATGTCCTAATGTTCGCTAACGTGTTTTTGTAAACCAACATTATATTATACCATTTCGAGATTAAGAGAAGCAAAATGGCATCAACACACTTAATTAAATATAGCAACCTATTTCTAAGTAAGATCAATGACTGTTAACACTTTAGGACGACCATAGAAACCTCTGTCTCCACCTATCACACGAAAACAAAATTTGGGACTGACCTACGTAGCACTGTGCACACGTCACAAACACATGTAAACAGACCGAATAACAGATCGAATAAAGCGATCTTGAGTAATAGATGAACATTCGTGAGAAAAATGAAAACGTTGCTGAGAATGTTCCTGCAAGAAAAAATAAAAATAGGGGTACTGGGCCCAGTTACCGGCGTACTGGACCCCAGTAACCAGGGTACTGGGAAAAGTTACTGGGGTACTAGACCCCAGTAACTGGGGCACTGGACCCCAGTAACCAGGGTACTGGACCCCAGTAACAGGGATACTAGACCCCAGTAACTATGGTTCTGGGCCCAAGCAACTGGAATACAGGAACCTAATAACCAGGGTTTTGACCCACAGTAAATGGGGTACTGGACCTCAGTAACCGGGGTACTGGGCCCCAGTAACTGGGGCACTGGACCCCAGTAACCGGGGTACTGGACCCCAGTAACTGGGGTACTGGACCCAGTAACTGGGGTACTGGACCCCAGTAACAGGGGTATTGGACCCCAGTAGCCGGGGTACTGGGCCTCAGTAACTGGGATACTGGACCCAAGTAACTGGGGTACTGGACCCCAGTAACTGGGGTACAGGGAACCAGTAACAGGGGTACTGGACCCCAGCAACTGGGGTACTGGACCCCAGTAACTGGGGTACTAGACCCCAGTAACTGGGGTACTGGACCCCAGTAACCAGGGTACTGGACCCCAGTAACTGGGGTGCTGGGCCCCAGTAACTGAGGTACTGAACCCCAGTAACTGGGGTGCTGGACCCCAGTAACTGGGGTACTAGACCCCAGTAACTGGGGTACTGGACCCCAGGAACCGGGGTACTGGACCACAGTACCCGGGGTACTGGACCACAGTAACCGAGGTACTGGACCTCAGTAACCGAGGTACTGGACCCCAGTAATTGGGGTACTGGAACACAGTAACCGAGATACTGGACCCCAGTAACCAGGACACTGGACCACAGTAATCGGGAAACTGGACCCAAGTAACCGGGGTACTGGACCACAGTAACTGGGGTACTGGACCCCAGCAAACGGGGTACTGGACCCCAGTAACTGGAGTACTGGACCCCAGTAAACGGAGTATCTGACCCCAGTAATGGGGGTACTAGACTCCAGTAACCGGGGCATCGGACCCCAGTAATCGGGGAACTGGATCCCAGTAACCGGGGTACTGGACCCAAGTAACCGGGGTACTGGACCCCAGTAACAAAGGTATTGGACCCCAGCAACCGGGGTGCTGGACCCCAGTAACCGGGGTACTGGACCCTAACTGGAGTACTGGACCCCAGTCACTGGGGTACTGAATCCCAGTAACTGGGGTACTGAACCACAGTAACCAAGGTACTGAACCCAGGTAACCTGGGTGCTGGACCCCAGTAACCGGGAAACTGGACCCCAGTAACAGGGGTACTGGACCCCAGTAACTAGGGTACTGAATCCCAGTAACTGGGATACAGGACCCCAGTAACCGGGGAATTGAACACAAGTAAACAGGGTACTGGACCCCAGTAACCAGCGTACTGGACCACAGTAACCGAGGTACTGGACCCAAGTAACCGGGGAACTGGACCCCAGTAACCGGGGAACTGGACCCCAGTACCCAGGGTACTGGACCGCAGGAACCGGGGTACTGGGCCACAGTAACCGGGGAACTGGACCCAAGGAACCGGGGTACTGGACCCCAGTAACCGGGGTAATGGACTCCAGGAACCGGGGTACTGGACCCCAGCAACCGGGGCACTGGACCCCAGTAACCAGGATACTGGACCACTGTAGCCATGGTACTGGACCCCAGTAACCGGGGTACTGGACCCAAACACCCGGGTTACTAGACCCCAGTAACCGGGTCACTGGACCCCAGTAACCGAGGTACTGGACCCCAGTAATCGGGATACTGGACCCCAGTAACCGGGGTACTGGACCCCATTAACTGGGGTACTGGACCCCAGTAACCTGGGTACTGGACCTCAGTAACCGAGGTACTAGACCACAGTAACTGAGGTACTGGACCCGAATAACCTGGGTACTGAACCCCAGTAACCGGGGTACTGGACCCCAGTAACCGGGGTACTGGACCCCAGTAACCGGGGTACTGGACCACAGTAATCGGGGAACTGGAGTGCAGTAACTAGGGTACTGAACCCCAGTAACCAGGGTACTGGACCCCAGTAACCGGGGTACTGGTCCCCAGTAACCGGGGCACTGCACCCCAGTAACCGGGGTACTGGACCCAGTAACCAGGGTACTGGGCCCCAGTAAGTGGGGTACTGAACCCCAGTCACCAGGGTACTGGACCCAGTTACCGGGGTACTGGACCCCAGTAACCGGGGTATTGGACCATAGTAACCGGGGCACTGGACCTAAGTAACCGGGATACTGGAGCCCAATAACCGGGGTACTGGACCCCAGTAACCGGGGTACTGGACCCCAGTAACTGGGGTACTGGACTCCAGTAACCGGGGAACTGGACCCCAGTAACCGGGGTACTGAACCCCAGTAACCGGGGTACTGGAACCCAGTAATGGGGGTACTGGACCCCAGTAACTGGGGCACTAGATCACAGAAACCGGGGTACAAAACGCCAGTAACCGGGATACTGGACCCCAGTAACCGGGGTATTGGACCCCAGTAACCGGCATACTGTATCCCAGTAACCGAGGTACTGGACCCCAGTAACTGGGATACTGGACGCCAGAAACCGGGGAACTGAACCCCAGTAGCCAGGGTACTGGACCCCAGTAACCGGGGTACTAGAACCCAGTAACCGGTGTACTGGACCCCAGTAACTGGGGTACGGGACCCCAGGAACTTGGGAACTGTACCCCAGTAACCAGGGTACTGTACCGTTGTAGCCATGGTATTGGACCCCAGTAACCAGGGTACTGGGCCCAAGTAACCGGGGTACTGGACCCCAGTAACTGAAGTACTGGGCCCCAGTAACCGGAGCACTGGACCCCAGTAACCGAGGTACTGGACTACAGTACTCTGGGTACTGAACCCAGTAACCGGGGTATTGGGCCCCATTAACTAGGGTACTGGAACCCAGTAACTGGAGTACTGGACCCCGGCAACCATGGTACTGGACCCCAGAAACCGAGATATTGGACCCCAGTAACCGGAGAACGCCCCAATACCCAATGTACTGGACACCAGTAACCGGGATACTGGACGCCAGTAACCGGGGTACTTGACCCCAATAACCAGGGTACTGGACCCGAGCAACCGGGGCACTGGACCCCAGTAACTGGGGCACTGGACTCCAGTAACCGGGGTACTTGACCCCAGTAACCGGGGTACTGGACCCCAGCAACTCGGGTACTGGACCCCAGTAACTAGGGAACTGGATCCCAGCAACCGGGGTACTGGACCCAAGCAACCGAGGTAATGGACCCCAGCAACCGGGGTACTGGACTCCAGGAACCGGGGAACTGGACCCCAGTAACCAGGGTACTGGACCCCTGTAGCCATGGCACTGGACCCCTGTAACCGGGGTACTGGACCCCAGTACCCGGGATACTAGACCCCAGAAACCGGGGCACTGGACCCCAGTAACCGGGGTAATGGACCCCAGTAACCGGGGAACTGGACCCCAGTAACCGGGGAACTGGACTACAGTAACCGAGGTACTGGACCAGAGTAACCGACGTACTGGACCACAGTAATCGGGGTACTGGACCCCAGTAACCGAGGTACTGGACCCCAGTAACTGGGGTACTGAACCCCAGTAACGAAGGTACTGGACAACAGTAAGCGAGGTACTGGACCACAGTAACCGAGGTACTGGACCCCAGTAACCGGGGTACTGGACCCCAGTAACCGGGGTACTGGACCCCAGTATCAGGGGTACTGGACTACAGTAAACGGGGAACTGGACTGCAGTAACCGGGGTACTGGACCCTAGTAAACGGGGAACTGGACCCCAGTAACCGGGGTACTGGACCCCAGTAACCGGGGTACTGGACCAAAGTAACTGGGGTACGGGAGTCCAGTAACCGGGTACGGGACCCAGAAACCGGGGAACTGGGCCCCAGTAACTGGGGTAATGGACATCAGTAACCTGGGTACTGGACCTCAGTGACCTGGGTGCTTGACCCCAGTAACAGGGGTACTGGACACCAGCAACTGGGGTACTGGACCCCAGTAACCGGGGTACTGGACCCCAGTAACTGGGGTACTGGGCCCCAGTAACCGGGGAACTGGACCCCAGTAACAGGGGTACTGAACCCCAGTAACCGAGGTACTGGACCCCAGTAATGGGGGTAATGGACCCCAGTAACTGGGGCACTGGATCCCAGTAACCAGTTTACAGGATGCCAATAACCGGGGTACTGGACCCCAGTAACCGGGGTATTGGACCCCAGTAACCGGCATACTGGTTCCCAGTAACCGAGGTACTGGACCCCAGTATCCGGGATACTGGACCCCAGTAACCGGGGAACTGAACCCCAGTAACCAGGGAACTGGACCCCAGTAACCGGGGTACTGGAACCCAGTAACAGGGGTATTGGACCCCAGTAACCGGGGTACGGGACCCCAGGAACTGGGATACTGTACCCCAGTAACCAGGGTACTTTACCGTTGCAGCCATGGTACTGGACCCCAGTAACCAGGGTACTGGGCCCAAGTAACCGGGGTACTGGACCCCAGTAACTGGCGTACTGGGCCCCAGTAACCAGACCACTGGACCCCAGTAACCGGGGTACTGGACTCCAGTAACCGGGGTACTGAACCCAGTAACCGGGGTATTTGGCCCCAGTGACTGGGGTACTGGAACCAAGTAACTGGAGTACTGGACCCCGGTAACAGGGGCACTGGACCCCAGCAACCGAGATATTGGACCCCAGTAACCGGAGAACGCCCCAATAACCAATGTACTGGACCCAAGTAACCGGGATACTGGACGCCAGTAACGGGGGTACTGGACCCCAATAACCGGGGTACTGGACCCCAGTAACTAGGACACTGGACCCCAGCAACCGGGGCACTGGACCCAGTAACTGGGGCACTGGACTCCAGTAACCGGGGTACTTGACCCCAGTAACCGGGGTACTGGACCCCAGTAACAGGGGTACTGGACCCCAGTAACTAGGGAACTGGACCCCAGCAACCGGGGTACTGGACCCCAGTAACTGAGGTAATGGACCCCAGGAACAGGGGCACAGGACCCTAGGAACTGGGGTACTGGACCACAGTGACCAGGGTACTGGACCCCTGTAGCCATGTCACTGGACCCCAGTAACCGGGGCACTGGACCCCAGTAACCTGGGTACTGGATCCCAGTAACCGGGGTACTGGAACCCATTATCAGGGGTTCTGGACTACAGTAAACGGGGAACTGGACTGCAGTAACCGGGGTAATGAACCCCAGTAACCGGGGAACTTGACCTCAGTAACCCTGGTACTGGACCCCAGTAACCGGGGTACTGGAACCCAGTAACCGGGGAATTGGACCCAAGTAATCAGCGTACTGGATCCCAGTAACCGAGGTACTGGACCCAATAACCGGGGTACTGGGCCCCAGTAACCCTGGAACTGAACCCCAGTAACCAGGGTACTGGACCCCAGTAACCGGGGTACTGGAACCCAGTAACCGGGGTACTGGACCCCAGTAACCGGGGTACTGGACCCCAGTAACCGGGTACTGTACACGTGAAACCGAGGAACTGGACTACAGTAACCGAGGAACTGGACCAGAGTAACCGACGTATTGGACCCTAGTAATCGGGGAACTGGACCCCAGTATACGGGGCACTAAACCCCAGTAACTGGGGTACTGGACCCCAGTAACCAGAGTACTGGACCCCAGTATCAGGGGTACTGGACTACGCTAAACGCGGAACTGGACTGAAGTAACCGAGGTACTGGACCCCAGTAACCGGGGTATTGGACCCCAGTAACCGGGGTACTGAACCCCAGTAACCTGGGTACTGGACCCCAGTAACCGGGGTACTGGACCCAGTACCCGCGGAACTGGGCCCCAGTAACTGGGGTAATGGACCCCAGTAACCTGGGTGCTTGACCTTAGTAACAGGTGTACTGGACCCGATTAACCGGCGTACTGGACCCCAGTAACCTGGGTACTAAACCCCAGAAACAGGGGAACTGGACCACAGTAACAGGAGTACTGGACCCCAGCTACTGGGGTACTGGACCCCAGTAACCGGGGCACTGGACCCCAGTAACCGGGGCACTGGACCCCAGTAACCAGGGTACTGAACCCCAGCAACGGGGGTACTGGACCCAGTAATCGGGTTACTGGACCCCAGTAACCGGGGTACCTGACCCCAGTAACTGGGGCACTGGAATCCAGTAACCAGGGTACTGGACCCCAGTAACCAACGTACTGGACCCCAGTAATCGGGGTACTGGACCCCAGTAACCGAGGTACTGGACCCCAGTAACTGGGGCACTAGATCCAAGTAACCGGGATACAGGACGCCAGTACCCGGGGTATTGGACCCCAGTAACCGGGGTATTGGACCCCAGTAACCAGCGTACTGGAGCCCAGTAACCGAGGTACTGGACCCTGTAACCGGGGTACTGGACCCCAGTAACCCTGGAACTGATCCCCAGTAACCAGGGTACTGGACCCCAGTAACCAGTGTACTGGAACCCAGTAACCGGGGTACTGGACCTCAGTAACAGGGGAACTGGACCCCAGTAACCGGGGTACGGGACCCTAGGAACCGGAGTACTGTACCTCAGTAACCAGGGCACTGGTTCGTTGTAGCCATGGTCCTGGACCCCAGTAACCAGAGTACTGGGCCCAAGTAACCGGGGTACAGGACCCCAGTAACTGGGGTACTGGGCCCCAGTAACCAGGGCACTGGACCCAGTAACTGGGGTACTGCACCCCAGTAATCGGGGTACTGGGCCCAGTAACTGGGGTATTGGGCCCCAGTAACCGGGGTACTGGAACCCAGCAACCGGGGTACTGGACCCCAATAACCGGGTACTGGTCTCCAGTAACCGGGGCACTGGACCCCAGCAATTGGGGCACTGGACCCCAGCAATTGGGGCACTGGACCCCAGTAACTGGGGCACTAGATCCCAGTAACCGGGTTACTGGACTCAGTAACTGGGGTATTGGGCCTCAGTAACAGGGGTACTGGACCCAGTAACCGGGGTACTGGACCCCAGTAACCCTGGAACTGAACCCCAGTAACCAGGGTACTGGACCCCAGTAACCGGGGTACTGGAACCCAGTAACCGGGGTACTGGACCCCAGTAACCGGGGTACTGGACCCCAGTAACCGGGTACTGTACCCCAGTAACCGAGGAACTGGACTACAGTAACCGAAGTACTGGACCAGAGTAACCGACGTATTGGACCCTAGTAATCGGGGTACTGGACCCCAGTAACCGGGGACTAAACCCCAGTAACTGGGTACTGGACCCCAGTAACCAGGGTACTGGACCACAGTAACCGAGGTACTGGACCACAGTAACCGAGGTACTGGACCCCAGTAACCGGGGTACTGGACCCCAGTAACCGGGGTACTGGACCCCAGTATCAGGGGCACTGGACTACACTAAACGCGGAACTGGACTGCAGTAACCGGGGTACTGGACCCCAGTAACCGGAGAACTGGATCCCAGTAACCGGAGTACTAGACCCCAGTAACCTGGGTACTGGACCCCAGTAACCGGGGCACTGGACCCCAGTAACCAGGGTACGGGAGTCCAGTAACCGGGGTACGGACCCAGTAACCGGGGAACTGGGCCCCAGTAATTGGGGTAATGGACCCCAGTAGCCGGGTTACTGCACCCCAGTAACCTGGGTGCTTGACCCTCGTAACAGGGGTACTGGACCCGATTAACCGGGTACTGGACCCCAGTAACCTGGGTACTGAACCCCAGAAACCGGGAAACTGGACCTCAGTAACAGGAGTACTGGACCCCAGCTACTGAGGTACTGGACCCCAGTAACCGGGGCACCTGACCCCAGTAACTGGGGCACTGGAATCCAGTAACCAGGGTACTGGACCCCAGTAACCGGGGTACTGGACCCCAGTAACCGGGGTACTGGACCCCAGTAACCGGGGTACTGGACCCCAAAAAACCGGGGTATGGACCCCAGAAGGGGGGAACTGGACCCCATAAGGGGGCACTAACCTATAACGGGAACGGGACGCCATACCCGGGGTACGGACCCCATAACCGTGTTTTGGGAAACCCCCGAAACCACGTACTGGCCCCCAGAAACCCGGGGACGGCCCCTGAAACCGGGGGTACGGCCCCAGTAACCGGAACGACCCAGTAACCAGGGTACGGGACCCCAGTAACAAGGGTACGGAACCCAGTACCGGGGTACGGACTCCAGAAACCCGGGGGGTACGGGCCCCCAGTAACCCGGGGGAACGGGATCCCGGGAACCGGGTACGGGACCCCATAACCAGGCACTGGTCTTTTTGTAGCCAGGTCCAGCCCCCATAACCGGGTACGGGGCCCCAAAGAAATCGGGGTACAGGACCCCAGTAACGGGGGGTACGGGCCCCCAAAACCGGGGCACTGACCCCAGTAACTGGGGTACTGCCCCCAGTAATGGGGGTACGGGGGCCCAGTAACGGGGTATTGGGCCCCTGTAACGGGGGACGGAACCCACAATTTAGAGTCTGGACCCCAGTACCCGGGGGCACGGACCTCAAAACCGGGACGGACCCCAAAAACTGGGGTACGGACCCCAGTAACCGGGCCTGGCCCCCAGAAACCCGGGGGCAGGACCCCAGTAATGGGGCAGGCCCAGAAACCGGGGTTACGGGGACCAGAACGGGGGTAGGGGGGCCCCGTATCGGGGGTACGGGAAACCCCATAACAGAAGGGACCCCAATAACGGGGGTACTGGCCCCAGAAACCCGGGGGTTTTACGGCCCCAATAACTGGATAGGGGCCCCACAATA
>NC_069400.1:46096672-46198718 GCF_026875155.1 Cherax quadricarinatus
TAACCCTACAGGTTTAGCGCTTCCCTTTGTTTTTAATAATAAAAATAATAATGCCCTGTTCTGTTACCACTGGCAAGTCAGCACCTTTGTTACAACTGGCAGGTCAGCACCTTTGTTACCACTGGCAGGTCAGCACCTTTGTTACCACTGGCAGGTCAGCACCTTTGTTACCACTGGCAGGTCAGCACCTTTGTTACCACTGGCAGGTCAGCACCTTTGTTACCACTGGCAGGTCAGCACCTTTTTTACCACTGGCAGGTCAGCACCTTTGTTACCACTGGCAGGTCAGCACCTTTGTTACCACTGGCAGGTCAGCACCTTTGTAGTTCCCCACTACGTATTTTCCAGATCCTATGCTTGCAGGTCAGCATTGCAACTGGTATTGCAGTATTTACATCCCGACTGCACGAGCAGGTCTGCATTTCTCTTCTTAAAGGCTTATTTTATAAGGTAATATATTGCCTGGCACTAAGCTATTGCTCACAAAAACTTACATAATGAGAATGAAATGAGCGACGATGTTCCTCACAAGATGATTTACTAATTACCTCTGACTATGCTAATGACATGTCAGACCACCTCATCCTGTCGGAAGACCCATTCATTAAAAAACTATGTAAAAAAAAGATGAAATCTTTCGCTGAACGAGCCGATAAAGGTATCTCTGTATTCCCCAACCAGAGTCCTCAGAGCCACGACTGAAATTCCGCAGACTGAGGCGTAAGTTGATAATGATCTGAAGGGAATCAGAAGAGGCACTCACAAGTCATCACATGGGAGTTAATAACAAAATTTCACAAGTAAAAATGGTGAATCGGATATACACAGCCCAAATATATTTCAAACCTTTCAAAAATATCGAAATGACCAATATCATAAAATATACGAGCACATTAAGCTTCAAGCCACTCAGAAGTTGTATTATTAAGTTATCACCATGGAAGGATTGCAAGCTAATCAGATGCGACACTCAGAAAATGTTGCATGAGAAGCACAATTTAATTTTTTACCAGTTTCCAAAGGAAGTTTTATGTATGATTAGTTTTACGTAACAATTTTTTTAATTTTCATGAGGGCACTTCAAAGAACATTAAGTTGATTTAACTAAGATAACCAAATAAAGTCAAACACCTTGACTTATTTCTTATGAGAAGAATCAGTCTCCAATTATTTCACACAAACAAGTTTGATTTATAAAATTGGCACATGATAAGTTGCAGGATGTTCCAGAAATGAGACACAGAAACAAGGGGTCACAATTGGAAGCTGAAGACTCAGATGAATCACAGGGTTGTTAGGAAGTATTTCTTCAGTCACAGGGTTGTCAGGAAGTGGAAAAGTCTGGCGAGTGATGTAGTGAAGGCAGGAATCACAAAATTTTAAGACAAGGTATGATAAAACTCATGGAGCAGGGAGAGAGGACCTAGTAGCAATCGGTGAAGAGGCGGGGCCAGGAGCTGAGTCTCGATCCCTGCAACCACAATCCCATGAAATGATCCATTTCAGACGCTGCATCAGTCACTGAAGACTGATGCTGGACACAATTTACATTTTTAAATCAGGGAAAGCGCTATACCTGTAGGGGTCACGTAGCGCCTGTGGAATGGAAAGCATTAAATTTCGATCCAAGCAAGGGGAAGATACATCCAGTTCCTTGGATCAACAGCCCCTCACCAGCACCAATAATGCAACAAGTACAATATATTAGCATAAATATTGGTAACAAATACCGACAAGTGGTCTAGAAAATACGTAAGCAAACACTAGAATAGAAAACGTTTTGGTCCTGGGCCTTGATCAAACAAACACTTGAATATTGTGGAAAATAATTTCCCAAAATTATGCTGTGTAAATAAACCTGATTAAAAATGTATTTTAAGAAGTGAACCGACAGGGAAGCTCTGCGCCTGCACTGAGGAGCAGGGAAGAGATGCCATTGTTTTTTGAATGTGCTACCAAGCAGGCTAATGTAATGTGCATAATTTTCGTCGCTCTAGGGGTTATATTGGGCTTAAAACCTCTCAAATAGGAGCCAAAATTGTTGGATTTGCAGTCCTGCATAACGTGAACATTAAACAGATGGGCAGGACAGCTCCAGGAACCCCAGCTAAGTGTATGTTTATGTTTAGAAGTTCTGGCCAGTAAATTCTTCATAAATGTAGACAGGGGTGGTTCTGTATATGATACACAGTAATCTCAGACAAATTGGTGAGTGTTATGATTATAATTCTCCTTCTGTTATATAAATGTGTATATGTATTCATTTATTAATTTTAATAAACAGTCCACAAATTTATATTAAATTTTACCAGAATTCCTGGTGATGTATATTTCAATTGCATTTTGCATTAATACAGATCTGAGCAACTTGCAGATATGACAGTTGTAGTATCGAAGGGGGACATTTTTTGCTACCTAGGTGTCCAAAAATTCCTAATTGTCTATGTAACTTTGATAATAATAATTATCTTTGTTACCATTTACTGGTATGTACCTTATGAGTTACATCCAGGTAAATGTAATTTTCCACAAATTAGTTGTCCGTTGGTCCTTCGAACTGGATGTAATTAGTGAATTCATTATTTAGTGAATTAATTACTTAATAATTATTATGTGAAATGACAGGGGGTGGATGTTAAGTTCACAAATTTACTTAATGTGTAGTGGATTATAATTATTACAATACTAAATTTTGGTAAGCCAAGCCTGGCAAGGATTTAATATTAGTGTATGTGTATAATATTAATTTTGCTAAGCCAAATTCTGGCAAAGATTTATATTAGTGTATTTGTATAATATTAATTTTGCTAAGCCAAGTCTGGCAAGGATAAGCCAAGTCTGGCTAAGATTCATATTAATGCATTTAAAATTTATATTATAATTTTCTTACATGTGTAATTACTAAGCTCAAGTGTAGCTAACATTATTAATGTATATTTAAAGTGTATATTATAATTTTCTTACATGTAATTGCTAAGCTCAAGTAGCTAGGATTTATTCAAAGGTAAGTTGTAATATTTATCTTATAAAGTGCTAATTAAGTACAAAGCAGTGTTATTAATTAATTTGAATTTAATACATTGCTCATGGGTGAAAATGAGGAAATTAACATAGAGAATAAACACATAGAAATTAGAGCAAAAAAAAGCATCATTGCATGCTAGAAAAGCTCATGTAACAAAGACATACAATAAATGTCTGGAATTAATGAATCAAGAAACTGTGGAATACGATGATTTAAATTGTTTAGATGCTTTAGGGAATAGATATGTACATACAAATTTTATTATAACAAATATGAAGGAGATTTGTTAGTAAACTGTGTAGATGAGACTGAAGTAGATCTCATGATTAACCAATATTATGAATTAGAAGAAAAGATTCTTTCTTGTAAAAAGTCAGGCCCTTTAAAAAATTAAAATGTGTAAACCCGGCAGTTAATCAGTCTGCTCCAACAATAAGATGTCTTCGCCAAAACTCCAGAATTATGTTTACCTGTATTTAATCCTGGAGAAAATTGGGAGGAGTTTTGGTAATTTTTTAAAGCAGCTGTGCATGACAGGGGGTGACCTAGCCTGTGTAACTAAATTTTTTACCTCAAAGGACAGACAAGAGGAGATGCTCACATACTCATACAAGCCTTTCCAATGTAAATGATTCTTACAAAGAAGCAGTTGACTTGTTGAGGTCACTCATAGTTAATAAAGAACGAAGTAGGTTGCTCTAGTGAATATCATTGTTAATTTAAAAACTCCAGTCACACTTACAAAGGTTTTACAGCAGTTTAGTTAAAATGGAGAGCACTCTCAAAACTTTAAGAAATAAATATAATCTGAAGGAATCAGACTGGTTATTGAGTCCCATTGAAAAGAATAATTAAGCTGTAAAACACTTAAAATAGTTCGAAAAAGTATCAAAAAGGGCTATTGGTCTAAAGGAAATAAGACGGGTCTACAAAAATTAAATTTGTTCAGTTGCGACCACCCCAACCAACAATTTTAAAGACCCAACACATAATAACTCTGAGGTATATGTCAAGTTTCACTGGGGAAAAATTACCCCAATTAAATTAAATTCGTTTCATTCAAGTTTATTTCTAAAGGGGTTACAATGGGGGGTTTACAAGTATTGGATTATGTGGTTTACAGTTATAAAATACAAATTACAGGGGGGGCCACTAGGACCCCAGCTGGTAGGTATTGGGAGACTTGATTAATTTTTAAACATTAAATCCTTACAGATTATGGTTTTAAGGTAAGTGATACATCATAATTTGTGTTTTTAGAAATGTAATGCTTTTGTTTTGGCACAATACAAAGTGTCATATTAGGTATCATAGGCAAATTAGGAAGTTAGGATTTTTTTATTTTAAGATTAAGATTAGATTTCTGGTTTTAGTCGTGGGGGAGTGTAATTGGAAACCCGGTGGTTAGTGTAGTTGTTGTCGGGGTGTATCAGGGGAAAAATGGTTTTTTAATGTAGTTTTGAAAGTGATGAATGTGCTGCGTTCTAGGGTTTTTAGTAGGGTGTTCAGTTTTAGGTTTTGAAATATATTGAATTTTTGTAAAGTTTAGTGAACCTGGGAATGCATAGAGTTTGTGTCTGGGTTATCCCGTGGACCCGTCACAATATGAAAAAAACGTTTTAAAGGTTTAAATTAATATTGAAATTAAGATCCTGAGATATAGATGCACAGTATAAGTGTGGATCTTTTAGTAGGGGTAAGTTTAATCTATAAGGTGGGGGGGGGGGGTGTTGCCCGGGAGGGGTTTAGTGATTATTCTTACGCAGCTTTTTGTTGGGGTTATTATTGGCTTTAGTGTGTTGTGGTTAAACCCCCCAAACCCCCAAAATAGCATAGGTAGGTATGGATAATAAGTGAAGGTATAGTGTGGGAGGATCCCCCCCGTTTTGGAACTTTTTTTGTTTTATGTTGGATATGGTTCTGAAATTTAGGTTGTTGTCGAGGTATAGGGCCAAGGAATTTCCCCTCATTTTGTCTGGCAAAAGTGTTTCGATCTTAATGTTATTGCGCAACACCCGCTTCTACCCCAAAAATAATATAGAAGGTTTTGCCGTGTTTAAATGTAAGTTTTTTTGGCTGTCATCCCTCGATATTTTAGCAGTTTCCCCGTTAACAATGGTGTTGGGGTGGCAAGATTAGGGTGGAGATAATAAGTCGTGTCTCAGCAAAAAGAATGGGTTTAGGGTTGGGTTGTTTGGGGAAAATCATTTATTAAATGAGGGAAAAAACAGGATCCAAGGCACTTCCCCCGCGGATCCAGTATCAAATGGCCCATTGATAGGCTGTGTCTTTAAAGGTGACTCTGATATATTAGAAAAAGGTAGGATTTTAAAAAGTGACATACGAAAACCCATTAGAAAAGGGGGATTTAAAAAGTTAAAAATCAAAATCCATTTCCTAAAAAAAAAGTTGCAAAAAGGGAATATCTAGCAGAATCAGAAAAAATGATTCTTTAAAGTAAGAAGTATAAGTACCCTCCTAAGAGTAGCCCATTTAATAAGAAACCAGTCAAAGAAAAGAGAGATTGTCTCTTCTGCAAGGGTGCTCATTTTTCTCAGAATTGCAATGCATACAATTCATGGAATGATAAAGTTGAAAGATTGGAAGTAACTTGACAGATGTATCAGATGTCTAGGTAATCACATTGTAAAGGATTGTCATGCCAAATTAAAACACCTGTTATCAATGTCACAAAGGAAGACACCATATAGTCAGTGTAAGAGTCTATATGATAATGTTGATAATAATGATAATGTTGACAATCCTGACACAACAGTGGCTAATGTAAAAATTGCTGCTAATGTTAATAATGATGGTTTTGCTGAAGTAGCCTTACCTGTGTTACAGGGTAAAAATTGATGATAAAAAGCATAAATCAAAAAATGTAACTGCATTATTGGACCAGGGATCCAGTGTACTTTCATAAGACGTAAATGTCTTGATGGTATGAAAGTACAGATGGGAGATCCTACAACTTTAAAATTATCTGGTTTTCTCTCGGATAAAAGGGCTCAATTGTATGACACTGTTTATGTAACTGTCAGGTTGGACAATGAGAAAAAAACGTGTTAATGCAGTAATTGTAGATAGACTTTCAGAGAAAATATCTACAGTAGGGCTTAGTAAAGCTACAGAAAGACTCTCACATAATGTAAATTTAGCACCTTCTGGTGTAAAACGATGATTCTGTAGCCCTGGAGTTTACCTGGAGAGAGTTCCGGGGGTCAACGCCCCCGCGGCCCGGTCCGTGACCAGGCCTCCTGGTGGATCAGAGCCTGATCAACCAGGCTGTTACTGCAGGCTACACGCAATCCAACGTACGAGCCACAGCCCGGCTGATCAGGTACCGACTTTAGGTGCTTGTCCAGGTGCCTGCTTGAAGACTGCCAGGGGTCTGTTGGTAATCCCCCTTATGTATGCTGGGAGGCAGTTGAACAGTCTCGGGCCCCTGACACTCATTGTATTGTCTCTTAACGTGCTAGTGACACCCCTGCTTTTCATTGGGGGGATGTTGCTTCGTCTGCCAAGTCTTTTGCTTTCGTTGTGAGTGATTTTCGTGTGCAAGTTCGGTACTGGTCCCTCTAGGATTTTCCAGGTGTATATAATCATGTATCTCTCCCGCCTGCGTTCCAGGGAATACAGGTTCAGGAACTTGAAGAGCTTCCAGTAATTGAGGTGTTTTATCTCCGTTATGCGCGCCGTGAAGGGTCTCTGTACATTTTCTAGGTCAGCAATTTCACCTGCCTTGAAAGGTGCTGTTAGTGTGCAGCAAAATTCCAGCCTAGATAGAACAAGCGACCTGAAGAGTGTCATCATGGGCTTGGCCTCCCTAGTTTTGAAGGTTCTCATTATCCATCCTGTCATTTTTCTAGCAGCTGCAATTGATATAATGTTATGGTCCTTGAAGGTGAGATCCTCCGACGTGATCACTCCCAGGTCTTTGGCGTTTGTTTTTTCGCTCTATTTTGTGGCCGGAATTTGTTTTGTACTCTGATGAAGTTTTGATTTCCTCGTGTCTACCATATCGGAGTAATTGAAATTTCTCATCGTTGAACTTCATATTGTTTTCTGCAGCCCATTGAAAGATTTGGTTGATGTCCACCTGGAGCCTTGCAGTGTCTGCAATGGAAGACACTGTCATGCAGATTCGGGTGTCATCTGCAAAGGAAGACACGGTGCTGTGGCTGACATCCTTGTCTATGTCAGATATGAGGATGAGAAACAAGATGGGAGCGAGTACTGTGCCTTGTGGAACAGAGCTTTTCACCGTAGCCGCCTCGGACTTTACTCTGCTGACTAGGCCCAATAAATATTTTGATAGGTAATGACTATTATGCCTCCTTTGTAAAGGGTATGGTAAAGAAATGTGGTGTCACCCTTTTGAAGACTGCAGGAGGCCATGTAATGTATGGTAGGATTCCTCGTAATAATAATTCATGACTAGAAGAAACTACAAATACCATAACTGTGTGTCTTACTCATGAAATCGTACCCCAGTAAATTCTTCATAGAGGATGTGTTGAGCCAGTGCATAAATTTGGGAATAGACCCGGGATAAAGAAATAAAGAACCAAAAAAAAAAAAAATAAAAAAAAAAAAAAAATTAAAATAAAAGGGTTTTTTCCGGGAATTTTCTGGCAGAACCCCTCCCTTGGGTGCTTTGTCAAAAATTTTAGTAAAAAAAAAGGGGCCAAATTTGTAACGGGGGCTTCCTCCCTTTTTTTGATTCTCTTTATCCTTATTTTTTGATGCAATTTTTTTTTTAGGGTTTAAAGGGGAATTTAAGTACCTCCCAGGTTTTGGGGTTTTTTTTTTTTTGGGGGGGAAATTTTTTTGATTTTAAATTTTTAAAAAAAACCCCCCCAAAAAAACACAACCAAAAAAAAAAAAAAAAAAAAAAAAACCCCCCACCAAGGAAAAAAAAAAAAAAATTTTAAAAAAAAAACATTTCAAAAAATTTTAAAAAAAAAAAAAAAAAAAAAAAAAAAAAAAAAAAAAAAAAAAAAAAAAAAAAAAAAAAAAAAAAAAAAAAAAAAGAAATTTTTTTTAAAAAAAAAAGGGGGAAAAAAAGGGGTTAGAAAAAAGGGGGAAAAAAGGGGGAAAAAAAAAAAATTAAAAAAAAAAATAAAAAAAAATTTTTCCCCCCATTTTTTTCCCAAAATTTTTTCCTGAAAATTGGGGGGAAATTTAAAAAGGGTTGGAAAAAAGTAAATGAAGAAAGTCCAGACGTTTTTTTACTCGGGAAAGTCCGAAGATGTAAATTTGAAGGAAATACGGGGAGATTCCGTGGAGACTAAAACCATTCGAATTGTCCACAATTAAGAATGGCAAAAGGGGCAATTAAAGGCTCAGCCCCCTGAATGAGTAAAACACCAGAATTGTTGAATGCCTATAAAGATATAATTATGAACCCTTAATTAATAATTTATGAAGAGGACCTCTGGCAGCCAAAATTTATGGTCACTATTTTCCACACACGGAGTGAAAAAGGGTTTAAGACCACTCCTTTTAGGATTTGTTTAATTGTATGCCAGGAGTAAAAAAATGTACCCATTTAAATGACTGTTTGATGACAGATCCGTCTTTACGGAAAAATTAGGAGTATCTCATAAATTTAGGTTTAAGAATTATGCTTTTTACGGTGATTAAGTAAAGGTTTCCAAGAGTGGGTTTTTCAAGGCTGACCCGGGGTTTTACCCCTTCTTATGGGCCCGGAATCCTAGTGACCACTTGCCTCGAAAACCCATCGTTTAGGAGCGTATTTTTTGTTGCTACTCCGTCCGTTCCCCACTTCAAGCGACGATAAATGCACACCTTTTAAACGTACGGGAAATCCTTGAGTAAAGTAATGAGCAAAAATTTTATGTGGAAAAATTTTCCCGGGGGGTGACGTCAAAAGAAAAGAATTTAATGCTTATGGAGAGATAATAAAAAAATGCAAAGGCAAATATGCCCTTGAGAGAATGGAATAGGTAATTCGCCAAATTAAAGGACAAAAAAGTAAAGTTACCCCGGAGGAAGTGCCAAAATGTAGTAATGTATTGGGATTAACTTGGGATACTGAGAGAGATTTGTTAATGTTAAAACCTAATAATTACAGTATGCCCAATAAACTAAGAGAATCTTGCTTGCTGAAGTTTCCAAATGTTTTGATCCACTAGGCATAGTGTCACCCCTTACTATAAGAGGGAAATTATTAATACGAGAAGCATGGAAGCTTAAATGTACTTGGATGAAATTCTACCTGAGGAATTCATTAACAGGTGGGATGAATTAATCGGTGATTATGAAAAAATTCCAATGTGGGAGTTCCCACGCCAGGTGGCCAATCCAGATGGAAAAAAATATACTCCACATTTTTTTGTGATGCTTCAAAAATGGCATATGGAGCAGTTGATACCTTCATGTAATACTGTTATTTCTCTTATGTCTAAGGCTAAAGTGTCTCCAATTAAATCACGCACCTTACCTCAGTTGAATTAACAGCCATTTATGTAGTGTCAATTAGCTAATTATATAAGAAATAAGTTGCAGGAGATAAATATTAGCGACACTGTAATTTGGTCTGATGATGAGGTATCCTTACAATGGATTCGTAATGGAAACAGTAAAAATTGTGTAAGTACAAAACAGTCGCTGAAATTAATCAGATGCAGAGAGAAATATAATAGTTTGGGTCAGCATATGTTAACATTTAATCATATACCTGGTGAGGAGAATCCAGCTGATTTCTTGTCTCGAGGTTTACCTTATGCTAAATTTGTAAATGCTGTATCATAGTTAAAGGACCAAGCTGGTTGGTAAATAATAAGCTAATTGGCCTGTACAAAAGGCGCATATTGCTCCTGTTGAAAATTACTGTGACCACTGCTCGAATAGTTTGTCCTTCCTTAGCCATTGATATAAATAGGTATTCTTCTTTACCCACACTAATCAATGTAACTAAGTTTGTGTTTAAATTTCTAAACATGATAAATATCTCATATAAGTTTTCACATCCTCTTGAATATTGGATAAAGAGGGTACAAGAAGAAATCTATGGAAATGAGATTAAAATGATGATGGAAAGAAAATTTGTGAAAGGTTCTGTAATAGAGAAATTGGGGCTGTATTTAGAGAACAATGTAATTAGGTGCAGAGGTAGGTTACAAAATGCTGAATTGGGTGAATTGCTAAACACCCTATCTTATTGCCCAAAACTCATCATCTAACATATTTAATTGTTTTAAATGCCCATAAAAATGTAATGCATGGTGGGGTACAAGATACCTTAAATTGTATTAGGGAAACTTTCTGGATTCCACAAGGACGACAAAGTGTTAAAAGGGTGATTAAATCTTGCGGAATATGTCGCTGTGTGGATGCCAGATCCTATATGTACCCAGGTCCTCCGCCATTGCCAAATAAGCAATTTGAGTCGTTTAGCAACGACCTCCACCCGGCCGCAGTGTGGAAAATAATTTCCCAAAATTATGCCGTGTAAATAAACCTGATTAAGTGTATTTTAAAGAAGTGAACCGACAGGGAAGCTCTGTGCCTGCACTGAGGAGCAGGGAAGAGATGCCATTGTTTTTTAAATGTGCTACAAACACGCAAAAGTAATTTTTCAAATTTTATCGCTCTGGGGTTTATTTTTGGGTTTAAAAAACCTTAAAATAGGAGCCAAAATTTTTGGATTTGCAGTCCTGATAAGGAGCATTAAAAAAGGGGCAGGAAAGCCCCCAGGAACCCCAGCTAAGTGTAGTTTATTTTTTTAAAGTTCTGGCCAGTAAATTTTTCAAAAATGAGACGGGGGTTCTGTATAGAACAATAATTTCCAGAAAAATTTGGGAAATGTTAGATTTTTAAATTTCCTTTGTTATATAAATGTCAATATGTTTCATTTATTAATTTTAATATACAGCCCCAAAATTTTTATATTAAATTTTACCAGAATTCCCCGGTGTGTATTTCATTTGCAATTAATATAGGTCTGAGCAATTGTTTTATATGACAGTTTTAGGTATGAAGGGGGGGAATTTTTTTTTGACATAGGGTCCCCAAAAATTTCCCACTTGTTTAGTAACTTTGATAAATAATAATTTTCTTTTTACCCTTTACTCTTGTACCCTTTTGAGTTAACATCCAAGTAAATGTAATTTTTCCCCAAATATGTCCCCAATGTTTGCTAAAGTGTTTTTTTTAAAACAACATTTTAAAAATTTTACCATTTTGGATTAGAGAAACAAAAAGGCACAAACACATTAAATTTTTTTAGCAACCTATTTCTAATAAAAAATTTACGTTAACACTTTAGGACGACCATAGAAACCTCTGTCTCCACCTATCACACGAAACAAAATTTGGGACTGACCTACGTAGCACTGTGCACACGTCACAAACACATGTAAACAGACCGAATAACAGATCGAATAAAGCGATCTTGAGTAATAATGAACATTCGTGAGAAAAATGAAAACGTTGCTGAGAATGTTCCTGCAAGAAAAAATAAAAATAGGGGTACTGGGCCCAGTTAACCGGCGTACTGGACCCCAGTAACCAGGGTACTGGGAAAAGTTACTGGGGTACTAGACCCCAGTAACTGGGGCACTGGACCCCAGTAACCAGGGTACGGACCCCAGTAACAGGGATACTAGACCCCAGTAACTATGGTTCTGGCCCAAGCAACTGGAATACAGGAACCTAATAACCAGGGTTTTGACCCACAGTAAATGGGTACTGGACCTCAGTAACCGGGGTACTGGGCCCCAGTAACTGGGGCACTGGACCCCAGTAACCGGGGTACTGGACCCCAGTAACTGGGGTACTGGACCCAGTAACTGGGGTACTGGACCCCAGTAACAGGGTATTGGGACCCCAGTTAGCCGGGGTACTGGGCCTCAGTAACTGGGATACTGGACCCAAGTAACTGGGGTACTGGACCCCAGTAACTGGGTACAGGGAACCAGTAACAGGGGTACTGGACCCCAGCAACTGGGGTACGGACCCCAGTAACTGGGGTACTAGACCCCAGTAACTGGGGTACTGGACCCCAGTAACCAGGGTACTGGACCCCAGTAACTGGGGTGCTGGGCCCCAGTAACTGAGGTACTGAACCCCAGTAACTGGGTGCTGGACCCCAGTAACTGGGTACTAGACCCCAGTAACTGGGGTACTGGACCCCAGAACCGGGGTACTGGACCACAGTATCCCGGGGTACTGGACCACAGTAACCGAGGTACTGGACCTCAGTAACCGAGGTACTGGACCCCAGTAATTGGGGTACTGGAACACAGTAACCGAGATACTGGACCCCAGTAACCAGGACACTGGACCACAGTAATCGGGAAACTGGACCCAAGTAACCGGGGTACTGGACCACAGTAACTGGGGTACTGACCCAGCAAACGGGGTACTGGACCCCAGTAACTGGAGTACTGGACCCCAGTAAACGGAGTATCTGACCCCAGTAATGGGGGTACTAGACTCCAGTAACCGGGGCATCGGACCCCAGTAATACGGGGAACTGGATCCAGTAACCGGGGTACTGGACCCAAGTAACCGGGGTACTGGACCCCAGTAACAAAGGTATTGGACCCAGCAACCGGGGTTGCTGGACCCCAGTAACCGGGGTACTGGACCCTAACTGGAGTACTGGACCCCAGTCACTGGGGTACTGAATCCCAGTAACTGGGGTACTGAACCACAGTAACCAAGGTACTGAACCCAGGTAACCTGGGTGCTGGACCCCAGTAACCGGGAAACTGGACCCCAGTAACAGGGGTACTGGACCCCAGTAACTAGGGTACTGAATCCCAGTAACTGGGATACAGGACCCCAGTAACCGGGGAATTGAACACAAGTAAACAGGGTACTGGACCCCAGTAACCAGCGTACTGGACCACAGTAACCGAGGTACTGGACCCAAGTAACCGGGGAACTGGACCCCAGTAACCGGGAACTGGACCCCAGTACCCAGGGTACTGGACCGCAGGAACCGGGGTACTGGGCCACAGTAACCGGGGAACTGGACCCAAGGAACCGGGGTACTGGACCCCAGTAACCGGGGTAATGGACTCCAGGAACCGGGGTACTGGACCCCAGCAACCGGGGCACTGGACCCCAGTAACCAGGATACTGGACCACTGTAGCCATGGTACTGGACCCCAGTAACCGGGGTACTGGACCCAAACACCCGGGTTACTAGACCCCAGTAACCGGGTCACTGGACCCCAGTAACCGAGGTACTGGACCCCAGTAATCGGGATACTGGACCCCAGTAACCGGGGTACTGGACCCCATTAACTGGGTACTGGACCCCAGTAACCTGGGTACTGGACCTCAGTAACCGAGGTACTAGACCACAGTAACTGAGGTACTGGACCCGAATAACCTGGGTACTGAACCCCAGTAACCGGGGTACTGGACCCCAGTAACCGGGGTACTGGACCCCAGTAACCGGGGTACTGGACCACAGTAATCGGGGAACTGGAGTGCAGTAACTAGGGTACTGAACCCCAGTAACCAGGGTACTGGACCCCAGTAACCGGGGTACTGGTCCCCAGTAACCGGGGCACTGCACCCCAGTAACCGGGGTACTGGACCCAGTAACCAGGGTACTGGGCCCCAGTAAGTGGGGTACTGAACCCAGTCACCAGGGTACTGGACCCAGTTACCGGGGTACTGGACCCCAGATAACCGGGGTATTGGACCATAGTAACCGGGGCACTGGACCTAAGTAACCGGGATACTGGAGCCCAATAACCGGGGTACTGGACCCCAGTAACCGGGGTACTGGACCCCAGTAACTGGGGTACTGGACTCCAGTAACCGGGGAACTGGACCCCAGTAACCGGGGTACTGAACCCCAGTAACCGGGGTACTGGAACCCAGTAATGGGGGTACTGGACCCCAGTAACTGGGCACTAGATCACAGAACCGGGGTACAAAACGCCAGTAACCGGGATACTGGACCCCAGTAACCGGGGTATTGGACCCCAGTAACCGGCATACTGTATCCCAGTAACCGAGGTACTGGACCCCAGTAACTGGGATACTGGACGCCAGAAACCGGGGAACTGAACCCCAGTAGCCAGGGTACTGGACCCCAGTAACCGGGGTACTAGAACCCAGTAACCGGTGTACTGGACCCCAGTAACTGGGGTACGGGACCCCAGGAACTTGGGAACTGTACCCCAGTAACCAGGGTACTGTACCGTTGTAGCCATGGTATTGGACCCCAGTAACCAGGGTACTGGGCCCAAGTAACCGGGGTACTGGACCCCAGTAACTGAAGTACTGGGCCCCAGTAACCGAGCACTGGACCCCAGTAACGGGGGTACTGCACCCCAGTAATCGGGGTACTGGGCCCAGTAACTGGGGTATTGGGCCCCAGTAACCGGGGTTACTGGAACCCGGGCAACCGGGGTACTGGACCCCAATAACCGGGTACGGGTCTCCAGTAACCGGGGCACTGGACCCCAGCAATTGGGGCCCTGGACCCCAGCAATTGGGGAAACTGGACCCCAGTAACTGGGGCACTAGATCCCAGTAACCGGGTTACTGGACTCAGTAACTGGGGTATTGGGCCTCAGTAACAGGGGTACTGGACCCAGTAACCGGGGTACTGGACCCCAGTAACCCTGGAACTGAACCCCAGTAACCAGGGTACTGGACCCCAGTAACCAGGGTACTGGAACCCAGTAACCGGGGTACTGGACCCCAGTAACCGGGGTACTGGACCCCAGTAACCGGGTACTGTACCCCAGTAACCGAGGAACTGGACTACAGTAACCGAAGTACTGGACCAGAGTAACCGACGTATTGGACCCTAGTAATCGGGGTACTGGACCCCAGTAACCGGGGTACTAAACCCCAGTAACTGGGGTACTGGACCCCAGTAACCAGGGTACTGGACCACAGTAACCGAGGTACTGGACCACAGTAACCGAGGTACTGGACCCCAGTAACCGGGGTACTGGACCCCAGTAACCGGGGTACTGGACCCCAGTATCAGGGGCACTGGACTACACTAAACGCGGAACTGGACTGCAGTAACCGGGGTACTGGACCCCAGTAACCGGAGAACTGGATCCCAGTAACCGGAGTACTAGACCCCAGTAACCTGGGTACTGGACCCCAGTAACCGGGGCACTGGACCCCAGTAACCAGGGTACGGGAGTCCAGTAACCGGGGTACTGGACCCAGTAACCGGGGAACTGGGCCCCAGTAATTGGGGTAATGGACCCCAGTAGCCGGGTTACTGCACCCCAGTAACCTGGGTGCTTGACCCTCGTAACAGGGGTACTGGACCCGATTAACCGGGGTACTGGACCCCAGTAACCTGGGTACTGAACCCCAGAAACCGGGGAACTGGACCTCAGTAACAGGAGTACTGGACCCCAGCTACTGAGGTACTGGACCCCAGTAACCGGGGCACCTGACCCCAGTAACTGGGGCACTGGAATCCAGTAACCAGGGTACTGGACCCCAGTAACCGGGGTACTGGACCCCAGTAACCGGGGTACTGGACCCCAGTAACCGGGGTACTGGACCCCAGTAACCGGGGTACTGGACCCCAGTAACCGGGGTACTGGACCCCAGTAACTGGGGCACTAGATCCTAGTAACGGGGATACAGGACGCCAGTACCCGGGGTACTGGACCCCAGTAACCGGTGTATTGGACCCCCGTAACCAGCGTACTGGACCCCAGTAACCGAGGTACAGGACCCTGTAACCGGGGTACTGGACCCCAGTAACCCTGGAACTGATCCCCAGTAACCAGGGTACTGGACCCCAGTAACAAGGGTACTGGAACCCAGTATCCTGGGTACTGGACTCCAGTAACCGGGGTACTGGACCCCAGTAACCGGGGTACGGGATCCCAGGAACCGGAGTACTGGACCCCAGTAACCAGGGCACTGGTCTGTTGTAGCCATGGTCCAGGACCCCAGTAACCAGAGTACTGGGCCCAAGTAATCGGGGTACAGGACCCCAGTAACTGGGGTACTGGGCCCCAGTAACCAGGGCACTGGACCCAGTAACTGGGGTACTGCACCCCAGTAATCGGGGTACTGGGCCCAGTAACTGGGGTATTGGGCCCCTGTAACTGGGGTACTGGAACCCAGCAATTAGAGTACTGGACCCCAGTATCCGGGGGACTGGCCCTCAGAAACCGGGGTATGGACCCAATAACGGGGAAAGGCCCCCATTAACCCGGGGCACGGCCCCCCAAAAACCCGGGGCATGGACCCCAGTAATGGGGAAAGGGACCCCATAACCGGGTTACTGGACCCATAATGGGGTTTTGGGCCCCCATTTTGGGGGTCGGGAAACCCAGTAACGGGAGTACTGGACCCCAATAACTGGGGTACGGACCCAGAACCCGGTTTTAGGGACCCCAAAAACTGGAGTACGGACCCAAAAAAACCCGGGGTACTGGCTCAGTATGGGGGTATTGGGCCCCGTAAGGGGGTACTGGAAAACCCCAAAGGGAGTATGCCCCCATAACCTGGGCACTGGACCCCACAACCGGGGTATGGCCCCCCAGTAACGGGAACGTCTAATAACCTTTTAAATGGACCTCAGAAACCGGTGTACTGGCCCCCAAAACCCGGGGTACTGGACCCCAGCAAGTTGCTGTCCCTTTTATTGCTAGCAATTATTTTCATATGTGCTTTAGTAGGAGACCCCTTGAGGCGTGACTTTGTGTGACGTCACGGATGCGCATGTGTAGGTTCGTACCTCTGCCTCCCTCTCACTCGGCGGCAGACCACCCCAACAAAACACGGCAAGGCGGGGCTCCTTTCTCATCACTCGTCTGACAATATATGCACCACCCAACAAGTGTGCTACTTCAACCTCGTTTCCCCTTTTTAAAGCCCCCTTAGATAAAATGGTGGCATGGGAGGGCCCTGTAATTCTGACGTTTACAACGATTTCTGGAGTTTTAAATTTCGACCAGAAAGGGCCTTTTCGTGTCACCATAGGCTTGTGGAAATTTTATTTGGCCCCCTAAAATTCCCGGGACAGTCCAGCAGGGCCGGGACGGGAGGGCTGACGGGATGGCCTTTTAAACCCCCCCAAAGGGGGAAAGATTCTCTTGTGGGATGGATTTTTTGGGTAGGCATTTTTTATTTATAGTTTACTTTTCAGGAAGGAGTAGGTGTTTTATGTTAGTACACTAAAAAGGGTTTTAAAAGGGGATCTGTAATTGTAAGTAGCCCCTAAGACCTTAAAATAGGTATAATAGGTCAATAATGTAGGCAAACATAGGAAAAAGTTGGCTTGGGAGAAGGTAGCCCTAGTTTGGGGAAGGGAAGAGACGGGGTCGGGGGCCCAGCTTGTTCTTCTTAAGACAAAACCCCAAAGGGAAAAGATGCCGTGATCAGCAGCGGGCCCCCCGTGTCTTCACTTTGAGCCCTGGGGAAATCGGTGAGGCACCTCGATGTACCGAAGACCTCCGTCGGCCCCATCAGAAAGACAAACCTCCTTTATCTCGTAATTTCTGGCCAGTTTTGGGGGAGATTGTGAGTGGTTTATTGTGGGCCTGTGTTGCAGTGGCAAGCTCCCGTAAGTACCAGTGTTCAAGCAGTCTGGAAGCTAGTGTCTGGGTCTGCATAGTTATATGGGGATACATACCCTCTTGGCATGGGAAATTTCTGAGGGCGGAAGGACACTAAATCGATTGAATATTGCAAAAATTAAGGCCCCGGGTTGCCGTGGTTTCTGAGGGAAACCCAAAGGGCTAAAGCAAAGCTTGAGAAGTTAAAGATCGGGATATATGCTGCAACACCAAGAAAGTTATTCTTTCGTGCATGCGGGCGGGGGTTTCTTGCAAACAATTTTTGTGAAAAATCTGCCCTATAAGCCATTTTGTGGGCTGGGACCCCCCTCAGAGCTCATTTTGTCAAAGATTTTTGCCGGGGGTAGGTGACTCATTTTGGAGAGTCCACACAAATTTTTACGGGCCCTCCGAGGTTTATCCGCCTGCTACCTCAAGCCAGTTCTCCCCCAAGCCCCTACCAGCTTCTACATTTTCATGGTCGTCTTTTGTATAGTGTATTGCTTTTTTGCACCCAAACCCCCCCCGAGGGTTGACCCGAGTTTGAAAAATAAGCCCTTCCAATCTGTGGTGAGGAACCCCCATCGAGGCCCTATTACCCCACCCAGTTTTTTTTGCCTCCCAAAGCCGTTTCCACCCCTGCTTGCCACGGGGAAATTATCAAGCTTTCTGTGTAAAAGGGTTTTAAAGAAAACCCAGCAGAACAACCCCCGGGTCTTACCCCAGTCTCAAAAAAGCCCGTGAGTAGTTTCATCGCTTGTGATTAAAAGCTCCAACCCATTCTGGTGTCTTTTTCATCTTGGGGTGTTTAGTATTTCGTGGGTTTGTTTTTAACCAGTCGGCTTAAAAATATTTTCGCGGCGGGGGTTTGTTTCGTGGGGCTTAGGGTTTTCCCCCATTGCCCAACCACCAGCCACGTGTGTCTCCCCGGTCTTAGCCCTGCTAACCCAAACCCCAACTACACTCCCCACCGGCCTCGATGCTCACTCAGCCTTTCCCCACTCCCCAAACTTCTTCAGTTTTTGGTGAAGTAAAAGGGGTTTGTAGACCATTTTTTAAGGACCACATAGGGGGGTAAAGAGCTAGGGGGGTTTTCACAGTGGCGCCCCCCTTAAAAGCCTCCTGTGTGAATCTATCGCCATGAAAAGCGCAATTCACGATACCTGTGCAGGGACAGCAGCAACGAAAAAAACAACCCTTATCCCACTACCATAAACCTCTTTCTTCCCCAAAGGGTTTACGCGAAAATTTTTTTTTTTCTTTGGACTTTTGGAGTGTTGAGAAAATTTTTGTTTTTTTTCCCATGTTTTTGCTTTAGTGACATTCGTGACCTTGATCAGACCGTGTTTATAGTATTATTGAAAATTCTTTTTTTTTCTTTTTCAGTGTTAATTTTCGGTTTTATTTTATGTCTGTTGTGTTGGTATTTTTTTTATACCTTAAAAAAGTATTAGGTTTTTGCTTTGTTGTGTGTGCGAAATAAAAGGTATAAAAACTTGATTTACATTTCAGAATCCCTTGTGTTTCGTTTCCAAAAGTTTTTTCAGAAATTTTTTACCTCTATTCGTATCAAAACTCAGGTTGTTGTTATATTTTTTTTCCCCCAGTTTTGTGTATTTTTGTTTTTTTTCCCCGTGTGTTAAAACATTCTTGTGTTCATATTCTTTCATGTAGCCAGTGCTAATTTGTTTTATTTCCAGAAAATGTGCCTTTTTTTTTGTGCGGCAAGAAATCATTTTTACAAAATTTTTCAACACAAGTTTCATTGCAAGAAAATTTAGTACTGTGTTTTATGTTGATGTGTTGGTTCTGCATCACTGTAATGTTCAAACTTTTTTTTTTTTATGGTTTAGCCCTTTATTTTTATGTTTCTTGAACAAATTCATTTTAGTGCAATTTTAGTTCTTTTTTTTAGAGTAAATTGTTCTTTTGTTTGTTAAGGTTGCTTGAGTGCAGTTAAAAGTTAAAGTGTTCATTCTTGATATTTTCTTTTTTGTTGTGTATAATTTTTTTTTTTTTGACATTTACTCATTTTACAATAATTCTTGTGCAATATTGTTTGCCCCAAAATTTTTCTTGCGAGTTCTAAGCAGGTTTTTTTTTTTTTTATTAGCAATTTTTAAATATTGCAACAGTTTTTTCAGTGCATTTCATAGCCTGTTCGGGGCTAATATTTTTTCTGTCTGTTTCATTTTATTTTTTTTTCAGTGAATTGTCCTCTGTTTTTTTTTTGCACAGTTTTTTTTGAGTCCATTTTACATTTTTTTTTGTATTTCCTGTTGCATTGAAAGTAAAGACAACTCACTGTCCATTTATTCAATTTAAAGTAAAAAATTGCCCCAAAAAAATTTTTGGAAAGTCAATCTCTTGATTTTCAAAGTGTTTTTCTTCGTAGCTATTTTTTTTGTGTGAGTTCTTTATTATGTGTGACCTGTAATTTTTTATTGAGAATGTTAACATTTTTTCCGTTTTTGCTTATTTTGTTATTCTCTCTATTTTTTTTTCTTATGCCTTGATAAGTTCATGAGATGGTCCCATACTTTTTGAAAATTACTTATGTATTATGCCCGCCAAGTCAAAGAACAGTCCCCAGTACCAAAAATTTTCCTTTCTGACTGAAAGACAATATTAGCCCTTGAGCAATGTTTGTTCTCAAGTTGTTCGAAATTTGTCAAAAAGTGCGAAAAAATGAAGTTCAGATTAAGTTCCTTAGATCCTGAATTACTTTTAACGTAGCGAGCGGTCAGGCACTGGAAATTTTGTCACCCCCTCTGTGTTCCACCATACCTTTTAATGCAGGATGTGTTCCCTTTCCTCAAGTGTCCGAGGACACTCAGACTGCCTTGAGGACAGCCTATCCCTGAAAGACTGCTAGTTCGGTAGAGTTTTCTCACAGGGGTGCCCTTTTCAGAAAAACATTACTTGCAACTGTAATGCCACTTTGTTGAGTGACATGCTTCTGCAGAAAAAGTCCTTTACGCTTTGCTTCCCCCTAGGTGTTGGTTGTTCCTAATTTTCCGATGGGGATCCCTCCCATTTTACATAATCGTGCATTGTAAAAGTTTTTCTCGGTAACTTTCACGTTTTTCGTTTTGTAAGGTAGTTTCTTTATAGCTGATACCGGTCATGTGTGCGATCAATTTAAAAAAATTGTTGACCGGTTCTTTATTTTCTCCCCGTGCTTGCGTTTTAGATAGTATTTTTTTTCCCCTTTTCTTTGGTTTATAGGTTAAATTTTTTTTAAAGGGGGGGTATCCCTCCACGGTTTGTTCATTCCTCCCGTAAAAAAGAACTGATACCCTTTTTTCCAGAACAAACAGCCTACTGGAGGTTAGCCAGATGGACTCGACTATCAAGAGTTCAACCCACTTTTTAACATTTTACCCGGCAATGAATTAGTCGTGATGCTTTATCGTGAACGTTGTTTTAGTTACTGCAGATTTATTTACTGTCGAGGATGTAAAACTGCCAAAGAACAGATCCCCTGGGTTGGGTGGATTTGATTCCTGCTCCAGGAAGATTTATTCTTACTGTGAAGCCACCACACCATGTGACTTGTAATGAGTCAAGAATTACTGTTGAAAACCGATTGGGGATCCCCGTTTTCCAGTTAGTAATTCCCATCATATGAAAAGTAGCTCTAAGCTAGTTTATGACACCAGGTGTTGCCACCCCGGGGATGGTTTTTTCTGTGAAACAAGCCAGAATGAAAACTTTTTGGCCCTTATGGAACTGACATTTCCCCAGTATGTTAGAAAGTGTTTGTAAAGCAACATAAAAGGGAAAGTCAAGGTCCTAACCCAATCCAAGGTACCCAACCACTAGGAACCGTGGGGAAAATTGCCCCTTTACTTGTTTAAACCCAATTTTTTAAAAATTTTCCCCAGGCAAAAAACTCTTGTGTTATGGGGACCCTTTTTACAGATATTGTGATTAGTTCCATTGCAGATAAGACGCAGAGACAGTAGCTAAGGTTTAAAGAAGATTATTGCAGGATACCACCCCCAAAAACCCTTTGTAAAAGATAAAGGAGGGGAAATTTTGTAATGAGATTTCTTGAAAATTTTGTCTTTATAAAGATTCAAATCCCCCATTTCTTTATATCCGCTAGCAATGGGGTTTGCCCCAAAGAACCAAAAAAAAATGTACTTTTATGTCCGGGGAGCCATAAAACCCCCAAAAGTGGAATTGGATGAAGTCTACCAGGTTCAAGTGCCATAAAAATTCTATTTAAAATTTCCCTAGGTGTACTCCCCATTATGCTTTTTTTTGGGGTAGACAAGCGTTTACCCCATGATTTTTATTTCCCCTCCAAAACTAATTACAACCCCGATGTTTCGTAGCAATGTACCGATGGCTCAGAGTGTTTTTAGAAGAATCCCTGAAAAATTTATAAATCAAAGGAATTTATAGAGTAAATAATAGCGTGCTAAGATCAAAAATCAAAATGGTTCAAAAGTAATGTGACAAAAAATTTTAAACAAAACATCCCAAATGCCTAAACTCGATCAAAGTTTTTTCGGACCTTTGAGTAGTAGAACATCTTGGTAAAAGTAAAGGTTTTAGAATTGTACTGTAAGTACAAAAATCACATTTGTATATGAAAATTTGTTGGATGTTGGGAATGCACCCCGATAAAAGACGGCTGAAAAAAAAACCTCTTGACTCTGTACCTCTACCTAATATCAGTCAGAATCAACCGAATGTGTTCCCTTGCTCTCGCAAGTAAAGAGAAACCCACAAGTATTTTTGTAGATATCAATATGAAACCCACCCCGCGAAATTGGGGTTTTAAAAGACTAGTTT
Source organism: Cherax quadricarinatus (assembly GCF_026875155.1). NCBI lineage: Eukaryota > Metazoa > Arthropoda > Malacostraca > Decapoda > Parastacidae > Cherax > Cherax quadricarinatus. The sequence continues at coordinate 46,119,047 of NC_069400.1, forward strand.
TATAATAGATGTCCCCGTGAAATAAATTGTCAATGTTTGTTATTAACTGATTAGTTTTTAAATTTTTTTTTTTTTTCGTATTCACGTTCCTCCCTATTCTGAGAAATTTTACAGTAATAGTTTGAGGCCCCGATGCCTTTGCTGTTAATTTCACCCCATATATTATATATTTATTTTTCCTCAGAATCCCTAGAGGCTTGAATACAGATTTATCGATCAAAATTCCCTCCAATTTTACAAAGATTTGTTCTTTGTTTGTAACTATTACTAAAATCATGTTGTAATATCCCTTTGATAATCCTTTTGTTCTAAGTTATATATGATTTGTTTTTGTATAGAAACAGCCAGAACCGCCCGACTGTTCAGCCCATAGATGTAGTGATGTTGAGATGCATCGTAAAATGACCCACTGTCAGATAGTTTTCTGTCCCGTGTTATATAATAGCATATTAGTTCTCCATGTGCTTTTTATAGGAGATCCCTTTTAGGCCCGGACTTTGTGGAGCACGGGATGCGCATGTTAGGCTTACCTTGCCCCCTCTCACTCGGCGGCAGACCATCCAGACAAGAACACGAAGGTGGGCTCCTTCCTCATCACCCCTTTTGAAATATATTTCCCACCCAACAAGTGTGCTCTTCAACCCTCGTTATCTCCTTTAAGAACCCCCTGATAGGGTACGGACCCCAGTAAGGGGATGGCCCCAGCAAAGGGGCATGGACCCCATAATAGGGCACTGGCCCCCGTAAACCGGGGGGATTGACCCAGTAAGGGGGGACTGGACCCCCGTAAGGGTCACTAACCCCCGTAAATGGGGACTGGCCCCCCCGGGGTACTTGCCCGTTACCGGGGTATGGACCCCAATAACCGGGGTACGGACCCCCCGTCTGGGGGCCCGGGGCCCCCAGTAACTGGGGTACTGGGGCGACAAAACCTTTGGGACTGGCCCCAGTAACCCGGGGTTAATCCCAAGGGGTTTGTAAAACCCCTATTTCCTTGGGTTAAGATAAAACTTTTTCAGAGAGGTTTTTGGGTAATAAAAGTAAACTCCCGGAAAATTAATTTTAATTAGTATATTTTAATCAAAAAATAGCCAAAAAAATAAATAAGAATTTTTGATATAAGTTAAGAATGTTGTTTGTTTATATTGTCCCCAAAAAATTTTAAGGGTTCTATGCCTGATTGGTAGATTTAGATAAACGTTTTTGTACAGAGTTATTTAGAGAATAAATCTTATTTCCAAATTTGGGAAAAGTCGATAAAACAAAAATGTCCAGGGGGGATAATCAACCTTTGGCATTCCGAGACACGGAGTTTTCTCGCTGGCTGACTTTTCAAAATTTATTTTTCCCCATCGCTTGGACCATGTGGGCAAATGTGCGTAGCCCTGAATCAACTGGTTGTCTGGCAGTTTTTTTTTGTCGTCCTTTACATGGCGGGGTAGACCGGGTGTCAACCGTTTGAAATTTTGAAAGGCTCTTTCAATGCAAAACCCTCTTTTGTGACGGGGTATTAAGGATAGTATGGAAGCAAATGAGGAGCTTATGGAGTGTGTTGAATGGTAATTCAAGTGGGATAAACCCTTGGGAATAAATACGACAAGTTGGTTTAGAAAGACACGTAAGCAAGCACTATAACCGAAACGTTTTCTAATAAATATGTTATAGTGTTTGCTTACGTGTCTTTCTAAACCAATTCAATGCTATTCGTCAAATTCCAGCAGAGCAGTACTTAGGAAAATATGGTGGCCAGGTACCAGGATGTGTTTAAGCCGGTTAACCCAGATGTTAATGTTCACCTTCATGATGTATCACGGTTTTACACCTGGATCAAGGTGCGTAATGTTCCTTTTGAAGCTGACGAGAGTGATTTAAGGAACGTTTTTGGACGTTATGGTACGGTACATTTGGCGACATTGGGACATTGGCGTGATGGACCACTTGTTGATATGCCGGAAGGATCGTTTTCCCTTAAAATGTCCCTTAAGCACCCTATACCATCGTACGTGGTGATGGAGGACTTCCGCACTCAAGTCTTCGTTACGTACATGGATCAGAGGCGTACGTGTTGACTTTGTGGGACATATGACCACATCGCGGCGCAATGTCCTACACGACGAGGAAGATCAACGGCTGATACAAGGACTGATGATGTACCGAAGCAGCAAACATACGCTAAGGCAACGCAGCGTGAGTCTCTGGCAAGGGAGACGTGGAGTGAGGAGGTAGAGAGGGAGACAGAGTTGTCTTCTGCGTGTGTGACCCTACCTGGTGTTGGAGAGGACATAGGCCTGGTGTCGGCGACGCCCGAGGATGATTCTGTAATTGCTCAGGATGTAATGGAGGCATCCATTCAGGAGGCTCTGAATGAATTGTTGGACGTTTCAGCGTCTGCGAGGATCCATGCTGGGCTGGAAAATGAGAGTGTAGAGGCAAGGGCAGGAGGCCCAAAGGTGCAGGTCGCGTGTGGTGTGGAAGCACAACAGGTTGTAGTAGTGGATGTCCACAGGGATAATAGTCTAGAGGAGGATATGGTTGCAGATCGTAGCTCTCGCAAGAGAGCTGCTGTGATAACCGATAGTGATGACGTTTTGACTCCTGGGCAAAGGTCTGGGAAAAAAGTATGGCAAGATGTGACCCGTAGAGATACGGGTGGAACAAAGTGTGTTCAGCATGTAAAAGGGGAAGGCACAGGGGTGTGTGGGGGGAGGGGTGGGGGTGCTCATAAAGGATTTAAGAGTGTTAAGGTCTCTAAAGGCAAGCCTCCATTGAATCCTTAAAGTGTATTACTTTAAATATTAACGGGTTGAAGTCAGTAGACAAATGTAAAAGACTGCAGGTGTTTTTAAAGAGATATGTACCTGACGTTGTGTTCCTGCAAGAACACAATTACAAATCACTGGGAGAGTTAATGATTGATGGATACGATGTGTACATGGGTTGCTCTGCACGACTGAAAGGTGGTGTGGCATTGTTAATTGAAGAAGCTAGCCCGTTTTCTCTGCAAAGATTTGAGGTAGGGGAGGAGGGGCGGGTGGTCCAGGTGGATGGCGCATGGGGTGGGGTACAAGTGGGTTTCACAGGGGTGTATGGGCCTGCGGAAGGAGACATGGGCGTCAAAAATAAGTTCTTTAGGGACGTCCTTGTTTACCATTTAAGATCACTGCCAGTCGTAACGATTCTAGGTGATTGGAACTGTATTGTTCGATGTAAGGACGTAGAACCTAGAGGAAGGGGTTTTATCTCGGGGTATTTAGGGGATCTGTTGCGAGGTGTGAATGTAGTGGATGTGGGAGGGGAGGAGGTGGGTGGGGTCATGCATACGTTCATTAGGCGTGATTATGCGGCGAGGCTGGATCGAATCTATGTTTCTCGGGGTGTGAGGGTAAGCAGTGTTAGTGCACTGAATGTGAGCTTCTCTGATCATAGAGGGGTTCTGGTGGACTTGGATTGGGAGGGATTGCCAAAGCATTTCAGGGATTATTGGAAGTTGAATGTTGGGTTATTGCACAAAGGGGGTGGGAGAGAATCTTTTGAAAGTGCTTGGAGGAGATGGTGGGTAGACTGTAGGGTGGGGGTAGACGTCCTTGAGTGGTGGGACACGGTCGGTAAGGAAAAGGTGAGGGATTTTTATCAGAAGCGCGGAAAGGAAGAGCGGAGATTTCAATATGGTGTTTTACATTACCTTGGAGGTCAACTGCAGGAATGCTATATGGGAGGGGGGGGGGTATCCAGTGGCTGAGATTTAGGGTTTAAAACAATTGATTAGGGACATTCAAAATCGTGAATTTGATGCAGCACGAATCGCGAGAGGATTAGATGAGGTTTTATGGGGCGACTGTCCTTTGGCATATGTCTTGAGAGAGCAGGGAAAACGTCGCAGGGTGACGGAATTAATGAGCTTAAGTGTCCAGGAGCAATTGGAGGGGTATCGTCAGGGGCAGGTGCTCATGTAAACAGAGGGTATGGGTTGCTATGTGGATGCATGGTACGAGATGCATGGGGGTTAATAATGAGGTGCTAGGGGAAATGGGCAAATGGGTATGTTGTAATCTCGAGCATAAGGATCGGTTGAATCTGAGTGGACCTATAAGCGAGGAGGAGATTAAGATTGGCAGTGGAGAGTATGAGTGTGGGAAAATCGCCGGGGATTGATGGTATTCCTTGTGATTTTTATAAGGAAAACTGGGAATGTTTGCGTGAATTTTTAGTGGTTTTATTTAATGCTATGAAAACCAAAGGTAGATTGGGGGAACAGCAACGTACGGGTGTGGTGGTCATGGTTCCGAAAAAGAAGTCTTGTGATTACGTACATGATTATCGATCGATATCTTTAATGTGTGGTGATTACAAGATCTTTGCTAAAATGTTAGGGAATAGGATGAAAAGGGTTCTTGGCAAAGTTTTGGATGAGGGTCAATATGGTGTGCCTGGGCAATCAATGTGTGTGGGGCAAGGGATCATTCGTAGGTTTATAGACGAAAGTGGGAGGGGGAAATAAAGGTGGGGTATTAGCATTGGATTGGCATGCGGCATATGACTTTGTGGAGCATGAGGCACTGTGGAAGTTAATGCTGTGGCAAGGGTTTGGGAGGGAAATCGTCAGTTGGGCAATGGTGTTGTATGAGCAGGCTATGGTACGGGCGCAGGTAAATGGTAGGCTAGGAAAACTAGTTAGGATGGAAAGGGGCTTGAGGCAAGGGTGCCCTGTGTCGCAGCTTCTCTTCACGTTAATTCAGGATCCGTTCTATAGGGCTGTGCGATGGAGTGTGAGGGAGAGAGTGAAGAGAGATGAAGTGGCGGTAGAACCAGGGATCGTGGGTTATGTGGATGATACCACGGTTCTATTTAAGAGGTCACAAGACTTACGAAAGGTGGGTGAATTAGTGGAACATTTCGGAAGGGCAACAGGGATGACGGTTAACAGGGAAAAGTCTATGCTTATGAGGGTGGGGGATGGCGTGGGTGGGGCTCTAGGACAGGAAGAAGGCTGGCCCCTGGTGTGTCAAATTAAGGTGTGTGGGGTTGTTCATATGGGAAACCTTCAGGAGGCGAGGGAGGTGAATTCGAGAGAAGCTGTGGATAGGGTTCTGGGTAGATTGGCAGGATTGCGTACAGGAGGACTGACGTTACATCAGCGTGCTATTGTGGTGAATGTGCTTTTGTATGGTAAGCTGTGGCATGTGGTAGGTATATATCTATTAAATCCGTGCGATGAGAAGCATCTGTTGAAGCGTGTATATCGATGTATTTGGGGTTCGGGATGTGACTGGTTATCGAGAGATGTTGTGTGTCTTCCGGCATGCCGGGGAGGGCTGGGGTTAATGGTGTTGCATCAAAGGATGTTGGGCATGTATGTTAAACACAGTTATTTGAGGGAGGGTAGGGTTGCAGGCACAGGTTTGGCATGGATTCGAAGGGATTTGGAGCGTTGGATGAGGGGTAGAGATGTCCAGATTTGTGAGGGAATGTTGAGGTTATTAATTTATGCACGGGACCCACGCAGGGTCAAGATAGGAAGACTGGCTCAGGTGGGTGGTAGGGAGGTGGTTGTTAAGGTGGAAGGTATATATCCGATGTATGCGTGGAGTGATATATGGGGCCGTTTAAAAGGGTTACGATTGAAGGCAATGGTAAGGGAGATAATGTTTAAATTTCTCCACAATATATTACCGTCTGGAGAAGTGTTGGCAAATAGGCGTGTGCAGGAGGGTGGGGAGTGTTGTGTGTGTGGGAACATTGACACTGTCTTTCATGCAGTATTTTTTGTGCGAGGTTGGAACAAGTGAGGGAGTGGTTTAGTAGGGTTTAACATATGGTGGGTGGAGGTGGGATTACCGTTTTAAGAGCGTTAAGTTTAGATGTGGGGGGGTGGGGTTGCCGGTACAGAACGCAATGGGTTATCTAGTCACGGACTTTGTGTATACGTCATGGGTTTACAGACATGTGTCAGTAAGGGAGAGAATCAGGGCACTGGCAGCGATATTTTATGGGACGCAATGGAGGAATAAGTACATGACTGGGAGCAGGTGGCATTTAACCTTTTCGGAGGGATATCGTAGCTTCTGTGTCAGGGACTTATGGGCGTTGCAATCTTAAGGGGTATAATGAGGCTGGCTTCTTGAGGTATGCGTGGGCGTGAGTGATGCTTTTGATAAGTAAAGGTGTGACGTACGGTGCAATAGTTGTTCGGTAAACTTGATTAGCTGTAATGATATAATAATTAGTTATGTCCAGTTATTTTGTAGTAATGAATATTTCAATGTGAGTATGTTGTGACTTTTCCCCTTCACTGCATAAAGCTTTTAAGGAGACACATTACAAATTCATTATTTGAGAAATGTCTGGATTTCTCCTATTATAAATACTTAACCATTCTGTGGAATCTGCTGTGAGTAATTCGTCTGTGATCAAAAGGTTCCAAGATTATACATATGCTGTATAAATTTTGTAGTTGTTGATGATTTATGTGATCGTGTAATTTGTAATGTTTGTTTTTGTTATGGAGTCATGTTAGAATAAATGCTAGTTTGTTTTTAAGTAAAATCTCATAAACAGTTGCATATCTATATAAAAATTACATAAACTAATGTTTGATCACTGCTGTGATCATTAAGTGTGCGAATGATGTGGATGTATTTATAGATGGGTTTTAATGGGGGGGGGCTGCCCCCCCAACAGTTTCGTGTGTGTGTCAGATATTTTATCATTGATATAATGTGTCAGTGTATGGTATGTATGTATTTTGCGTGTTTGTTACTTATTTCTATTTTGAATAAGGTTTCAAATTTTTCTTCTGCACTTGTGGTATGATTCTAAGTAATCTTGTACAGATCCTGTATTGTGGTGTTATTTAATATTTTATACAACCTTGTAATTTATAATGTTTTAAATAAAATATAAAAAAAAAACTTCACTCCTCGTTCCTCAACCTTGAGCATACAGGTCAGGTTGGTCACGTGACGTGACTCACCAACACTCAGAGTAGTTGAACATAAAAGGGGGGGCAGGGGGGTATAACCATCGAACATCACGGCTAACCATACACCGGCAGGCATGTTACTATACCTCCAATTAAACTTATCATGGCCATGCTACATAAATAATTATAATTGTTAATAAGAATTAGCCTTAATAATACAAGGACGTTCATTTCCAATTTAGCTATTAAAGGAAATAACCGCATGTAATATTAAAGAAAGGTTAACCATAGGGGCATGACACCGGGGCACTGGATCCCAGTAACCAGGGCACTGGACCCTAGTAACCAGGGTACTGAACCCCAGTAACCGGGTTACTGGACCACAGCAACCGGGGTACTGGACCCATTAACCGAGGTACTGGACCACAGTAACTGGGGCACTGGACCCCAGTAACCGGGGCACTGGAACCCAGTAACCGGTGCACTGGACCCCAGTAACTGGGGCACTGGACCCCAGCAATCAAGGAACTGGATCCCAGTAACAGGGGCACTGGAACCCTGTAACCAAGGAACTGGAACCCAGTAACTGGGGCACTGGACCCCAGTAACTGGGGCACTGGACCCCAGCAATCAAGGCACTGGATCCCAGTAATCGGGGCACTGGACCCCAGTAACCGGGGCACAGGACCCCATTAATCAAGGCACTGGACCCCAGTAACGAGGGCACTGGACCTCAGCAACCGGGGCACTGGACCCCAGTAACAGAGGTACTGGAACTCAGTAAACAGGGTACTGGGCCCAGGAACCGCGGTACTGGGCCTAGTAACAGGGGCACTGGACCCCAGTAACTGTGGCACTGGACCCCAGTAACAGGGGCACTGGACCCCAGTAACTAGGGTACAGAATCCCAGTAACTATACCCCAGTAACTGGGGTACTGGACCCCAGTAACCGGGGTACTGGACCCAAGTAACCGGGGTACTGGACCCCAATAACCGGGGCACTTCACCTCAGCAACAGGGACAATGGACAACAGTAACTGCGGCACTGGACCCCAGAAACTGGGTTACTTGAACCCCAGTAACCGGGGTAGTGGACCACAGTAACCTTGGTACTGGACCCCAGTAACTGGGGTAGTGGACCACAGTAACCTTTGTACTAGATCCCAGTAACCAGGGCACTGGACCCCAGTAACTGGGGTACTGGATCCCAGTAACTGGGGTACTGGACCACAGTAAACTTGGAACTGGACCCCAGTAACTGGGGCACTGGACCCCAGTAATCAAGGCACTGGATCCCAGTAACAGGGGCACTGGACCCCAGTAACCAGGGCACTGGACCCCAGTAATCAAGGAACTGGACTCCAGTAACTGGGGCACTGAACCTCAGTAACCGGGGCACTGGACCCCAGTAACGGGGATACTGGACACCAGTAACTGGGGTAACGGACCCCAGTAACCAGGGCACGGGACCCCAGTAACCGAGGTACTGGGCCCCAGTCACCGGGATACTGGGCCCAGTAACCGCGGTACTGGGCCTAGTAACCGGGGCAATGGACCCCAGTAACTGGGGCACTGGACTCCAGTAACCGGGGCACTGGACGCCAGTAACCGGGGCACTAGACCCCAGAAACCGGGGAAGTGAACCCCAGTAAGCGAGGCACTGGACCCCAGTAACTGGGACAATGGAACCCAGTAATTGGGGCACTGGACCCCAGTAACCGGGGTACTGGACCCTAGTAACCGGGGTACTGAGTCCCAGTAACCGGGGAACTGGACACCAATAACCGGAGTACTGGACCCCAGACACAGGGGTAATGTACCCCAGTAACCGGGGTACTGGACCCCAGGAGCCAGGGTACTGGACCCCAGTAACGGGGTTGTGGACCCAGTAATCGGGGTACTGGAACCCAGTAACCGGGGTACTGGAAACCTGTAACCGGGGTATTGGACCCCAGTAACCAGCGTACTGCACCCCAGTAACCGAGGTACTGGGCCCAGTAACTGGGGTACTGGACCCCAGTAACCGGGGAACTGAAACCCAGTAACCAGGGTACTGGACCCCAGTAACCGGGGCGCGGGACCCCAGGAACCGGGGTACTGGACCCCAGTAACCAGGGTATTGGACCGTTGTAGCCATGGAACTGGACCCCAGTAACCAGGGTACTGGGCCCAAGTAACCGGGGTACAGGACCCCAGTAATTTTGGGACTGGGCCCCAGAAACCAGGGCACTCGACCCCAGTAACCGGGGAACTGGACCCCAGCAATCGGGGTACTGGACAAAGTAACCGGGGTATTGGGCCCCAGTAACCGGGGTACTGGAACCCAGTAACTGGAGTACTGGACCCCGGAAACCGGGGTACTTGACCCGAGTAACCGGGGTACTTGACCCCAGTAACCGGGGCACTGGACCCCAGTAACTGGGGCACTGGACCACTATAACCGGGGCACAGAACCCCAGTAACTGGGTTACTGGACCCCAGTAACTGGGGTAATATCCCAGTAATGGGTACTGGGCCCAAGTAACTGGGGCACTGGATCCCAGAAACTGGGCCCAGTAACCGGGGCACTGGACTCCTGTAACCGGGGCACTGGACCCCAGTAACCGGGGAACTGGACCCCAGTAACCGGGGTACTGGACCCCAGTAACCGAGGTACTGGACCCAGAAACCGGGGTACTGGGCCCCAGTAACTGGGGTACTGGACCCTAGTAACCGAGGTACTGGACAACAGTAACCGGGGTACTGGACCCCAGCAACCGGGGTACTGGACCCCATTAACCGGGGTACTGGACCCCAGTAACCTGGGTACAGAGTCCCAGTAACCGAGGTACTGGACCCCAGTAATCGGGGTAATGAACCCCAGTAACCGGGGTACTGGACCCCAGTAACTGGGGTACTGAACCCCTGTAACCGAGGTACTGGTCCACAGTAACCGAGGTACTGGACCACAGTAACCGAGGTTCTGGACCCCAGTAACCGGGGAACTGGACCCCAGTAACCGGGGTACTGGACCCCAGTAACCGGGGTACTGGACCCCAGTAACCTGGGTACTGAGCCCCAGTAGCCGGGGAACCGGACCCAGGTAACCGGAGTACTGGACCGCTGCTACTGGGGTACTGGACCAGTAGCAGGGGTCCAGTACCCCAGTACTGGACCCCAGTACTTGACCAGTTACTGGGGTCCAGTACCCCAGTAACCGGGGAACTGGACCCCAGTAACCAGGGTACTGGACCCCAGTAACGGTGGTAGTGGACCCAGTAATCGGGGAACTGGAACCCGGTAACCGTGGTACTGGACCCCTGTAACCGGGGTATTGGACCCCAGCAACCAGCATACTGGACCTCAGTAACCAAGGTACTGGACCCAGTAAACGGGGTACTGGACCCCAGTAACCGGGGAACTGGAACCCAGGAACCGGGGTACTGGACCCCAGTAACCGAGGTACTAGACCCGTTACCGGGGTACGGGACCCCAGGAACCGGGGTACTGGACCCCAGTAACCAGGGTACTGGACTGTTATAGCCATGGTACTGGACCCCAGTAATCAGGGTACTGGGCCCAAGTAACTGGGGTACAGCGCTCCAGTAACTGGGGTACGGGACCCCAGTAACCAGGGCACTCGACCCCAGTAACCGGGGTACTGGACCCCAGCAATCGGGGTACTGGACCCAGTAACCGGGATATTGGGCCCCAGTAACCGGGGTACTGGAACCCAGTAACTGGAGTACTGGACCCTGGAAACCGGGGCACTGGACCCGAGCAACCGGGGTACTGGACCCCAGTAACCGGAGAACGCCCCCAATAACCAATGTACTGTACCCCAGTAACCAGGGTACTGGACCCCAGTAACCGGGGTATGCGACCCCAGTAACCAGGGCAATGGACCCCAGCAGCGGGGGCACTGGACCCTAGTAACTGGGGCACTGGACCCCAGTAACCGGGGTACTTGACCCCAGTAACCGGGGGTACTTGACCCCAGTAACCAGGGCACTGAACCCCAGTAACTGGGGCACTGGACTCCAATAACCTGGGTACAGGACCCCAGTAACTGGGATACTGGACCCTAGTAACTGGGGTAATTGGCCCAGTAATGGGTACTGGGCCCCAGTAACTGGGGCACTGGATCCCAGTAACCGGGGCACTGGACCCCAGCAACAGGGGCATGGGACTCCTGTAACCGGGGCACTGGACCAGAGTAACTGGGGTAATGGACCCCAGTAACTGGGGTACTGGACCACGGTAACCTTGGCACTGGACCCCAGTAACCAGGGCACTGGACCCTAGTAACCGGGGCACTGGATCCCAGTACCCAGGGCACTGGATCTCAGTAACCAGGGTGTGGGCCCCTAGTAACTGGGGTACTGGATCCCAGTACCCAGGGCAGTGGACCTCAGTAACCAGGGTGTGGGCCCCCAGTAACCGGAGTACTGGATCCCAGTACCCAGGGCACTGGACCTCAGTAACCAGGGTGTGGGCCCCCAGTAACCGGGGCACTGGATCCCAGTACCCAGGGCACTGGACCTCAGTAACCAGGGTGTGGGCCCCCAGTAACTGGGGCACTGGATCCCAGTAACCAGGTTACTGGACCACAGTAACTGGGGTACTGGGCCCAGTAACCGAGGTACTGGACCCCTGTAACTGGGGCACTGGACCCAGTAACCGGGGCACTGGACCCCAGTAACCGGGGCACAGGACCCCAGTAACCAGGGCACTGGAACCCAGTAACTGGGGTACAGGACCCCAGTAACTCAAGCACTGGACCCCAGTAATCAAGGCACTGGATCCAAGTAACAGAGGCACTGGACACAAATAACCGGGTGTTGCAACCCCTGAATGGGTTACAATGTATATGATGTGTATAATGTATATGTATATAATGTATTTTACCTTTTCATATAATTTTATATTGCTCATATTTGCAATAATAGCTAAATCGTAAATATATTGCTTTATATTATTATTTGACTTAGTTACTTTTGTTATGTAGGATGCAACTTTCATATATGTGCTCATAGTTCAAGTCTTGATTGTCTAACTACTGTAATTATCGCTTGTGGCTCGTTACTTTGCCGGCTTCTCATTGTTGCTGGGCAGCGACTGTCCACGGAGCTATCACGTGATAGGGGGGAGGGGGTGTTCTCACCTCGCCTGAAGTATTCAGTCTGGTCTAGACTCGCTTGGTGGTTGGACGTATTCTAGACAAGACGAGCCTAATCTCCCTTATTGGCCCTTGTTGGAAGATTGTCTCTGTCTTATTATTGTTAGTTCTGGAGACTGTTCACAGAACATTGTATAGACTTAGTGATTTTCGACATTGTACTGAGGTTGTGTGTCGCATAGACACTGAGAAACTCAGGTCCTGAGCTGTAGCTTCTGACCTATCTTGTACTTAGATTCAGTAGTATGGGAGTTTTGTGACTTTTGTGGAGGATCTGCTGATGGTCCCTACTTAGTGTCATTATATTATCTCCTTGATCCTGATTGTGTCGCAGTTGCTTGTTATAAGAACATAAGAACATAAGAAAGGAGGAACACTGCAGAAGGACTGTTGGCCCATACTAGGCAGGTCCTTTACAATTTATCCCACTAACAAAACATTTGCCCATCCCAATTTTCAGTGCCACCCAAGAAACAAGCTCCGATGTGCAAGTCCCACTCAAATCCAACCCCTCCCACTCATGTACTTATCCAACCTAAATTTGAAACTACCCAAAGTCCTAGCCTCAATAACCCAACTAGGTAGACTGTTCCACTCATCAACTACCCTATTTCCAAACCAATACTTTCCTATGTCCTTTCTAAATCTAAACTTATCTAATTTAAATCCATTACTGCGGGTTCTCTCTTGGAGAGATATCCTCAAGACCTTGTTAATATCCCCCCTATTAATACCTATCTTCCACTTATACACTTCGATCAGGTCTCCCCTCATTCTTCGTCTAACAAGTGAATGTAACTTAAGAGTCTTCAATCTTTCTTCATAAGGAAGATTTCTAATGCTATGTATTAATTTAGTCATCCTACGCTGAATGTTTTCTAACGAATTTATGTCCATTCTGTAATATGGAGACCAGAATTGAGCTGCATAATCTAGGTGAGGCCTTACTAATGATGTATAAAGCTGCAGTATGACCTCTGGACTTCTGTTGCTTACACTTCTTGATATAAATCCCAGTAATCTATTTGCCTTATTACGTACGCTTAGGCATTGCTGTCTTGGTTTAAAATAAGGTTGCTGCTTACCATAACCCCCAAGTCCTTTTCGCAATCTGTATGGCTAAGTTCTACATTATTTAACTTATAAGTGCTAGGGTTATAGACACTCCCGAGCTTCAGAACCTTGCATTTATCCACATTGAACTGCATCTGCCACTTCTCTGACCAAGAGTAGAGTTTGTCTAAATCCTCCTGAAGTTCCCTAACTGCTAGTGGGCTTAGCATTCTTTTTATTGTCCACGCAGACTGTTCTGACTGCCAGTTGGACAAGAAGTTAGTTTATTTGAGGACTTTGTCAGTCACTTGTTTAAGTCTAGTCGAGTCATGAGACATAGCGAACTACTTATAGTACTTACACACATACACTCAAACTTATTTGTATATTGTATATTAAATATTAGTGTACCAGACGGTACTTAAGAATTATAAATGTGATACGTGCTATCAGCACAATAAGACTGTACACGAGAGAAGTGATTATTCTTATTTTGTTGATATTGGTTTAATTTAATTTGATATACGCCTAGACAACTTAATTATTAATAAATTAATAAAATTTTAATTTCTCTAGTTAGTAGCCTACCAGTTGTAATCCTGAAGCACTAATAATTCTTACTGAATTCTAATGGATAATTGGACAAGGATACTGACTAATTGTTACAAAAACCCAGTAACAGGCTGGATGCTAGAAGGGCAGTCCTTTCTAGTATTCACTGGAGATCTCTAAGCTTTTAGAATCGCGTTTTTTTGTAACAAATGAGGGCCTGTCCGGGATGCTCTTGATCCAAGGTGTTGGAGAAATTGTCCAGTCTGACCATAGTTACTCTAACACTTTGAGTACTTTCCTAATCTGAAGACTTTGAGTTTAGTCTTGTACAACATACTAGGTGGATGTATGTACCTGAGTCTCTTGATCCAAGGAGACGGAAATACTGTTTATGAGCTCTAGCTCTAAGACAACCAACACTAAAATTCCTATTAGGATTATAGTTTCCCATAATCACTCTCTCGTAGTACATTTAATTTCATGATGTATGCCAAAGTGAAACAGTTAATTGATACTCTGACTTTGTCTGAGTTAAGTACATTAAAACTTCAGACGTGTTGGCGAGTAGCCAAATATCTCGGTGTGACGTATAACAGGAATTACACAGCAGAAACTGTCAGAACGTTAATTAAAGATATATTGTTTCCTGCTCATACAGACATGTCTGATTATGATTCAGATACTGAAAGGCTAGTGTCACAATTAGGAAGTATGACTCTATTTGATTACTTAGAAGAAAGAGCAACTAAGGCAGAAGTGTCTGAGCCTAGTGAAATTTTGTTCTCGCTCACGCTCACGAGTGTAGCTGGTAGTATGACTCAGCCTCATACTAGTACCGTGTATACTACACCTGTATCTACTTATCCTAGACCAGATCTAGACTCTCTAGAGATGCCTGGACTAGGTGTTCGATCTAAGGACCGTCCAGACCAGGTTAGATTCCTTACTCCTCCATTACCCACTGGTCCTATCTCTCAGGAATAGTTTGAGAGGTTGGAATGCCTCATTATGTTGCAGACTGCACAAATAGAGGCACAGAGGAAATTGAACGAAGAAGATTTCCAGAGAGAAAATATTCGTCTTGGAAGACAACAGACTGATAGATCACAGGACACGTTTAATGTGCAGAAAGCTGCCTCAATGGTTCCTAAGTTTTTTGAAAGTGACTTAGACACCTATTTTGATGTGTTTGAGAACTAGGCATGTGCTATGAACTGGCCACGTAAGCACTGGGCTACCTTGTTGCACACAGCTTTGACAGGAAGAGCTCAAACTTGTACTAGCGCTGTATAGCCCTTGTGGCTTAGCGCTTCTTTTTGATTATAATAATAATCAAACTTGTACTGCTGCTTTACCACTTGCCAAGTACATTAGTTATGACACTGTCAAGCAAACTATTCTAGAGACATATAACTTGTTGCCTGTAAGTTATCAATGTGCATTTCGTACCTTACAATGATGGCAAGATCAAACTTGTGTAGAGTTTGCTCATGAGAAAAAAGTTGCATTTGAGAGGTGGTGTAGGTCTGCCAAGTGTAATAACTATGACAGCCTTGTTCAGTTGTTACTACACGAAGAGTTTAACAACTGTATGTCTGCGGACATACAAGAATATCTGATTGATCATACTACCTCGGATATTCTGGAAACTGCAGCATTAGCAGACAATTACGAGATTTCTCACAAACTTGTACGTACTAAAACACAGAGAAACAAGGTAACTAAAAATTGTCCTAGAAATTGGCAACGTAAATCAGCTGCTCATTGCCGGCCTGATGTATCTGCTACTGTAACTTCTCATACCTTTACCAGGAAAACTCACAATCCTGAATCTGTCTCTGTGGTTAGACAGAAAGCTGATAGCGAGAAGAAGAAAGTTAAATGTACCTATTGTAACAGAAAAGGACATGTTAGAGAGTATTGCTATAAGTTAGATAGAGATACGAGAAGCAGTCGTGCGGCTGGCGCCCCCACTCAAGTCGTATCCTCTTCCGAGCAACAAAGGCACCAAAATCCTAGTAATACCTCTGATCCCACTGTTTTAGATAATATTACTCAGAACAGATGACTAGTGTCAGAAAGTGTATCTGATGAAAAGATTCGTTCAGCGATGAGTCCTTACTTTTCGAGAGGTAAAGTAGGATTTGACGAATCACATCCGAGATAATTACTTTCAGAGACACTGGCAGTTATCTCACGTTATTAAGAGAAGATGTACTGCCCATAACTGATGATACCTATTGCAAGATAGATGTATTGTTAGAAGCCTATGGTGGGGCTGTTATAAAAGTACCTCTGCACAAAGTTTACATTGAAACAAGCTATTATACTGGTTATATTTCAGTGGGTATATCCAGTGGTGTATTTCCCATCAGGTCAGTGGACTTGTTGATAGGGAACGATATCCTTCATGCTGGTATATGTAAAGAACCACTTGTGATTGATAATACCACTGATGATAATTATGCCATTGAAGCTTGTAGAGAGAAGCCTATTTTATTTCCTCTCAGCGCAATTACTAGAGCTATGTCAAAGATTCAACAACCATCCCTGTCTCCTGTTGAGTTAGTGGATGACAATGATTTGGGCTTGAATATGTTGTTTAGTGATGCTCTGCGCCCAGAGTCATTAACACCAACTCCCCCATGTCATCAACCTAGTCAGGACACAACTGATGTTAAATTTCTAACTCATGATGATTTAATCAAGGATCAATTTGTTGATCAGTCACTGGAAAGACTGAGAGATATAGCAGTTACTGAGAGTGAAGCAAAGGATCTCGATAATTGTTACTACTATAGTATTATTATTATTATTATAATCAAGGGGGAAGCGCTAAACCCGGAGGATTATACAGCGCCTGGGGGGGGGGATGTGGAAGGCATTCAGGCTTAATTCGGGGAACTGGAGCACAGATCCAATTCCCTAAATCAAGAGCCCCTCACCAACATCAAGGAACCTTCCTTGAGGGGTACTACTATAGTAACGGTGTACTGATGGAGAAAAATTACATGTAAGTTGTCAACTGATAGTGTTTCCACCAAAGTCAAGCATCTCGTAGTGTTACCAGTTACATTTCGTGAACAAGCCATTGATTTTGGGTGTCAAGAAGACACTTGGTAAACTGGCAAAACATTTTACTTGGCCTAAAATGAAGGAAACAGTAGCTGATCATGTGCGACGTTGCCACGTGCGTCAAGTGACAGGCAAGCCAGCACACATACCTCCACCTACACCTCTCACTGTGTTCACTAGTAGCAAAGTTCAGTTCATCTGGACTAGAGATTGTTCAGACTTGTTGAAAAGGTTGAAGCGTTTGCTCTCCTCTGCTCCTGTGTTGAAGAGTCTTAATTTCAATCTTCCCTTTTTTACATATAGATGCGAGAGTTTATGCAGTGGGCGCTGTGCTGCTCCAACAGTCAACATCCACTGACATTCTCCATCCTATATGTTACTATTCATCTAAGCTCAAACGACACCAGAAAAATTATGCCACTATTGAGAAAGAGGCTCTAGCTCTTGTGGTGTCCTTGGAACATTTTGACGTGTATTTGGGCACTTCCCCATTTTAAATTAACATAATTTTAATGCCCAAATACCTTTTGTTACTTGCTATGTCAAATTCAGTAAAGTAACGTAATCTCTCCAGCCCATGCTAATTATATATACTCATGTCTAATTAATCTATTTATATATTCACAGTAGTGATGATGAGTGGGTAGTGTTGTGTGGGCGATGTTACTGCGTGACAGAGCACTGTCCTGCCGAAGACCCCCCCCTCACTACACGCCTTAAGCTGTTTCATACTCGGATGTCCATACTACATAGCATTCCACAACCACTACTTAAGAGTGGAATGCCATCTCCTGTCTATAGCACAAGACTATTGTTTGTATGCAGTCTCTACTACTATGATCGAGCCTCAACATGCCATGCTTGTCTACGCTATCCTGTCTCTACACTGATGTACATAACCACGAGCATGCAGAGATACGCTACTGTGTACTGCCTTAGTACCAGGGGCATAACTTATAGTGACATAGACACTGTGAAATTATAGAAGTGCTTGGAACAAGAGTGAATCTAGATTTCAACATTAAAGTATTATAGTGACATGAGTAATAAGTAATAATGTGAAAGACATTAACGCAACTCCTAGTGCGACCGTTTGTCATGTTGGGGGGTTGTTGCAACCCCTGAATGGGTTACAATGTATATGATGTATATAATGTATATGTATATAATGTATTTTACCTTTTCATATAATTTTATATTACTCATATTTGCAATAATAGCTAAATCGTAAATATATTGCTTTATATTATTATTTGACTTAGTTACTTTTGTTAGGTAGGATGCAACTTTCATATATGTGCTCATAGTTCAAGTCTTGATTGTTTAACTACTGTAATTATCGCTTGTGGCTCGTTACTTTGCCGGCTTCTCATTGTTGCTGGGCAGCGACTGTCCACGGAGCTATCACGTGATAGAGGGGGGGGTTTGTTCTCACCTCGCCTGAAGTATTCAGTCTGGTCTAGATTCGCTTAGTGGTTGGACGTATTCTAGACAAGACCCTAAATCTCCCTTATTGGCCCTTGTTGGAAGATCGTCTCTGTCTTATTATTGTTAGTTCTGGAGACTCTGTTCACAGAACATTGTATAGACTTAGTGATTTTCGATGTTGTACTGAGGTTGTGTCGCAGACACTCTGAGCAACTCAGGTCTTGAGCTGTAGCTTCTGACCTAACTTGTACTGGTTTCTATGTACTATCACAGTCGGGGATTTTCTTATGCTGAACTTAGATTCAGTAGTATGGGAGTTTCGTGACTTTTGTGGAGGATCTGCTGATGGTCCCTACTTAGTGTCGTTATATTATCTCCTTGATCCTGATTGTGTTGCAGTTGCTTGTTATATTGCTAGTGGGCTTAGCATTCTTTTTATTGTTCAAGCAGACTGTTCTGACTGCCAGTTGGACAAGAAGTTAGTTTATTTGAGGACTTTGTCAGTCACTTGTTTAAGTCTAGTCGAGTCGTGAGACATAGCGAACTACTTAGAGCACTTACACACATACACCCAAACTTTTGCATATTGTATTATTAAATATTAATGTACCAGGCAGTACTTAAAAATTATAAATGTGATATGCTATCAACACAATAATACTGTACACGAGAGAAGTGATTATTCTTATTTTGTTGATATTGATATAATTTAATTTAATACACGCCTAGACAACTTAATCATTAATAAATTTATTTAATTTTAATTTCTCTGGTTAGTAGCCTACCAGTTGTAATCCTGAAGCACTAATAATTCTTATTGAATTCTAATGGATAATTGGACAAGGATACTGACTAATTGTTACGAAAACCCAGTAACAGGCTGGATGCTAGAAGGGCAGTCCTTTCTAGTATTCACTGGAGATCTCTAAGCTTTCAGAATCGCGTTTTTTGTAACACCCGGGCACTGGACCCCAGTAATCAAGGCACTGGGCCCCAGTAACTGGGGCACTGGACCCCAGCAACAGGGGCACTGGACCCAAGTAACAGAGGTACTGGGCCCCAGTAAGCAGGGTACTGGGCCCCAGTAAGCAGGGTACTGGGCCCAGTAACCGTGGTACTGGGCCTAGTAAGAGGGGCACTGGACCCCAGTAACTGGGGCACTGGACCCCAGTAACAGGGTCACTGGACCCCAGTAACTGGGGTACTGGATCCCAGTAACAGGGGCACTGGACCCCAGAAACTGGGGTACTGGATCCCAGTAACTAGGCTCAGTAACTGGAGCACTGAACCCCAGTAACCGGGGCATGGGACTCCTGTAATTGGGGTACTGGACCCCAGTAACTAGGGTACTGGACCCCAGTAACCGGGGTACTGGACCCAGTAACAGGGGTACTGGACCCCAACAACTGGGGCAGTGCACCTCAGCAACCGGGGCACTGGACCCCAGGAACTGGGACACTGGACCCCAGTAACTTGGGTACTTGACCACAGTAACCGGGGTACTGGACCACACAATAACCTTGGTACTGGACCCCAGTAACTGGGGTAGTGGACCACAGTAACCTTGGTACTGAAACCCAGTAACTGGGGTACTGGACCCCACTAACTGGGGTACTGGACCACAGTAACCTAGGTACTGAACCCAAGTAACCAGGGCACTGGACCCCAGTAACTGGGGAAGTGGACCCCAGAAACTGGAATACTGGACCACAGTAACCTTGGAACTGGACCCCAGTAATCACGGGGCTGGACCCCAGTAACTGGGGCACTGGATCCCAACAACCAGGGCAATGGACCCCAGAAACCCGGGAACTGGACACCAGTAACCCGGGTACTGGACCCCAGTAACCGGGTTACTGGACCACAGTAACCGGGGTACTGGACCTCAGTAACCAGGTTACAGGACCACAGCAACCGGGGTACTGGGCCCAGTAACCGAGGCACTGGACCCCAGTAACTAAGGCACTGGACCCCAGCATCTGGGGCACTGGACCCCAGTAACCGGGGCACTGGACCCCAGTAACCGGGGCACTGGACCCCAGTAACCGGGGCACTGGACCCCAGTAACCCGGGTACTGGACCCCCAGTAACCGGTTTACTGGGCCACAGTAGCCGGTTTACTGGACCACAGTAACTGGGTTAAAGGGCCCAGTAACCGAGGTACTGGACCCCAGTAAGTGGGGCCCAGTAACCGAGGTACTGGACCCCAGTAAGTGGGGCACTGGACCCCAGTAACCGGGCCACTGGAGCCCAGTAACCGGGGCACTGGACCCCAGTAACCGGGGCACTGAACCCCAGTAACTGGGGCACTGTTCCCCAGTAACTGGGACACTGGAACCCAGTAACTGGGGCACTGGACCCCAGTAACTGTGGCACTGGACCCAAGTAACCGGTGCACTGAACCCCAGTAACTGGGGCATTGGTCCCCAGTAACTGGGACACTGGAACCCAGTATCTGGGGTCCTGGACCCTAGTAACTGGGGTGTTGGAGCCCACTAACCGGGGTACTTGATCCCAGTAACCGGGTTACTGGACCCCAGCAACAGGGGTACTGGACCCAAGTAACTGGGGTACCGGACCCCTGTAATTGGGTACTGGACCACAGTAACCGGGGTACTGGACCCCAGTAACCAGGGTACTTAACACAAGTAATCTGGGTGCTGGACCCCAGTAACCGAGGTACTGGACCCCAGTAACCGGGGTACTGGACCCCAGTAACTGGGGTACTGGACCACAGTAACCGGGGTACTGGACCCCAGTATCCAGGGTACTGGACCCAAGTAACCTGGGTATTGGACCCCAGTAACCAGGGTACTGGACCAAAGTAACCTGGGTACTGGACCCCAGTAACCAGGGTACTGGACCCCAGTAATCGAGGTACTGGACCCCAGTAACTGGGGTACTGGACCCCAGTAACCCGGGTACTGGACCCCAGTAACTGGGGTACAGAACCCCAGTAACCAGGGTACTTGACCCCAGTAACCAGAGTATTGGACCCCAGTAACTGGGGTACTGGTCCCCAGTAACCGTGGTACTGGGCCCCAGTAACCAGGGCACTTGACCCCAGTAACCAGGGTATTGGACCCCAGTAACTGGGGTACTGAATCCAAGTAACAGCGGTACTGGACCCCAGTAACTGGGGTACTGGACCTCAGTAACTATGGTAGTGAACCCCAGTAACTGAGGTACTGGGCCCAGTAACCGGGGTACTGGACCCCAGTAACCCGAGTACTGGACCCCAGTAACTGTGGTACTGGACTCGAGTAACTGGGGTACTGAACCCCAGTAACTGGGGTACTGGTTCCCAGTAACTGGGGTACTGGACCCCAGTAACCAGGGTATTGGACCCCAGTAACTGGGGTACTGGACCCCAGTAACTGGGGTACTGGACCCAAGTAGCCTTGGTACTGGACCCCAGTAACTGGGGTACTGGACCCCAGTAACTATGGTACTGGACCCTAGTACCTGAGGTACTTGGCCCAGTAACCAGGGTACTGGGCCCAGTTACTGGGGTACTGGGGCCCAGTTACTGGCGTGTTGGACCCCAGTAACCAGGGTGTTGGGCCCCAGTAACCAGGGTACAGGACCCAGTAACTGGTACTGGGCCCCAGTAACTGGGGTACTTTGCTCAGTAACTGGGGTACTAGACCCCAGTAACCAGGGTTCTGAGCCCAATATTTGGGGTACTGGACCCCAGTAACTGGGGTACTGGGCCCAGTAACTGGGGTACTGGACGCCTTTAACTGGGGTAATGGATCCAGTAACTAATGTACTGGATCCCAGTAACTGGGGTACTGGACCCCAGTAACTGGGGTACTGGGCCCAGTATCGAGGGTACTGGACCCCAGTAACCTGGCTACTGGATGCCAGTAACTGGGGTAATGGGCCCAGTAACTAGGGTACTGGACCCCAATAACTGGGGTATTGGGCCCAGTAACTTGGGTACTGAATCCCAATAACCGGGGCACTGGGGTACTTGGAAAACTAAACTCGGAATGTTGGAGGATGAAGAAATAGATAAAAAATGAAAATAGGAATTCAAGCAACTTCTTTAAGTCATTCGTCTCTGAACCTGCGGGCTGGAAGGAGAGCTGATTGTGGAACATAGTTACCGTATCTTCTATAATATGCCAATGGTCTTGGAGATTTTCTTGGAAATTTGTTGTACATGTGTTTGAAATTTGAGTCTATTATCAAAGTGGATTCCTAAGAATTTTCCCTCTGTGAGCTTTGTGATAGGTGATCCGTTTATCATTATGTTAAGAGGAACATCTGTAGTTTTGTTCCCAAACTGAATGAAGTAAGTTTTGCCAATATTGAGAGTAAGTTTACACATAAATATACTGTAGTTACATTAATTATACATAACTTGTGAGTAGATTACCTTACAATAACCCAAAAAAGGACAGACAAAGTGACTTATTTCCAATGGGGACCTTTACCAAAACCACTTAAACCTGTAAATATCAGTAGAAAAAATACCATATTTTATCAGCTTACACAAGACTTTTTACTAAATAAATACCAGAAATACCCACCATAATATGAATGCCAGCTATTCAACAAAACATTATAAAATGATGAGAGAAGCTTCTCAAGGCTCAGCTTTTGTTATTACTGGGCTGAGGGTTGTGACAGCCCAAGAGTAGTTGCGTCCATCCCACTGCTGTGAAATTTACTACCAGAATGATTTTGCATATATAAACTATTTAGTATATACAGCAGGTCAGGTTAGGTTCCAGGTTATTGCTGTAAAGTGAAACATAGCCTTTTTTCATTTTAAAATGCATATAAAAGGCTGATAACATATTTACACCATCATATAAGTGAACAATAAATCTTGGCCTAAAAATGCATATAAACACATTACCCACCTTAAAATATTTTTATCCTTAGCTTATTGTGATTGGTGAATATATTTATTGTAGGAAGTCTGAATAAATGATGACTGGATATAACTGGAAACCACTACATTAGCAAAATGCTGTTAAGTGGTGATCTCCTATATTTATAGAACAACAAATTCTAATATTAATCCCGAACTAAAATGCTTTCTAGATAGCTGCAACAGGACCCATGGACATAATACTAGACACAAAAATCTCTATGACATTTCCCATTTCTGGCTAAATCTCTTCAGAGACTCAATGTACATAAAAGAGCCCAAAATCTGGAACTCTCTCCCTGAAATCTCCAGAAGTACTAACTCAGCCAACACTTTCAAAAATACCATTAAAATACACCTTCTCTCCTTAACATATCCCAATATCAGCTAATTATGTAAAAACAACATATGCTTATTTTCCACCGTGTCATCAGAGTCATGAAAACTGAACACAAAATGTGCATCCTCCTGCCACTCCCAGATGCATTCTAATGGTGGATGCTGAATATTTGTGCCTGGTTGTTGTGGTGGTGGTTGTCTTTGTGTTGGACTGGCCAGGTGTGGTTGGGTTGTGGAGTATAGCTGCCTTTCAGGATGATGCTGGTACTGTATCTTAGTGCCACCAGCTGTCACCTGGAGTTTACCTGGAGAGAGTTCCGGGGGTCAACGCCCCCGCGGCCCGGTCTGAGACCAGGCCTCCTGGTGGATCAGAGCCTGATCAACCAGGCTGTTGCTGCTGGCTGCACGCAAACCAACATACGAGCCACAGCCCGGCTGATCCGGAACTGACTTTAGGTGCTTGTCCAGTGCCAGCTTGAAGACTGCCAGGGGTCTGTTGGTAATCCCCCTTATGTGTGCTGGGAGGCAGTTGAACAGTCTCGGGCCCCTGACACTTATTGTATGGTCTCTTAACGTGCTAGTGACACCCCTGCTTTTCATTGGGGGGATGGTGCATCGTCTGCCAAGTCTTTTGCTTTCGTAGTGGGTGATTTTCGTGTGCAAGTTCGGTACTAGTCCCTCTAGGATTTTCCAGGTGTATATAATCATGTATCTCTCCCTCCTGCGTTCCAGGGAATACAGGTTTAGGAACCTCAAGCGCTCCCAATAATTGAGGTGTTTTATCTCCGTTATGCGCGCCGTGAAAGTTCTCTGTACATTTTCTAGGTCGGCAATTTCACCTGCCTTGAAAGGTGCTGTTAGTGTGCAGCAATATTCCAGCCTAGATAGAACAAGTGACCTGAAGAGTGTCATCATGGGCTTGGCCTCCCTAGTTTTGAAGGTTCTCATTATCCATCCTGTCATTTTTCTAGCAGATGCGATTGATACAATGTTATGGTCCTTGAAGGTGAGATCCTCCGACATGATCACTCCCAGGTCTTTGACGTTGGTGTTTCGCTCTATTTTGTGGCCAGAATTTGTTTTGTACTCTGATGAAGATTTAATTTCCTCATGTTTACCATATCTGAGTAATTGAAATTTCTCATCGTTGAACTTCATATTGTTTTCTGCAGCCCACTGAAAGATTTGGTTGATGTCTGCCTGGAGCTTTGCAGTGTCTGCAATGGAAGACACTGTCATGCAGATTCGGGTGTCATCTGCAAAGGAAGACACGGTGCTGTGGCTGACATCCTTGTCTATGTCGGATATAAGGATGAGGAACAAGATGGGAGCGAGTACTGTGCCTTGTGGAACAGAGCTTTTCACCGTAGCTGCCTCGGACTTTACTCTGTTGACGACTACTCTCTGTGTTCTGTTAGTGAGGAAATTATAGATCCATCGACCGACTTTTCCTGTTATTCCTTTAGCACGCATTTTGTGCGCTATTACGCCATGGTCACACTTGTCGAAGGCTTTTGCAAAGTCTGTATATATTACATCTGCATTCTTTTTGTCTTCTAGTGCATTTAGGACCTTGTCGTAGTGGTCCAATAGTTGAGACAGACAGGAGCGACCTGTTCTAAACCCATGTTGCCCTGGGTTGTGTAACTGAAGGGTTTCTAGATGCGTGGTGATCTTGCTTCTTAGGACCCTTTCAAAGATTTTTATGATATGGGATGTTAGTGCTATTGGTCTGTAGTTCTTTGCTGTTGCTTTACTGCCCCCTTTGTGGAGTGGGGCTATGTCTGTTGTTTTTAGTAACTGTGGGACGACCCCCGTGTCCATGCTCCCTCTCCATAGGATGGAAAAGGCTCGTGATAGGGGCTTCTTGCAGTTCTTGATGAACACAGAGTTCCATGAGTCTGGCCCTGGGGCAGAGTGCATGGGCATGTCATTTATCGCCTGTTCGAAGTCATTTGGCGTCAGGATAACATCGGATAGGCTTGTGTTAATCAAATTTTGTGGCTCTCTCATAAAAAATTCATTTTGATCTTCGACTCTCAGTCTGGTTAGCGGCTTGCTAAAAACTGAGTCATATTGGGACTTGAGTAGCTCACTCATTTCCTTGTTGTCATCTGTGTAGGACCCATCTTGTTTAAGTAGGGGCCCAATACTGGACGTTGTTCTCGATTTTGATTTGGCATAGGAGAAGAAATACTTTGGGTTTCTTTCGATTTCATTTATGGCTTTTAGTTCTTCCGCGATTCCTGACTCCTAAAGGATTCTTTTAGCTTAAGTTCGATGCTTGCTATTTCTCTGACCAGTGTCTCCCTACGCATTTCAGATATATTGACCTCTTTTAGCCGCTCTGTTATTCTTTTCCGTCGCCTGTAAAGGGAGCGCCTGTCTCTTTCTGTTTTACATCTACTCCTCCTTTTTCTTAGAGGAATAAGCCTTGTGCATACATCGAGTGCTACCGAGTTAATCTGTTCTAGGCATAAGTTGGGGTCTGTGTTGCTTAGTATATCTTCCCAGCTTATATCGGTTAGGACTTGGTTTACTTGGTCCCACTTTATGTTTTTGTTATTGAAGTTGAATTTGGTGAATGCTCCCTCACCATATGCATGTCTGGCACTGCCCATTCAAATTCAGAATTTATTTCCACAAGATACATTCTTTGTACAGAAATGGGTGACACCTAATATTGCACATAGAATGTCCATTGTTATGCAGAGCATTTTGGGTATGCTTAAGCCTAAATAAAGACTACAAGAGGAACAGACAATATTTTATTATTAATCTTTTTTATTATTAACACATTGGCCATTTCCCACCAAGGTAAGGTGGCCCAAAAAAGAAACACTTTCACCATCATTTACTCCATCACTGTTTTGCCAGAGGTGCACTTACACTAGTTATAAAATTGCAACATTAGCATCCCTCCTTCAGAGTGCAGGCATTACACTTCCCATCTTCAGGACTCAAATCCGGCCTGCCAGTTTCCCCTGAATCCCTTGATAAATGTCACCTTACTCACACTCCAACAGCACGTCAAGTCCTAAAAACCATTTGTCTCCATTTGCTCCTATCTAGCACGCTAATACGTGCTTGCTGGAAGTCCAAGCCCCTCTCACACAAAACTTCCTTTACCACCTCCCTCCAACCTTTCCTAAGCCGACCCCTACCTCACCTTCCCTCCACTACAGATTTATACACTCGTGAAGTCATTCTATTTCGTTCTATCCTCTCTACATGTTCGAACCACCTCAACAACCCCTCCTCAGCCCTCTGGATAATAGGTTTGGTAATCCCACACCACTTCCTAATTTCCTAATTCGCACCACACATTGCTCTCAGACACATCTCCACTGCCTCCAGCCTTCTCCTTGTTGCAACATTCATCACCCATGCTTCACACCCATATAAGTGCATTGGTATAACTATAATCAAAACTTCTAAATAATTTAAGACTGCTCAACTATCTGATAATTCACCTCAAACTTAAAACTGTTTCAATTTCATTGTTATATATTGCTGATGATTGCTCAACCATTTGCTCATAACTTCAAACTTAAAAGTGTTTCAATCTCATTGTTTTAAAATCTACTAAATTGGAAAACTTCATACAGTAAATTGTTTTAACATGTTCTAAATTGCAATACTGTACATTTTGTAAACTATATCAAAACTGGACTTATTCTATACTTAAGGAAGGGAGGAACGTTCTGCGAGACTATCTCTGAAAAAAATCGAAAATTTTTGAAAACATGTTTTCTTACCAAAAAATAGTGCATAATTCTGGCATCATTTTGATGTAATCAGCTTCTTTCTAGAACATTTCTAAGTATCTTTTTCATTTTTTTCTTTTCTTTTTCCTGATGTCATCAAGATGACAGGATGCCAAATCGGGCATCCTGTCATCCTGTTTTACTCCAGAAATTACGATTTTTATGATTGTTTTTATCCAAATATACTTTTTGGCATCTCATGAGTCGACTAGTGATCACTGTGCACACCACCAGTACCTCAGTGACTTATGAGTCGCCGATTAGAGTGGAATTATGATGGTCAGTGAAAAGTGGTGCACGACCCCCCTAGACTTTCATGCAAACTATGTACATGTACTATGTGAATAACTCAGGATTATTATTATAATCAAAAAGAAGCGCTAAGCCACAAGGGCTATACAGCTAATAACTCAGGAATAAGTTATTAATTTTATTTTCCTTTGTTGGCAAAGAGTTTTTATAGGAGCATCATGATTTTTTTTCACACGTTATTAAGGAATGATTGTTCTATAATCAAAGAGAGGGGATTTGTGATATGTATTACCGTTTTGTTTTTATGGATTTTTTTCCTCAAAAAAAAAATCAACATTTTGTATAATGCAATCTATTGGCATTTCGCTCATTTCCCTCTCTAAGATGATTATCTAACTCTTTATCTTTCGTCTCATGTCAACTGGAACATTGTACATCTTAGGAAATTTGTTGAAAAAGGATTCTTTTAAGACCTATAGAATATAACAATTTGATTTTTTTCTATCTAACTATAAGGAAAAAATTTAAAAGAAACACATTGTGTAGGTTTCAAATGCTGCTTAATTCACAGGAAAAATTTCAGTAAAATTAGAAAGAAAAAAAAAAAGGCAAAAACGTTCCTCCTCCCCTCAACTGCTCAAATATTATCCTAACTCCACAAGACTTTGAAGAGGCAATAAATGACATGCCCATGCACTCTGCCCCAGGCCCAGACTCATGGAACTCCATGTTCATCAAGAATTGCAAAAAGTCCCTATCGCGTGCCTTTAGCATTTTATGGAAAGGGAGCATGGACATGGGTCATCCAACACTCACTAAAAACAACAGACATAGCCCAACTCCACAAAGGTGGCAGTAAAGCAATTGCAAAGAACTACACACAGATAGCACTAACATCCCATATCATAAAAATCTTTGAGAGGGTTCTAAGAAGCAAGATAGCCAACCACCTAGGTATCCATCAATTACACAACCCAGGGCAACAAGGGTTTAGAGCAGGTCACTCCTGTCTGTCCCAGCTACTGGACCACTATGACAAGGTCCTGGATGCTGTAGAGAATAAACAAAATACAGATGTAGTATACATAGACTTTGCAAAAGCTTTTGACAAGTGTGACCATGGTGTAAAAGTACACTAAATGCATGATAAAGGAATAACAGGAAAAGTTGATAGATGGATCTATAACTTCCTGACAAATAGAACACAAAGAGTAATAGTAAACAGAGTCCCAGGCAGCCACAGTAAAAAGCTCTGTTCCACAAGGCACAGTACTCACTGCCATTCTATTCCTCATCCTCTGTCATAGACAGAGATGTAAGACTTGGCTCCGTGTCTTCCTTTGCGGATGACACCCAGATTACCATGGCAGTGACCTCCATCGAAGACATCACAAGACTCCAAGCAGACATCAACCAAATCTTCGAATGGGCCACTCAATACAATATGAAGTTCAACTAGGAGAATTTTCAACTACTCAGATATGGGAAACTTGAGGAAATTAAAAATTTATCAGGGTATATGACAAATTCTAACCATACAATAGAGCAGAAAAGTAATGTGAAGGACCTGGGAGTGATAATATCAGAGGACCTCACCTTCAAAGATCACAACAGTGTATCTACCTCATCTGCTAGGAAAATGGAAGGATGGATAATGAGAACCTTCAAAACTAGGGATGCCAAGCCCATGATGAATCTCTTCAAATCACTTGTGCTCTCTAGGCTGGAATACTGCTGTACACTAATGGCCCCCTTCAAGGCTGGCGACATTGCAGACCCGGAGAGTGTACAAAGAACTTTCATGGCACATATAAGCACGATAAGGCACATAAATTACTGGGAACGGTTGAAGGTCCTTGATCTGTATTCCCTGGAATGCAGGCGAGAGAGATACATAATAATATACACTTGGAAGGTCCTGGAGGGATTGGTACCAAACCTGCACACAAAAATCACTCCCTATGAAAGCAAAAGACTCAACAAGAGATGCAACATTTCCCCGATGAAAAGCAGGGGTGCAACGAATACATTGAGAGACAACACAGTAAGTGTCTGGGGTCCAAGACTGTTCAACTGCCTCTGAGCCTACATAAGGGGGATTACCAATAGACCTTTGGTCAGTACCTGACCAACCAGGCTGTGGTTTGTACATCAGCTTGCATGTTGCTAGTAGTAACAGCCTGGTTGATCAGACCATGATCCACCATGAGGCCTGGTCTCAGACTTATCTGCAGGGGCATTGACCCTTGAAACCCTCTCCAGGTAAACTCCAGGAAGACTTATTAATGTCATATATCATTACCTAATAGAATACTGCATTCTCTTGTATTCATTGTAACTCATCTAATGGCCATATGAACTCTTATTGCCTTATTAGTCTAAGTTAATTTTAAGTTTGGCCAAAATGCTCTGCATACAAAGGGGCTTTTGTCATGTACACCAACTATGATATTCCTTTGTACAACCATGTATCATGTCAAAATAAAATTATTATTATAATTATTATTTATCTATTTATTAATTTGAACATGATACACAGAAGTACAAGGAAATTAAATACTTTCCTCTCTTTGCTTCCATGGACAAAGTTCTTCGTCTCCACAGACTCCTCAGTGCACCGCTCAACTTTTTCACCTTGTCAGTTCCATGATTCACCTCATCTTTTATAGACCCATCTGCTGACATGTCCACTCCTAAATATTTGAATACATTAAGGTAGAGAGTTGAAAGTGAACATAGAAAAGAGTAAGGTGATGAGGATATCAAATGATTTAGATAAAGAAAAATTGGATATCAAATTGGAAAGGAGAAGTATGGAAGAAGTGAATGTTTTTAGATATTTGGGAGTTGATGTGTCAGCGGATGGATTTATGAAGGATGAGGTTAATCATAGAATTGATGAAGGAAAAGAGGTGAATGGTGCATTGAGGTATATGTAGAGGCAAAAAACGTTATCTATGGAGGCAAAGAAGGGAATGTATGAAAGTATAGTAGTACCAACACTCTTATATGGGTGTGAAGCTTGGGTTGTAAATGCTGCAGCGAGGAGACGGTTGGAGGCAGTGGAGATGTCCTGTCTAAGGGCAATGTGTGTTGTAAATATTATGCAGAAAATTCGGTGTAGAAATTAGGAGAAGGTGTGGAGTTAACAAAAGTATTAGTCTGAGGGCTGAAGAGGGGATGTTGAAGTGGTTTGGTCATTTAGAGAGAATGGATCAAAGTAGAATGACATGGAGAGCTTATAAATCTGTAGGGAAAGGAAGGTGGGGTAGGGGTTGTTCTTGAAAAGGTTGGAGGGAGGGGGGGTGAAGGAGGTTTTGTGGGCGAGGGGCTTGGACTTCCAGCAAATGTGCGTGAGCGTGTTAGATAGGAGTGAATGGACACAACTGGTATTTGGGACCTGACGAGCTGTTGGAGTGTGAGCAGGGTAATATTTAGTGAAGGGATTCAGGTAGTAGGTTGGTAGACAGCAACCACCCAGGGAGGTACTACCGTCCTGCCAAGCGAGTGTAAAACGAAAGCCTGTAATTGTTTTATATGATGGTAGGATTGCTGGTGTCTTTTGTCTGTCTCATAAATATGCAAGAATACAGGTATGTCTTGCTACTTCTACTTACACTTAGGTCACACTACACATGCATGTACACGTTTATTTATACACACTCATCTGAGTTTTCTTTGATTTTATCTTAATAGTTCTTGGTCTTATTACTTTTCCTTTTATATCCATGGGGAAGTGGAATAAAAATCTTTCTTCCGTAAGCCATGCGTGTTGTAAAAGTTGAACTAAAATGCCGGGAACAATGGGCTAGTAACCCCTTTTCCTGCAAAGATTACTAAAAAGAATAAGAAAAAGAAAACTGTCAAAATGGGAAGTCTGAATGTGCATGGATGTTGTGCAAATGATAAGAAAGAGATGATTGTGGATGTTATGAATGAGAAGAAGCTGGTTGTCCTGGCTTTAAGTGAAACAAAGCTGAAGGGGGTGGGAGAGTTTTAATGGAGAGGAATATATGGGATTAGGTCAGGGGTTTCAAATAGAGTTAGAGCTAAAGAAGGAGAAGCAATAATGTTGAAGGATAAGCTATGGCAGGAAAAGAGGAACTATAAATGTATTAATTCAAGGATTATGTGGAGTAAAATAAAGATTGGATGTGAAAAGTGGGTTATAATAAGCGTGTATGCACCTGGAGAAGAGAGAAGTGTAGAGGAGAGAGAGAGAGATTTTGGGAAATGTTGAGTGAATGCGTGGGGAGTTTTGAATCAAGTGTGAGAGTAATGGTGGTTGGGGATTTCAATGCTAAAGTGGGTAAAAATGTTATGGAGGGAGTAGTAGGTAAATTTGGGGTGCCAGGGGTAAATGTAAATGGGAAGCCTTTAATTGAGCTAAGTGTAGAAAGAGATTTGGTAATAAGTAATACATATTTTATGAAAAAGAGGATAAATAAATATACAAGGTATGATGTAGCACGTAATGAAAGTAGTTTATTAGATTATGTTTTGGTGGATAAAAGGTTGGTGGGTAGGCTCCAGGATGTACATGTTTATAGAGGGGCAACTGATATATCAGATCATTATTTAGCTGTAGCTACAGTTAGAGTAAGAGGTAGATGGGAAAAGAGGAAGGTGGCAACAACAAGTAAGAGGGAGGTGAAAGTGTATAAACTAAGGGAGGAGGAAGTTCGGGTGAGATATAAGCGACTATTGGCAGAAAGGTGGGCTAGTGCAAAGATGAGTAGTGGGGATGTTGAAGAGGGTTGGAATAGTTTTAAAAATGCAGTATTAGAATGTGGGGCAGAAGTTTGTGGTTATAGGAGGGTGGGGGCAGGAGGAAAGAGGAGTGATTGGTGGAATGATGAAGTAAAGGGTGTGATAAAAGAGAAAAAGGTAGCTTATGAGAGGTTTTTACAAAGCAGAAGTGTTATAAGAAGACCTGAGTATATGGAGAGTAAAAGAAAGGTGAAGAGAGTGGTCAGAGTGTGCAAAAGGAGAGCAGATGATAGAGTGGGAGAGGCACTGACAAGAAATTTTAATGAAAATAAGAAAAAATTTTGGAGTTAAACAAGTTAAGAACGCCTAGGGAAAGCATGGATTTGTCAGTTAAAAACAGAGGGGAGCTAGTAGATGGGGAGATGGAGGTATTAGGTAGATGGCGAGAATAATTTGAGGAACTTTTAAATGTTAAGGAAGAAAGAGAGGCAGTAATTTCATGCACAGGTCAGGGAGGTATAACTTCTTTTAGGAGTGAAGAAGAGCAGAAAGTGTGGGGGAGGTACGTGAGGCATTACATAGAATGAAAGGGGGTAAAGCAGCTGGAACTGATGGGATCATGACAGAAATGTTAAAAGCAGGGGGGGATATAGTGTTGGAGTGGTTGGTACTTTTGTTTAATAAATGTATGAAAGAGGAGAAGGTACCTAGGGATTGGCAGAGAGCATGTATAGTCCCTTTATATAAAGGGAAAGGGGACAAAAGAGATTGTAAAAATTATAGAGGAATAAGTTTACTGAGTATACCAGGAAAAGTGTACGGTAGGGTTATAATTGAAAGAATTAGAGGTAAGACAGAATGTAGGATTGCGGATGAGCAAGGAGGTTTCAGAGTGGGTAGGGGATGTGTAGATCAAGTGTTTACATTGAAGCATATATGTGAACAGTATTTAGATAAAGGTAGGGAAGTTTTTATTGAATTTATGAATTTAGAAAAGGCATATGATAGAGTGGATAGAGGAGCAATGTGGCAGATGTTGCAAGTATATGGAATAAGTGGTAAGTTATTAAATGCTGTAAAGAGTTTTTATGAGGATAGTGAGGCTCAGGTTAGGGTGTGTAGAAGAGAGGGAGACTACTTCCCGGTAAAAGTAGGTCTTTGACAGGGATGTGTAATGTCACCATGGTTGTTTAATATATTTATAGATGGGGTTGTAAAGGAAGTAAATGCTAGAGTGTTCGGGAGAGGGGTGGGATTAAATTTTGGGGAATCAAATTCAAAATGAGAATTGACAGTTACTTTTTGCTGATGATACTATGCTTATGGGAGATTCTAAAGAAAAATTGCAAAGGTTAGTGGAAGAGTTTGGGAATGTGTGTAAAGGTAGAAAGTTGAAAGAGAACATAGAAAAGAGTAAGGCAATGAGGGTATCAAATGATTTAGATAAAGAAAAATTGGATATCAAATTGTGGAGGAGGAGTATGGAAGAAGTGAATGTTTTCAGATACTTGGGAGTTGACGTGTCGGCGGATGGATTTATGAAGGACGAGGTTAATCATAGAATTGATGAGGGAAAAAAGGCGAGTGGTGCCTTGAGGTGTATGTGGAGTCAAAAAGCGTTATCTGTGGAGGCAAAGAAGGGAATGTATGAAAGTATAGTAGTACCAACACTCTTATATGGGTGTGTGAAGCTTGGGTGGTAAATGCAGCAGCGAGGAGACGGTTGGAGGCAGTAGAGATTCCTGTTTAAGGGCAATGTGTGATGTAAATATTATGCAAAAAAATTCGGAGTGTTGGAAATTAGGAAAAGTGTGGAGTTAATAAAAGTATTAGTCAGAGGCAGAAGAGGGGTTGTTGAGGTGGTTTGGTCATTTAGAGAGAATGGATCAAAGTAGAATGACATGGAAAGCATATAAATCTATAGAGGAAGGAAGGCGGGGTAAGGGTCGTCCTCGAAAGGGTTAGAGAGAGGGGGTAAAGGAGGTTTTGTGGGCGAGGGGCTTGGACTTCCCAGCAAGCATGCGTGAGCATGTTAGATAGGAGTGAATGGAGACGAATGGTACTTGGGACCTGACGATCTGTTGGAGTGTGAGCAGGGTAATATTTGTGAGGGATTCAGGGAAACTGGTTATTTTCATATAGTTGGACTTGAGTCTGGCAATGGGAAGTACAATGCCTGCACTTTAAAGGAGGGGTTTGGGATATTGGCAGTTTGGAGGGATATGTTGTGTATCTTTATATGTATATGCTTCTAAACTGTTGTATTCTGAGCACCTCTGCAAAAATAGTGATAATGTGTGAGTGTGGTGAAAGTGTTGAATGATGATGAAAGTATTTTCTTTTTGGGGATTTTCTTTCTTTTTTGGGTCACCCTGCCTCGGTGGGAGACGGCCGACTTGTTGAAAAAAAAAAAAAAAAAAATCAGGGAAACCGGTTATTTTTATAAAGTCGGACTTAAGTCCTGGAAATGGAAAGTACAATGCCTGCACTTTAAAGGAGGGGTTTGGGATATTGACAGTTTGGAGGGATATGTTGTGAATCTTTATATGTACGTATATACTTCTAAGCTGTTGTATTCTGAGCATCTCTGCAAAAACAGTGATTATGTGTGAGTGAGGTTAAAGTGTTGAATGATGCTGAAAGTATTTTCCTTTTGAGGATTTTTCTTTCATTTTGGGTCAGCCTGCCTCAGTGGGAGACAGCCGGCTTGTTAAAAAAAAAAAAAAAAAAAAAAATCTTACATCCAATCTTTCATTTCCTAATTTTTTTATCCTCATCACAGCATTCTGCAAAGAGAAATTGTGACAACTCTCACTTTGTGTTAGATTCTTTATCTTTTAACCTCACACCTCATGCCAACACCCGAGCATTTACTTCTCTTATAACCTCATCTATAAATATAATGAACCACCATGGTGATAACACACATCCTTGTCTAAGGCCTACTTTTACTGGGAAATAATCTCCCTCTCTCTTACATACTCTAACCTGAACCTTACTCTCCTCGTAAGAACTCTTCACTGCTTTCAATAACCTACCTCCTTTTCCATACATCTGCAACATCTGCCACATTGCCCCCCTATCCACCCTGTCATGAGCCTTTTCCAAATCCATAAATGCTACAAAAACCTCTTTAGCCTTATCTAAATACTGTTCACCTATATGTTTCACTGTAAACACTTTGTCTACCCATCCCCTAACCTTCCTAAAACTTTCTCGTTCATCTGCTATCCTACTCTCCGTCTTACTCTTAATACTTTCAATAATAACTCTACCATACACTTTACCAGGTATACTCAACAGACTAATTCCCCTATAATTTTTGAACTCTCTTTTGTCCCCTTTACCTTTATACAAAGGAACTATGCATGCTCTCTGCCAATCCTTAGGTACCTTACTTTCTTCCATACATTTATTAAATGACACCACCCACCACTCCAAAACTATATCCTCACCTGCTTTTAACATTTCTATCTTAATTCCATCAATCCCAGTTGCCTTAACCCCTCTCATTCTACCCATTGCTTTACGAGCTTCCCCCACACTCACAACTGGGGCTCTTCCTCACTCCTACAAGATGTTATTCCTCCTTGCCCTATACACAAAATCAAAGTTTCTCCATCTTCATCAACACACAATATACATATGTAAATAAGGACAGTAATTAAGGTATGTATATACAATAAAATTGTGTATACCTTAATGTATACACATTGCACATGATGTATATCATTGTACTACATGATTTTAAGAAAAAATATTTGAGTCATAGTCTAGTATGTTTAAAGGTACAATATTTTACATTAGGTGACATTCAATGCAAGAACTGGTATTCTAAAAGCAGCAACTATTGCACGTAACAGTCTTATATTCTAATTTCTAAAAATCAATTTCATCTGCAAAAATAACACAATTAACTAGGAGGAAATAGGAGTTGCCCATGTGGGGCAGAAGTTTGTGGTTATAGGAGGGTGGGGGCAGGAGGAAAGAGGAGTGATTGGTGGAATGATGAAGTAAAGGGTGTGATAAATAGAGAAAAAGGTAGTTTATGAGAGGTTTTTACAAAGCAGAAGTGTTATAAGAAGAGCAGAGTATATGGAGAGTAAAAGAAAGGTGAAGAGTGGTGAGAGAGTGCAAAAGGAGAGCAGATGATAGAGTGGGAGAGGCACTGTCAAGAAATTTTAATGAAAATAAGAAAAAAATTTGGAGTTTGTTAAACAAGTTAAGAAAGCCTAGGGAAAGTATGGATTTGTCAGTTAAAAACAGAGGGGAGCTAGTAGATGGGGAGATGGAGGTATTAGGTAGATGGCGAGAATATTTTGAGGAACTTTTAAATGTTAAGGAAGAAAGAGTCAGTAATTTCATGCACTGGTCAGGGAGGTATACCTTCTTTAAGGAGTGAAGAAGAGCAGAATGTAAGTGTGGGGGAGGTACGTGAGGCATTACGTAGAATGAAAGGGGGTAAAGCAGCTGGAACTGATGGGATCATGACAGAAATGTTAAAAGCAGGGGGGGATATAGTGTTGGAGTGGTTGGTACTTTTGTTTAATAAATGTATGAAAGAGAAGGTACCTAGGGATTGGCGGAGAGCATGTATAGTCCCTTTATATAAAGGGAAAGGGGACAAAAAAGATTGTAAAAATTATAGAGGAATAAGTTTACTGAGTATACCAGGAAAAGTATACGGTAGGGTTATAATTGAAAGAATTAGAGGTAAGACAGAATGTAGGATTGCGGATGAGCAAGGAGGTTTCAGAGTGGGTAGGGGATGTGTAGATCAAGTGTTTACATTGAAGCATATATGTGAACAGTATTTAGATAAAGGTAGGGAAGTTTTTATTGCATTTATGGATTTGGAAAAGACATATGATAGAGTGGATAGAGGAGCAATGTGGCAGATGTTGCAAGTATATGGAATAAGTGGTAAGTTATTAAATGCTGTAAAGAATTTTTATGAGGATAGTGAGGCTCAGGTTAGGGTGTGTAGAAGAGAGAGAGACTACTTCCCAGTAAAAGTAGGTCTTAGACAGGGATGTGTAATGTCACCATGGTTGTTTAATATATTTATAGATGGGGTTGTAAAGGAAGTAAATGCTAGTGTTCAGGAGAGGGGTGGGATTAAATTTTGGGGAATCAAATTTAAAATGGGAATTGACACAGTTACTTTTTGCTGATGATACTGTGCTTATGGGAGATTCTAAAGAAAAATTGCAAAAGGTTAGTGGATGAGTTTGGGAATGTGTGTAAAGGTAGAAGGTTGAAATAGAACATAGAAAAGAGTAAGGTGATGAGGGTATCAAATGATTTAGATAAAGAAAAATTGGATATCAAATTGTGGAGGAGGAGTATGGAAGAAGTGAATGTTTTCAGATACTTGGGAGTTGACGTGTCGGCGGATGGATTTATGAAGGACGAGGTTAATCATAGAATTGATGAGGGAAAAAAGGCGAGTGGTGCCTTGAGGTGTATGTGGAGTCAAAAAGCGTTATCTGTGGAGGCAAAGAAGGGAATGTATGAAAGTATAGTAGTACCAACACTCTTATATGGGTGTGAAGCTTGGGTGGTAAATGCAGCAGCGAGGAGACGGTTGGAGGCAGTAGAGATGTCCTGTTTAAGGGCAATGTGTGATGTAAATATTATGCAAAAAATTCGGAGTGTGGAAATTAGGAAAAGGTGTGGAGTTAATAAAAGTATTAGTCAGAGGGCAGAAGAGGGGTTGTTGAGGTGGTTTGGTCATTTAGAGAGAATGGATCAAAGTAGAATGACATGGAAAGCATATAAATCTATAGAGGAAGGAAGGCGGGGTAAGGGTCGTCCTCGAAAGGGTTAGAGAGAGGGGGTAAAGGAGGTTTTGTGGGCGAGGGGCTTGGACTTCCAGCAAGCATGCGTGAGCATGTTAGATAGGAGTGAATGGAGACGAATGGTACTTGGGACCTGACGATCTGTTGGAGTGTGAGCAGGGTAATATTTAGTGAGGGATTCAGGGAAACTGGTTATTTTCATATAGTTGGACTTGAGTCCTGGCAATGGGAAGTACAATGCCTGCACTTTAAAGGAGGGGTTTGGGATATTGGCAGTTTGGAGGGATATGTTGTGTATCTTTATATGTATATGCTTCTAAACTGTTGTATTCTGAGCACCTCTGCAAAAATAGTGATAATGTGTGAGTGTGGTGAAAGTGTTGAATGATGATGAAAGTATTTTCTTTTTGGGGATTTTCTTTCTTTTTTGGGTCACCCTGCCTCGGTGGGAGACGGCCGACTTGTTGAAAAAAAAAAAAAAAAAAATCAGGGAAACCGGTTATTTTTATAAAGTCGGACTTAAGTCCTGGAAATGGAAAGTACAATGCCTGCACTTTAAAGGAGGGGTTTGGGATATTGACAGTTTGGAGGGATATGTTGTGAATCTTTATATGTACGTATATACTTCTAAGCTGTTGTATTCTGAGCATCTCTGCAAAAACAGTGATTATGTGTGAGTGAGGTTAAAGTGTTGAATGATGCTGAAAGTATTTTCCTTTTGAGGATTTTTCTTTCATTTTGGGTCAGCCTGCCTCAGTGGGAGACAGCCGGCTTGTTAAAAAAAAAAAAAAAAAAAAAAAATCTTACATCCAATCTTTCATTTCCTAATTTTTTTATCCTCATCACAGCATTCTGCAAAGAGAAATTGTGACAACTCTCACTTTGTGTTAGATTCTTTATCTTTTAACCTCACACCTCATGCCAACACCCGAGCATTTACTTCTCTTATAACCTCATCTATAAATATAATGAACCACCATGGTGATAACACACATCCTTGTCTAAGGCCTACTTTTACTGGGAAATAATCTCCCTCTCTCTTACATACTCTAACCTGAACCTTACTCTCCTCGTAAGAACTCTTCACTGCTTTCAATAACCTACCTCCTTTTCCATACATCTGCAACATCTGCCACATTGCCCCCCTATCCACCCTGTCATGAGCCTTTTCCAAATCCATAAATGCTACAAAAACCTCTTTAGCCTTATCTAAATACTGTTCACCTATATGTTTCACTGTAAACACTTTGTCTACCCATCCCCTAACCTTCCTAAAACTTTCTCGTTCATCTGCTATCCTACTCTCCGTCTTACTCTTAATACTTTCAATAATAACTCTACCATACACTTTACCAGGTATACTCAACAGACTAATTCCCCTATAATTTTTGAACTCTCTTTTGTCCCCTTTACCTTTATACAAAGGAACTATGCATGCTCTCTGCCAATCCTTAGGTACCTTACTTTCTTCCATACATTTATTAAATGACACCACCCACCACTCCAAAACTATATCCTCACCTGCTTTTAACATTTCTATCTTAATTCCATCAATCCCAGTTGCCTTAACCCCTCTCATTCTACCCATTGCTTTACGAGCTTCCCCCACACTCACAACTGGGGCTCTTCCTCACTCCTACAAGATGTTATTCCTCCTTGCCCTATACACAAAATCAAAGTTTCTCCATCTTCATCAACACACAATATACATATGTAAATAAGGACAGTAATTAAGGTATGTATATACAATAAAATTGTGTATACCTTAATGTATACACATTGCACATGATGTATATCATTGTACTACATGATTTTAAGAAAAAATATTTGAGTCATAGTCTAGTATGTTTAAAGGTACAATATTTTACATTAGGTGACATTCAATGCAAGAACTGGTATTCTAAAAGCAGCAACTATTGCACGTAACAGTCTTATATTCTAATTTCTAAAAATCAATTTCATCTGCAAAAATAACACAATTAACTAGGAGGAAATAGGAGTTGCCCATGTGGGCAGAAGTTTGTGGTTATAGGAGGGTGGGGGCAGGAGGAAAGAGGAGTGATTGTGGAATGATGAAGTAAAGGGTGTGATAAATAGAGAAAAAGGTAGTTTATGAGAGGTTTTTACAAAGCAGAAGTGTTATAAGAAGAGCAGAGTATATGGAGAGTAAAAGAAAGGTGAAGAGTGGTGAGAGAGTGCAAAAGGAGAGCAGATGATAGAGTGGGAGAGGCACTGTCAAGAAATTTTAATGAAAATAAGAAAAAAAATTTGGAGTTGTTAAACAAGTTAAGAAAGCCTAGGGAAAGTATGGATTTGTCAGTTAAAAACAGAGGGGAGCTAGTAGATGGGAGATGGAGGTATTAGGTAGATGGCGAGAATATTTTGAGGAACTTTTAAATGTTAAGGAAGAAAGAGTCAGTAATTTCATGCACTGGTCAGGGAGGTATACCTTCTTTAAGGAGTGAAGAAGAGCAGAATGTAAGTGTGGGGGAGGTACGTGAGGCATTACGTAGAATGAAAGGGGGTAAAGCAGCTGGAACTGATGGGATCATGACAGAAATGTTAAAAGCGGGGGGATATAGTGTTGGAGTGGTTGGTACTTTTGTTTAATAAATGTATGAAAGAGAAGGTACCTAGGGATTGGCGGAGAGCATGTATAGTCCCTTATATAAAGGGAAAGGGGACAAAAAAGATTGTAAAAATTATAGAGGAATAAGTTTACTGAGTATACCAGGAAAAGTATACGGTAGGGTTATAATTGAAAAGAATTAGAGGTAAGACAGAATGTAGGATTGCGGATGAGCAAGGAGGTTTCAGAGTGGGTAGGGGATGTGTAGATCAAGTGTTTACATTGAAGCATATATGTGAACAGTATTTAGATAAAGGTAGGGAAGTTTTTATTGCATTTATGGATTTGGAAAAGACATATGATAGAGTGGATAGAGGAGCAATGTGGCAGATGTTGCAAGTATATGGAATAAGTGGTAAGTTATTAAATGCTGTAAAGAATTTTTATGAGGATAGTGAGGCTCAGGTTAGGGTGTGTAGAAGGAGAGAGAGACTACTTCCCAGTAAAAGTAGGTCTTAGACAGGGATGTGTAATGTCACCATGGTTGTTTAATATATTTATAGATGGGGTTGTAAAGGAAGTAAATGCTAGTGTTCAGGAGAGGGGTGGGATTAAATTTTGGGGAATCAAATTTAAAATGGGAATTGACACAGTTACTTTTTGCTGATGATACTGTGCTTATGGGAGATTCTAAAGAAAAATTGCAAAAGGTTAGTGGATGAGTTTGGGAATGTGTGTAAAGGTAGAAGGTTGAAATAGAACATAGAAAAGAGTAAGGTGATGAGGGTATCAAATGATTTAGATAAAGAAAAATTGGATATCAAATTGGGGAGGAGAGGAGTATCGAAGAAGTGAATGTTTTCAGATACTTGGGAGTTGACGTGTCGGCGGATGGATTTATGAAGGATGAGGTTAATCATAGAATTGATGAGGGAAAAAAGGTGAGTGGTGCGTTGAGGTATATGTGGAGTCAAAAAGCGTTATCTATGGAGGCAAAGAAGGGAATGTATGAAAGTATAGTAGTACCAACACTCTTATATGGGTGTGAAGCTTGGGTGGTAAATGCAGCAGCGAGGAGATGGTTGGAGGCAGTGGATATGTCCTGTTTAAGGGCAATGTGTGATGTAAATATTATGCAGAAAATTCGGAGTGTGGAAATTAGGAAAAGGTGTGGAGTTAATAAAAGTATTAGTCAGAGGGCAGAAGAGGGGTTGTTGAGGTGGTTTGGTCATTTAGAGAGAATGGATCAGAGTAGAATGACATGGAAAGCATATAAATCTATAGGGGAAGGAAGGTGGGGTAGGGGTCGTCCTCGAAAGGGAGGTTTTGTGGGCGAGGGGCTTGGACTTCCAGCAAGCGTGCGTGAGCGTGTTAGATAGGAGTGAATGGAGACGAATGGTACTTGGGACCTGACGATCTGTTGGAGTGTGAGCAGGGTAATATTTAGTGAAGGGATTCAGGGAAACTGGTTATTTTCATATAGTCTGACTTGAGTCCTGGAAATGGGAAGTACAATGCCTTCACTTTAAAGGAGGGGTTTGGGATATTGGCAATTTGGAGGCATATGTTGTGTATCTTTATATGTATATACTTCTAAACTGTTGTATTCTGAGCACCTCTGCAAAAACAGTGATAATGTGTGAGTGTGGTGAAAGTGTTGAATGATGATGAAAGTATTTTCTTTTTGGGGATTTTCTTTCCTTTTTGGGTCACCCTGCCTCGGTGGGAGACGGTCGACTTGTTGAAAAAAAAAAATCAGGGAAACCGGTGATTTTTATATAGTCGGACTCATGTCCTGGAAATGGAAAGTACAATGCCTGCACTTTAAAGGAGGGGTTTGGGATATTGACAGTTTGGAGGGATATGTTGTGTATCTTTATATGTACGTATATACTTCTAAGCTGTTGTATTCTGAGCATCTCTGCAAAAACAGTGATTATGTGTGAGTGAGGTTAAAGTGTTGAATGATGCTGAAAGTATTTTCCTTTTGAGGATTTTTCTTTCATTTTGGGTCAGCCTGCCTCAGTGGGAGACAGCCGGCTTGTTAAAAAAAAAAAAAAAAAAAAAAAACTCTTACCCTCAAATCTGATATCCAATCTTTCATTTCCTAATTTTTTTATCCTCAACACTCTGCAAAGAGAAACTGTGACAACTCTCACTTTGTGTTAGATTCTTCATATTTTAACCTCACACCTCTTGCCAACACCCGAGCATTCACTTCTCTTATAACCTCATCTATAAATATAATGAACCACCATGGTGATAACACACATCCTTGTCTAAGGCCTACTTTTACTGGGAAATAATCTCCCTCTCTCTTACATACTCTAACCTGAACCTTACTCTCCTCGTAAAAACTCTTCACTGCTTTCAATAACCTACCTCCTTTTCCATACATCTGCAACATCTGCCACATTGCCCCCCTAACCACCCTGTGATAAGCCTTTTCCAAATCCATAAATGCTACAAAAACCTCTTTAGCCTTATCTAAATACTGTTCACCTATATGTTTCACTGTAAACACTTTGTCTACCCATCCTCTAACCTTCCTAAAGCTTCCTCGTTCATCTGCTATCCTACTCTCCGTCTTACTCTTAATACTTTCAATAATAACTCTACCATACACTTTACCAGGTATACTCAACAGACTAATTCCCCTATAATTTTTGCACTCTCTTTTGTCCCCTTTACCTTTATACAAAGGAACTATGCATGCTCTCTGCCAATCCTTAGGTACCTTACTTTCTTCCATACATTTATTAAATGACACCACCCACCACTCCAAAACTATATCCTCACCTGCTTTTAACATTTCTATTTTAATTCCATCAATCCCAGTTGCCTTACCCCCTCTCATTCTACCCATTGCTTCACGAACTTCCCCCACACTCACAACTGGGGCTCTTCCTCACTCCTACAAGATGTTATTCCTCCTTGCCCTATACACAAAATCAAAGTTTCTCCATCTTCATCAACACAAAATATACATATGTAAATAAGGACAGTAATTAAGGTATGTATATACTATAAAATTGTGTATACCTTATGTATACACATTGTACATGATGTATATCATTGTACTACATGATTTTAAGAAAAATTATTTGAGTCATAGTCTAGTATGTTTAAAGGTACAATATTTTACATTAGGTGACATTCAATGCAAGAACTGGTATTCTAAAAGCAGCAACTATTGCACGTAACAGTCTTATATTCTAATTTCTAAAAGTCAATTTCATCTGCAAAAATAACACAACTAAATAGGAGGAAATGGGAGTTGCCCATGGTCCACTTTCCACGCCAATGGAAGCACAGCCATCATCACTCTCACATGTTGACGATGAATCTTGCACTCTATCATGTCCCTTAGGGATAGTCTTAAGTGCACTACCAGACCTTGTGCTGCAATGTATAAAGTGACACTTCCCAGGTTAATAATCATCCCCACTGTTTATCAATTCCTAGGAAATCAAAGTCATCCTCACTGTCATCAATGCTAATCACAATTGCGTTTAAACCACGGAAGAATATTAGATTTTTCTAACAGGGTGTCTGCGTTGAGGATGTGTTTATGCCTGAGAATGGTTGGAGTCATCAGGGTTTTCAACATTATTCTTGGCATTTCCCATCATTTTTGGTCACTTTGTCTTCAAAATCATGGAATTGTCATGGGTGAACACGAAATACGTACTTTATTTGCCCCGGAGTCAGAGTATTCTGTTGGTGTACCATGACCAGAGATGGCATTCCCATGATGCATTACAATGGCCATGTATACTGAGCACACACCAACCTTGCACAACCATTCTCTCATACCTAGGTCTCCCAGGCCTATCACACCAAATCTGAAGGCACTAGAATTTATGTGACTAGATACACAAGTCCTAGGTAGTAGGTTGGTAGACAGCAACCACCCAGGGAGGTACTAACGTCCTGCCAAGTGAGTGTAAAACGAAAGCCTGTAATTGTTTTACATGATGGTAGGATTACTGGTGTCCTTTTTTCTGTCTCATAAACATGCAAAATTTCAGGTACGTCTTG
Source organism: Cherax quadricarinatus (assembly GCF_026875155.1). NCBI lineage: Eukaryota > Metazoa > Arthropoda > Malacostraca > Decapoda > Parastacidae > Cherax > Cherax quadricarinatus. The sequence goes on from NC_069400.1 coordinate 46,163,597, forward strand.
CTACTTCTACTTACACTTAGGTCACACTACACATACATATACAAGCGTATATATACACACCCCTCTGGGTTTTCTATTTTCTTTCTAGTTCTTTTTTTTGTTTATTTCCTCTTATCTCCATGGGGAAGTGGAACAGAATTCTTCCTCCGTAAGCCATGCGTGTTGTAAGAGGCAACTAAAATGCCAGGAGCAAGGGCCTAGTAACCCCTTCTCCTGTATACATTACTAAATTTAAAAAGAGAAACTTTTGTTTTTCTTTTTGGGCCACCCTGCCTTGGTGGGATACGGCCGCTTTGTTAAAAAAAAAAAAAAAAAGTCCTAGGTAGTAGGTTGGTAGACAGCAACCACCCAGGGAGGTACTACCGTCCTGCCAAGTGAGTGTAAAACAAAAGCCTGTAATTGTTTTACATGATGGTAGGATTGCTGGTGTCCTTTTTTCTGTCTCATAAACATGCAAGATTTCAGGTACGTCTTGCTACTTCTACTTACATTTAGGTCAAACTACACATACATATACAAGCATATACACACCTCTCTGGGTTTTCTGCTATTTTCTTTCTAGTTCTTGTTCTCGTTTATTTCCTCTTATCTCCATGGGGAAGTGGAACAGAATTCTTCCTCCGTAAGCCATGCGTGTTGTAAGAGGCAACTAAAATACCGGGAGCAAAGGCCCAGTAACCCCTTTCGTTTTTCTTTTTGGGCCACCCTGCTTTGGTGGGATATGGCTGGGTTGTTGAAAAAAAAAAAATACACAAGTCCTAAGTAGTAGGTTGGTAGACAGCAACCATCCAGGGAGGTACTACCGTCCTGCCAGGTGAGTGTAAAATGGAAGCCTGTAATTATTTTACATGATGGTAGAATTGCTGGTGTCTTTCTTTCCTGTCTCATAAACATGCAAGAGTTCAGGCATGTCTTGCTACTTCTACTTACATTTAGGTCAAACTACACATGCATGTACAAGCACATATATACACACCCTTCTGAGTTTTCTATTTTTCTTACTAGATCTCGTTCTTATTTATTTCCACCTAGCTCCATGGGGAAGTGGAACAGAATTCTTCCTCTAAGCCATGCATGTCATAAGAGGCGAATAAAATGCCAGGAGCAAGGGGCTAGTAACCCCTTTTCCTTTATACATTACTAAAGTCAAAAAGAGAAACTTTTTCTTTTTGAAGAACCCTGCCTCAGTGGGATATGGCCGGTTTGTTGAAAGTAGAAGATGTACTTAAGTGCCACTGGCATTTATAATGTACAGCATTTATGTGGGAGACAGTTAAAGGACTAAAACAAAAACTAGTATTTTTGGATGTATTTAAGAACGTATCGTGTTTTGCAGCTTATCAGACACGTTTTTTTTACATAAAATGTCTCCAAAAACCACCCTGCATCCTATAAACTGAAGGTCAGTGATGGGTGCTATAAGTCTGGGGTGTGGGGTAGGCTGCAGCTCTCCCAGTTATGTCCGATGCAGAGCCACTGATACTAAAACAAGTCTTATAAGCCGCGAAAGATGGTAAGTATTTTTCCCACATGTTCTTCACTTTACATGCTTTTCTTTCATAAAACAAATGATTTTCAGGAACATATACCCCACATAATAAGAAAAATGTGTATAGAGCATAGTGTTTCATTATACCAAGTTTCATGTATACACTCAGCATAATACTTGACTCCAGTGGTTGGTGATACCTAGACACCTAGACTGTATGAAAGAAATTAGCTCTCACATCCAATGTGGCCAGAGGCAGCACACTGCACCATGGCATAAGAGTAAGTTAAAATATTCAAATACATACTATAATTTAACATTTGAATACAAATAAAATACTGTAGAAATATATTCTGATGGATGAAGAGCACTCTTTAGCCTCCCTGTTGCTATTTAATCTAAGTTATAAACAAAGAAGTTTACCCTTCTCAGATAAGGCAATTTGTAGGAGTTTTTCAGCATCTTCAAATCTTTCGTCTGTTGCTACTTGCCGGGCTCTGCTCAGAAGACCATACGTGAAAGTATTTGAATGTTTTTCAAATAAACGTGTCAATATTTCTAAGTTACCATTCATGGAGGCTATGAGAAGACAATATTTACATATTTTTTCTGCAGTGGTGTAGTAAGAGTAATAGAGGTGGTAGGCTACCTCATCACTGGTCCCACAGGCTGCCACAACTAGCCGGGTACCATCTAAACTGTGTTTGTCAACCTTCTTGATCATACTTTTAACCTCTTGGGCATCTTCTGCAAGTGCAGCTTCAACCAAATCTAAATCAAAATTTATCTCCTTGTTCACTAAAATGAGGAGATTCATTATCTTGTTCCAACACCTCCTTTTCACCATCTTAGACAGTATTTCACAAAGTCTTTCATCTTTATACCTAAAATTTTGCTTCAGAATTGTGCACACAATGTCCAGCATCTCTTGGTTGTAGGCTCTATGAATCAAATGCTTGAAAGTTTCAGTTGGTAATGGAAAATGTCCTTCAACAATATCTTGTACAATGTCCCATTGATTATTATCACATGCTTTGACGATAACAAAGTCAGCTTCATCACAAATCATGTTAAGGTGAGCATCAAGGATCATTCTAACAATCTTCCAGTGACCCTTCGCAGCAGCAGCCATGACAGCAGTCCAACTTTCATTATTGTGCATTACTGCAGGAGCCGACAGGTCAATGCTACACTGAAAATATATTGTGTTTAGAAGAATGAAGAGCAAGGTATGCGATATTCTTGTACAGTATATGTTCTCAGTAATGTACACAATAATTTACATTATTTTATGAGAATATTTTACTAGCTTTCATGCTCTAGGAGCTATTATTATACTAATATTTAAGATAAATATTTTTTTTAGTAAGCTTTGCAGAAATAAAATATAATAAAACAATTTTAACAATCTGAACCTGCTACAGAAATAGGCATATTTCCTTGGGAGAATTTTAATGTGGAGGATAAAACTGGATTAAATTAGGTTATCTGACATAACTAGAACTAATATATAGTGGTGTTAATATTAAATGATCAACTATGGAAGAAGAGGGGTACATGTTTTAAATTCAGTTAATACGTGGATTACAATAAAGGTGAGATGTAACAAATGGCATATAATAAGTGTTGATGAACCTAGGAAAGAGAGGAGTGAAAAACAGAGTGAGACAGAGAGCGAGAGTGAGAGAGCGAGAGTGAGAGCGAGAGTGAGAGAGAGTGAGAGGGAGAAAATTTGTAATATATTATCCCTTTCACTAATGGTGCCATAGCACTATGGCTTATGAGCCAGTGTTGGTGCTGTAGTACCATGCCAAAATTCTAGTGGCTTCAAATCTAGCGGGAGAAAGCTGGTAGGTCTACATGTGAGAGAATGGGTCTTTATGGTCAGTGTATGCAGTATAAAAAAAATTGGGGAGATGGTAGTGCATTGTGGAAATGCCATTTCAGCAGTCCTTGTTCAGCATGCCTAGCAGTAAGAAATATCTGACTCCCCAGCGAATCTGGAACTCTTCTCTTCCCAAATGATAGTTCTAACACAGATGGAAGTGTCAGTGAAGATGAATTTCATGGTTTTGAGGAGTTTCTGGCCGAAAGCAATGCCCAGGATACCAGAAGGAAGGAAGGAAGAAAGAAAGGAAGGAAGGAAGGAAGGGAGAGATGAGAAGAAAGAAAGAAAGAAGGAAGGAAGGAAGGATAACCCAGATGATCATCAACCTAGCATAACCCAAAAAAGTCAGACAAAGTGACTTATTTCCATGTGGGTGGTGGGGAAGATAGCATGCTTGGTGGGGAAGATTGTATGGATAATGATTAGTGGTAATGCGTCATTGTGACACAAGCCATGCTGCTCTCAGCACATCCACACAAAGAAAGAACCCACACACAACAAGAAGCTTCTCAAGTTGTAGCAGTTCTAGGAACATGTCCAGTCAGTCTATATATGTATATATATTATAGAAAAATAGTAATAAACATCATTTTTTATTGTTGGCTTGTGTAAACATGTTCTGTCAACAATATAATGATAACAATGTGTGGTTATTGTGTTGTATACAACCAGTGAATATATGCACAGTATGTCTTATATTGGTCTCATTAACCATAAAAGTTACTTATAAAATATTAAAACTAAAAGAAAAAAAGTAAAATAAAAGTAAATACAATATTACCAAGTGAGCAGGAGTCGCTGATGTTGCCGTAAGCAGTTCACTTCCTGTCAAATTCATGCCTTTACATCTCGGTAAGTAATGATCACAAATTTTTTTTTTTTTTTTTTTTGCTTAAAAGCACTTCAAAAAATATTCTTAGGATTTTGGAAAAAAAAAATAATTTTTTTTTGAATATTTTTTGACACAGAATGAGACTTTAGAATCAGAGGTCCTGACAGTGAAAGGGGGTAAAGTGGGGAAAATGGCCAGTGCATAGATTGTGCCAATGCAATTCCATAAGTTTTCCCCCAAAATTTGTCTTTTTGGCATCAATACTTTTGGAAAAAAGATTCTCTAAGATTTCTTATTTTTTTTCTTTTTTTTTTGGGGGGGGGGGGGCATTTTTGGACCCCAAACACAAGTATTCAATCGAGGGTCAGGAATCTCGAAGGATTAAATGAATATTTATTGAGTTTTGAACCATATAAAAATATATATCTTGTAGGGGGATCTATATGGTAGTGGGAGAAAATGTTGTAGAGGTGTTGTAGGGAAGTCTGGGGTGCCAGGGTAAATGATAAAGACTTTAATTGAGTTATATATACAATGATGTTTGGTAATATTATTTTAAGAAGGACACTAAGCACTGAGATTAGTTTGGTAGAATGTAATAATACATAAAAGGGATAAAAGGGTGGTGGGTAGACTTCTGCATGTGAATGTATTTTTAACATTTTCACTATCCAGACCCCCTGTCTGAAATTTCTTCTCAGTATCCAAAAATTACCCACCCCCCTTCCTCTCTCCCTCAAAAAAAAAAAAAATTCTTAAGAAATCGTACAGAATCTATTTCCAAAGGTAATAACATCAAAAGTATGAAATTTGATAGAAAGCTTATGGAATTATGCAGGCGCAAAGTTAGTGGTCTGACGCAATTAGCACAATGGCAATTTTGCCCACTCTGAGTCCTATTTTAGGCCAATTCCATTGTTCCAGACCACAAAATTCTTAGCAATTTTACTAGCATGCCTTCCATTTCATTGTCTAAGCACAAGAAACTGCCCATTCAACTATTTCAACTACCAATAAAGTGATCAGAATTCAGTAATTTAGCGAATTTCAGACAAAATTAAAAAATGCCAATTTAAAAAGAGTCCATAAACAATGTAAACATTCCTGGGGGCACTAAAACAACATTTCCTGTCTTCATTAGTCACATCTCCAGACCTCTCCTATATTATACTTACTTTCCATTTTGAATTCTTATTCACACAAAAATAAAAGATTTACATACTCTAGTTCTCGGATAATAATATATAACCAGGAAAGATTGTTCATGATTCACAGCATCTCAATAACTGAATCAGACCTATATAAAATCCATGTAACAGATTTCTGGGGTAATTTTGTTTGTTTATGTGTGTACTCATGAATACTTACCTATATGTGGTTGCAGACACTGAGTCAGTTCCTGGCTGCACCTCTTCGCTATTCACTACGAAGTCTACTCTCTTCTAGCTCCAAGAGCTACTAGGTCCTCTCTCTCCCTACTCCATGAGCTTTATCATACCTTGTCTTAAAGCCATGTATGGTTCCTGCCTCTACTACATCACTTGTTTGACTATTCCACTTCCTGACAACTCTATGACTGAAGAAATATTTCCTAACATCCCTTTGACTCATCTTAGTCTTCAACTTCCAACTGTGATCCCTTGTTTCTGTGTCCCCTCTCTGGAACATCCTGTCACTGTCCGTCTTATCTATTCCACGCAGTATTTTGTATGTCGTTATCATGTCTCCCTTAACTTCCTGTCCTCCAGTGTCATTAGGCTGATTTCTCCAAAGCTTTCTTCATAGGACATTTCCCTTAGTTCTGGAACTAGCCTTGTTGCAAACCTTAGCACTTTCTTTAATTTCTTGATGTGCTTGACCAGGTGTGGGTTCCAAACTGGTGCTGTATACTCCAGAGTGCAGGAATGGATTAATGGATTTTCAATTAATTTATATGAGGAAAATTGATTTGATATACGAGCAAATTGAGTTATGAGCTAGGTCACGGAAAGGAGTAAACTCATAAGTCAAGGTTCCGCTGTAATAATAATACGTAAAGAAATTATGTAGAAATACAGCATTTACCTTGGAGAAGAGATGCTGGGCACATTGGCGTATGCTGTCAGTTCATTTCGTTTAGTCTTTTTTCAGAATGTTTCAGAGATGACTTACGCAAGCGTCATTATATAGCTCCAACTCATTTTATTATTATTATCACACTGGCCGATTCCCACCAAGGCAGGGTGGCCCGAAAAAGAAAAGCTTTCACCATCATTCACTCCATCACTGTCTTGCCAGAAGGGTGCTTTACACTACAGTTTTTAAACTGCAACATTAACACCCCTCCTTCAGAGTGCAGGCACTGTACTTCCCATCTCCAGGACTCAAGTCCGGCCTGCCGGTTTCCCTGAATCCCTTCATAAATGTTACTTTGCTCACACTCCAACAGCACGTCAAGTATTAAAAACCATTTGTCTCCATTCACTCCTATCAAACACGCTCACGCATGCCTGCTGGAAGTCCAAGCCCCTCGCACACAAAACCTCCTTTACCCCCTCCCTCCAACCTTTCCTAGGCCGACCCCTACCCCGCCTTCCTTCCACTACAGACTGATACACTCTTGAAGTCATTCTGTTTCGCTCCATTCTCTCTACATGTCCGAACCACCTCAACAACCCTTCCTCAGCCCTGTGGACAACAGTTTTGGTAATCCCGCACCTCCTCCTAACTTCCAAACTACGAATTCTCTGCATTATATTCACACCACACATTGCCCTCAGACATGACATCTCCACTGCCTCCAGCCTTCTCCTTGCTCCAACATTCATCACCCATGCTTCACACCCATATAAGAGCGTTGGTAAAACTATACTCTCATACATTCCCCTCTTTGCCTCCAAGGACAAAGTTCTTTGTCTCCACAGACTCCTAAGTGCACCACTCACTCTTTTTCCCTCATCAATTCTATGATTCACCTCATCTTTCATAGACCCATCTGCTGACACGTCCACTCCCAATGACTGTTTGAAACTTTCTCAGGGTGATACTCACTTAATCCTATGTACACTTAACTGCTACACTCTTAATGATGCACTTTGCCACTTAACTGCTACAATTTTTATTTTAATGTTACTTCACTATTCACTGATTTTTGGCCTTATCTCCATGCCTGTCACACTTTCATCTGCAGGGTGTTTCAATAAAAAACTGTCCATGTTTATCAACAATTTCCTGCTTTAAATCCATGGTAATCATCCTTTTCTTCTTCTCGGCACTCTGCTGTGGGCCTGCTTTCTTAGGACCCATGCTTTGAAACATGAAATTTCATGAAATAACTGTACGAAATGAAAGAAAAACACAAGAATTCCTTCACCAGCGAGGTAAGCTCCATGAACTGCTGAGCTTTGTTGTGATATGCACTGCCATCTCCTAGTGGCATGCTCAAACTAACTTATTATGTACGTAGTATGTACATATTATTATTATAATTATTATTGCAGTAAGTAAACAAGTTTATTCAGGCATACACAAATACATTTACATAGATTATCATACGTAGCAGCATATGTGTAGAGAACCTAGGACAACCCAAAAAAGTCAGAGTGACTTGTTTCCTTTGGGGTATTACGTATTATTATACATATTTCTTTCTTTCAACACACCGACCATATCCCACCGAGGCGGGGTGGCCAAAAAGGAAAAACGAAAGTTTCTCCTTTTACATTTAGTAATATATACAGGAGAAAACGTTACTAGCCCCTTGCTCCTGGCATTTTAGTCGCCTCTTACAACACTCATGGCTTACGGAGGAAGAATTCTGTTCCACTTCCCCATGGAGATAAGAGGAAATAAACAAGAATAAGAACTAGAAAGAAAATAGAAGAAAACCCAGAGGGGTGTGTATATATGTTCTTGTACATGTATGTGTAGTGTGACCTAAGTGTAAGTAGAAGTAGCAAGATGTACCTGAAATCTTGCATGTTCATGGGACAGAAAAAAGGACACCAGCAATCCTACCATCATGTAAAACAATTACAGGCTTTCGTTTTACACTCACTTGGCAGGACGGTAGTACCTCCCTGGGCGGTTGCTGTCAACCAACCTACCTATGTATTATTATATGTATTATTATATTATTATTATTATTATTATTATTATTATTATTATATGTATTATTATTATTAATTAGTACTACGTACATATTCCTATAATAATAACTCTTGCTTACCATTTTGAATTTTTATTCACACAAAAAATAGAAGATTTACAGATATGCAAACTACTGCATTATTGTAATAATTGTATAAACAATGTTAACCCATTTATGACTACATATTAGACTGGCTAGTTGGACACACACTGGACAGTGACGTGATTTGTTTACTCTGAAACATCGACAAAAATCAAACATAATTGCTACTTTGAGCTCTATTTCAAGGTACTTTTCATTGTGAAAGCAATCAAAATCATATCTATTTCTGTAAAGATATATTATTCTGTAAAGATATATTCCATTCTATCAAATGAGACCAAAAAAACGAGAATACAGCCATAAAATCAATATGAAAATATACCGCTAAGGGGCAGTTAATGGCTGAGAAGTGAACTCCGTTATTTATGGTCCGATTTCTTTCAAGTTTGGTGCACGTTAAGAAACATCTTTCCATCATACATTGCCCAAGTTTCAATAAGATAGTCCAACAAACAAATGAGATCCAATTCCTTAGATCAAGAGCAAGAGCCCCTCACCAGCGTCAAGGAACCTCCCTTGAGGCTCGCTCCCATCTAGAAATTTCCCTCATGTCTGGAAGCAAAAAATCTACCGATCGACTGCTCGTATCTGGAAAAACTTGCACTTGGATGCACTCGTTAGTAGAGGTTACACTACATAAAAAACTGAAGTAAGATTTGCACAATTAACTGCAATATAAATCTCTGTAAAATATAACACATGAACTCTATGAAGTAAAAAGTACACAATGAAAGAGTACATAAAAAATAAAGATAATTAAAGTTACTAACTGATAAATAAAAGTCTGTACAGTGATACCTCGTATATCCGGCCTGCCATTATCCGAACCTCACCAATATCTGCACAGGCCCTGGGAAAGGGCAAAATTCTAAAATTATTACTGAAACATCTGAACAGCCATTTGGATATGGCAGAAGGCTGAATCAAACTTGGCACACACCTCAGTGTAACAGTTGGCCACTAGGAGCCGCACTCTTCACCACCCCTGCCACCCAAAGTCGACCCTCTCTGATATCAAGAAGGCTCGTGATAAAATTATGGCCTACACAAATGAGTTCTTTGCCACCTCAAAAACTGGAAAAAGTGCTGAAAGGAAAGTGATGAAGCCACAGAGCTTGGAATTCGATCAGTGCATGATGAAGTGATACCTACAACAACATGGTAATGGTATGATGGTTCGTGGTGCCAAACTTAAAATGGCTGCAAAAAAGTTCAGCAAGCAGATTGGCCTATCAGACTTTAAGGAATCTGCAGAGACTGTAGAATCAGTGTTGCACCTGGAAAATTCCAAAAGTGACAACAACGACGACTTAATGCCTCCAAGACCAAAAACTTCAGCAGCAAGGGCAGGTGTCGAAACACTTTTGGAATATTTTCAGTATCCACTGTCCACAGCTCATTTGAAAAGTTATTGTCCTGTGGCCCGTGAAATCCGAGAGGCTGTTATTCGAGCCCAGGGTGTCTGGACCCACTACCATATGACGTTGGACTCGTTTTTTAAACCTACAATGCTGTCGGCGATGACAATATGATGGTATGGATGCGCATTTTTTCCCCCTCACGTACCCAGAAACTACATGTTTCCGAACCGGTCTCAGACCATATAGTTTGGATATGAGAGGTATCACTGTACATATAATAAATAAGATTAACAATAGCACTATAAACTGCACTAAGTCTAATGGTACAGCAAATTAAGTAGAGAACACAATACTGTATACAATTGTTAAAAAGAAAAATATACAATACACAGTTCTAAAACATTAGGTCAAAATATTATTTGTAAAAATCAATGTAAGAGATAATGAATTTACAATTAAGTTTGGAAAATTAACACTAATAAAAGAAGAGTCCTTAAACTTTCACTGTCCAGACCCAGAAATTAATGTTACTGTTATTTTTTTTTTTTAATCTTTTGAAATGGTAGAGAATTTTTTTCTGAAGGTACTGACACAAAAACTACAAAATTAGATGGAAAAATTACAGAATTACGCAGGTGTAAATTTAGCGGTCTCAAGGAAGTTACATATCAACAATTTTGCCTACTCTGAGTCTTCATTTTATGCCAATTCCACTGTTCCATTCAATCAAATGTTTAGCTATTTCACTAGTATACCTTCCAGTCTATCAATTAACCTTCTCACTGTTGTGACCCCTCCTAGCGAACTTGCTCTCAGTGTCGAAGAATTAAAAAAAAAAAAAAAAATTCTCATGAAATGATAATCTTTTCCTGATGGTACTGAAACCAAAAGTATAAAATTTAATGGAACACTTATGGAATTATGCTCTCGCGAAGTCAGCGGTCTTGGTGATATTTATGCATCGGCGCTTTCGCCCACTTTGAGCCCAATTTTTGGCCAATTCCATTCTTCCAATCGACCAAATTCATAGTTATTTTGTGACAACTCTTTTTGTTCTTTCAACTGAGTGCAAGAAACTGCCCATTTACCTATTCAACTACCCAATAAAGTGATCAGGAATTGGTAATTTGGTCAATTTCATACAAAATTCAAGGAAGGCTAATTACAAAATAGGGTCCACAATTAACAATGCAAACATTCCTAGCACTAAAATAACATTTTCTACATTCATCAGTCATGTCTCCAGGCCCCTCTTATATTATGCTTGCTTTCATTTTGAATTTTTATTCACAAAAAAATAGAAGATTTACTGTTATGTAGACTACTGCATTCAGGAAAAGTCGGTCGATGGATCTATAATTTCCTCACTAACAGAACACAGAGAGTAGTCGTCAACAGAGTAAAGTCGGAGGCAGCTACGGTGAAAAGCTCTGTTCCACAAGGCACAGTACTAGCTCCCATCTTGTTCCTCATCCTCATATCCGACATAGACAAGGATGTCAGCCACAGCACCGTGTCTTCCTTTGCAGATGACACCCGAATCTGCATGACAGTGTCTTCCATTGCAGACACTGCAAGGCTCCAGGCGGACATCAACCAAATCTTTCAGTGGGCTGCAGAAAACAATATGAAGTTCAACGATGAGAAATTTCAATTACTCAGATATGGTAAACATGAGGAAATTAAATCTTCATCAGAGTACAAAACAAATTCTGGCCACGAAATAGAGCGAAACACCAACGTCAAAGACCTGGGAGTGATTATGTCGGAGGATCTCACCTTCAAGGACCATAACATTGTATCAATCGCATCTGCTAGAAAAATGACAGGATGGATAATGAGAACCTTCAAAACTAGGGAGGCCAAGCCCATGATGACACTCTTCAGGTCACTTGTTCTATCTAGGCTGGAATATTGCTGCACTCTAACAGCACCTTTCAAGGCAGGTGAAATTGCCGACCTAGAAAATGTACAGAGAACTTTCACGGCGCGCATAACGGAGATAAAACACCTCAATTACTGGGAGCGCTTGAGGTTTCTAAACCTGTATTCCCTGGAACGCAGGAGGGAGAGATACATGATTATATACACCTGGAAAATCCTAGAGGGACTAGTACCGAACTTGCACACGAAAATCACTCACTACGAAAGCAAAAGACTTGGCAGACGATGCACCATCCCCCCAATGAAAAGCAGGGGTGTCACTAGCACGTTAAGAGACCATACAATAAGTGTCAGGGGCCCGAGACTGTTCAACTGCCTCCCAGCACACATAAGGGGGATTACCAATAGACCCCTGGCAGTCTTCAAGCTGGCACTGGACAAGCACCTAAAGTCAGTTCCTGATCAGCCGGGCTGTGGCTCGTACGTTGGTTTGCGTGCAGCCAGCAGCAACAGCCTGGTTGATCAGGCGCTGATCCACCAGGAGGCCTGGTCACAGACCGGGCCACGGGGGCGTTGACCCCCGAAACTCTCTCCAGGTAAACTCCAGGTAATACCAAATTAGAAATAGTCAAAAAAAAAAAAAAAAGTAGGTATTCTTGGCACTAAAACAACATTTCTTCTGTTCATTAATCATGTTTCCAGGCCTCTCTTATATTAGACTTGTCTGCCATTTGAATTTATAATCATACAAAAATAAAATATACCCAGCAATGATTGGTCCTAGTTTAGGGTGTTGCAATAATTGTATCAGATTTATTAAAAACCAATAAAAAAGACTAGGGGTATAGTGGGGCCTTACGCATCCTCAGGAAAATCAGCAAAATTGAACACAGCCTCTCCCCACTTAGCGATGTACTCGTTTACTGATGACTCAGACTTACGATGGGCTCTCTGACCAGTAGGCATACTTAAATAATGAATATTAGAGCTGATTTCCTCTATCCTTTTTATTACAATATACAGTGTACTACTGTATAAACATTTAAAAATATACCAAAAATGTTATAAATGGTGCAAAGGTGACATTAAAACAATATTAAAGATGGCTGACACAAACCCACTACCAATATAGTATGCTCCTTGCTTAGCAACAATTTCATTTACCGACATGGTCTTAGGAACAGAACTCCATTGTTAAGTGAGGAGAGACTGTATTTCCACTGCACTGAGCTCAATTTCAATCATCTCAATTTCAGTAATATGTATTTCATTCTATCAAATTACACCAAAACTAATACAACTATAAAAACCTTCTGAGGAAACACCTCAATATTGCTATTTTCAACCATATACATGGTCAGAGTTTTTATTATTCCATCATGAACCTTATGGGGCAGGATTTTTTTAATACTGTGCACACTGACTGCATAGACCCATTCTCTCATATGTAGGCAAAAAATTTACTGCTCACAGTTTATCTGAGTCCTAGGTAGTAGGGATGTAGTATTACTGAACTGTCAAGTGAGTGTAAAATGGTAGCCAGTAGTTGCTTTATATGATGATAGGGTTGCTGTTGTCTTTTTTTCTGTTTTATAAACATGCGGTATGTCTTGCTACTTCTACTTACACTTAGGTCACACTACACATGCATGTACAAGCATATATATACACACCCCTCTGGGTTTTCTTCTATTTTCTTACAAGTAGAAATCACACTCATTCTCCCTCTTGCTTGTACAGTATTTCTCCTTTCACAAGTATTTTCTCTTGAAGATTCACAGGATTATTTTTTCTCCTAATCCTTCTCTTCAGCTTATATTACGAATGATATAAAGGAGCCTTAGAATGATCCAACTGGAAATGTAGTCAACAATGACATATGATTTGCATTCATAAAGTGTTTTAAAGCTTTTTTCAAATTAAAAAGTGAAAATCTGCATTTAGTTTCGGCCTAAATCTTGGTTACATACCTCAAATTTAGAGGCCTATCACTGTTAATGATAAAACTGAAATCTTTTTCTCCTGTCAAGGAGAATTACGTCAGCGAAAAAGCTTCTAACTAATTTCCCGAGGGGTTAAACTCCGTTCATTTTTCTTTTTTATAGTGTATAAAACATATTACATTTTCAATGTAAAGCTGAAGATCTATTCTTCTAAAATTACTATTTACGGGTTCATAACCACCTTTGCAGCTTCAATGCAAAATTCTGATTTAAGATATATAAGTAAAATTAGATAAAAATAAAAAACACAACAACAACCCAAACAAAAAATCTTTTTATATAAACTATAATCATATTCTCATGTCTAAGCTGCAAATACCCAAAGCCTTTTTATTAACCTATCAAACCCTCCCTCACCCCCAAAATATTCTGATCAACTTTTATTACCAACCTTAACCCTTTGACTGTCGCGGCCGTATATATACGTCTTACGAGGTACCGTGTTTGAAGTATATACAGTATACTCATAAATTCTAGCGGCTTCAAATCAAGCAGGAGAAAGCTGGTAGGCCCACATGTGAGAGAATGGGTCTGTGCGGTCAGTGTGCACCATATAAAAAAATCCTGGAGCACGCAGTGCATAATGAGAAAAAAAAAACTCCGACCGTTTTTTTTAATTAAAATGCCGACTTTGTGGTCTATTTTCGTATAGTATTTATGGTTGTATTCTCGTTTTCTTGGTCTCATTTGATAGAATGGAAAACATATTATAGAAGTAGAGGTGATTTTGATTGATTTTACTATAAAAAAAACCTAGAAATGGAGCTCAAAGTAGGGGAAATGTTTGATTTTTGCCAATGTTCAAAAGTAAACAAATGATGCCATTGTCCAATAAATGTCCAACTAGCCATTCTAATATGCAGTCATGAATGGGTTGATGTTATTTATACAATTATTACAGTATTGCAGTAGTCTGCATAATAGTAAGTCTTCTATTTTTTGTTTGAATAAAAATTCAAAATAGAAAGCAAGAGTAATATCAGAGGGGCCTGGAGACATGACTGATGAGCAAAGAAAATGTTATTTTAGAGCCAGGAATGTCTGCATTGTTTATTCTGGACCTTATTTTGAAATTGTCATATTTTTTAGTTTTCGTGAAATTGGCCAAATTGCAAATTTCTGACCACATTATTAGGTAGTTGAAATCGGTAAATGGGCAGTTTCTTGTACTCAATCGATAGAAAAAATGGAGTTCTAAAGAAATTGCTATGAGTTTGGGCGACTGGCACAATGGAATTAGCCGAAAATAGGGCTCAAAGTGGGCGAAATCGCCGATTTGTAAACAGCTCCGAGGTCACTAACTTCGCGAGAGCATAATTCCGTCAGTTTTCCATCAAATTTCGTTTTTTTGGTGTCATTACAATCGGGAAAAGATTCTCTATCATTTCATAAGAAAAAATAATTTTTTTTTTTTCGAATATTTTGCGACACCAGAAGCAACTTCAGGATTTGGCCCTTCGACAGTCAAAGGGTTAACATAGTGAGGGCGAGATCTAGACTTAAGTCTGTGGGGTTTTATTCTTATATTGTGTTTATGGGATCTGTATGATTTATACCCATTTTGTCGACATTTAGGGTGTCTCATTGAAGGTTCAGAGCAGGGGATACTTTTTTTAACCCTTTGACTGTCGTAACCCCCAATCCTGAGGTGTCTCCTGGTGTCGCAAAATTTAAAAAAAAAAAAATTATTTTTTCTTATGAAATGATAGAGAATCTTTTCCCGATTGTAAAGACACCAAAAAAACGAAATTTGATGGAAAACTGACGGAATTATGCTCTCGCGAAGTTAGTGACTTCGGCGATATTTAAAAATCGGCAATTTCGCCCACTTTGAGCCCTATTTTCGGCTAATTCCGTTATTCCAGTCAACCAAACTCATAACTATTTCTTCAGAACTCTATTTTTTCTATCGATTGAGTACAAGAAACTGCCCATTTACCGATTTCAACTACCCAATAACATGGTCAGAAATTTGCAATTTGGCCAATTTCACGAAAATTAAAAAATACGACAATTTCAAAATAAGGTCCAGAATGAACAATGCAGACATTCCTGGTTCTAAAATAACATTTTCTTTGTTCATCAGTCATGTCTCCAGGTCCCTGTGATATTACTCTTGCTTTTTATTTTGAAATTTTATTCAAACAAAAAATAGAAGATTTACTGTTATGCAGACTACTGCAATACTGTAATAATTGTAAAAATTACATCAACCCATTCATGACTGCGTATTAGAATGGCTATTTGGACATTTATTGGACAATGACATCATTTGTTCACTTTTGAACATCGGCAAAAATCAAACATTTCCTGTACTTTGTGCTCCATTTCCAGGTTCTTTTTATAGTAAAATTAATCAAAATCACCTCCATTTCTATAATATAGTTTCCATTCTATCAAATGAGACCAAGAAAACGAGAATACAACCACAAATACTATACGAAAATAGACCACAAAGTCGGCATTTTAATTAAAAAAAACGGTCGGAGTTTTTTTTTTCTCATTATGCACTGCGTGCTCCAGGATTTTTTTTATGTGGTGCACACTGACCACACAGACCCATTCTCTCACATGTGGGCCTACTAGCTTTCTCCTGCCTGATTTGAAGCCGCTAGAATTTATGAGTATATATACGTCAAACACGGTACCTCGCAAACGTATATATACGGCCGCGACAGTCAAAGGGTTAATCACATAACCCAAAAGAGCCCCGATACCTCTCACTAATAAAGCAAAAATTTTAAATAGAGTCCTCAAACATATCATGTAAGGCTCTGGAAACACTACTCAGGCTAAAACTCATCTGCCTCTCACAGCCCCAATCCTCAATACTACCATACCTCTTAATATCATTCTTGTTCTTATTTATTTCCTCTTATCTCCATGGGAAATTGGAACAGAATTCTTCCATAAGCCATGCATGTCGTAGGAGGTGATTAACATCCCAGGAGCAAGGGGATAGTAACCCTTCTCCTGTATACATTACTAAAGTTAAAAAGAGAAACTTTCATTTTCTTTTTGGGCCACCCTGCCTCGGTGGGATATGGCCGGTTTGTTGAAAGAAGAAGCAGTTTATCTGAGTGAGCTGAGCTCATGACACAGAACTAAGTGATAGCCACTGAAAGGGTTAAACAATACAAATAAATATAAAATTATACTGAACAATACAGTACTACTAATACATAATAATTGTGCAACTGTTACTAAACTAGAAAATTGAAGTGGAGAGTTAATAGAGAAGATGTGAAGGTAGGAAATCGATTCTCTGTTCTCCAAGACGAGTGTACTTCAGTGGTTAGTGAGGTTGAACGTGCCACTGATTCCCCTGCTAATCAAGGTAAGAATATTTTAATAGTAGGCGATTCTCAGGTAAGATATATGGACCGTGCATTTTGTAGTAGACAGAAAGGTCAGACAGAGTGTATGCCTTCCTGGAGCTGGTGTTGGTGACATAGTCAGCAGGTTAGATAATATTATGGTAGGTAATGGGAACAAGCCCATTATCTGTCTTAGTGCTGGGGGTAATGACATTGGGAAGGGCAGGAGAGAGGAGCTGCTGGATAAGTACAGGTTAGCCATAGAAGTAGTTAGGTCTAAGGGAGGGATCCTAGTTATATGTAGCATCTTGCCTAGAAAGGGAGTGGGCAATGAATGGATGTCTAGGGCAATTGGTATAAATTGCTGGCTAGACAGGTACTGCAATGAACTTGCAATCCCATTCATTGATAACTGGGACCTATTCTTTGGCAAATGTGATATGTATGCAAGGGATGGGGTTCATCTCTCTGGGGATGGAGTGGTTGCATTAGCCAATTCAATTGAGAGGGTAATTGATGACTTGCCTAGTAATTTAAACTGATAGATTATAGAGGTATGGGTGTTTGTGGGAGACAATCAGGCTGCAGCATTAGGGTTAAAAACAGCAGTTATTACCGAGATACCTCAGGGATATGTTTAAAAGACAATACTCAAAATAAAGTTGCTAGTAATGGCAAATCAATTGATCAACAAATAAAGAGAGATGGTAGAGAGCAACGAGTGACTAGCTCCCTTAAGGTTTACTATACAAATAGTAGGAGTCTAAGAAATAAGATAGATGAGCTAAGATTACTTGCAAATGTAGGTAATATAGATATTATTGGTATAAGATAGAGAAATGCCATCTGAATGCAACGTACAGGGTTATAAACTGTTCCACACTGATAGGGTCAACAGGAAGGGTGGTGGAGTGGCGATGTATGTCAGAAAAAATTTAAATTGTTGTCTTAGACATGATATAAGATTAGAAACATTGAACACAGAATCTGTTTGGCTACAGTTTCTCGAGGGACATGACAAATTAATTTAGGGTGTGATTTATAGGCCCCAAACCTTGATAGGGAGTGCAGTAAGCTGTTATGGGACGAAATTCATAAGGCACCAAGATAAGAAAATGTTGTGATAATGGGAATTTTAACTTTAGACAAATTGATTGGAACAATATAACAGGAAATCTTGAGTCTAGTGACTTTCTTGATACGGTTCAGGATTGCTTTTTAGAACAGGTTGTGACAGAACCAACTAGAGGAAACAATCTGCTTGACTTGGTTCTTGATAACAAAGAGTCACTAATTAAAACTTGGGGTTAAATTTGTTGACCCTTGGGGAAAGTGACCCAAAAAATCATTAAATTTTTTCAATTTACAGGGGAAACCCCCGCAAAACCCGTGGCATCACATAGCGTTTTTTTCCCCCATAACGAAAACCTTTTATCGCAAAAATTTTTTGCCGCGTTTAAAACCGTTTAAAAAAACCCCCCATACCCGTTTTTTCGTCCAAAGACGCGCCCAATTTTCCCTCAAACCAAAGCCTCACATGTGCCCCCCCCGTCCCATTTTTTTCCCCAAGCCAGCCCCCCGCGGTAAAAATCCAAGCATACACTGGAATTTTTCGAAATTTAATTAACAGTTTTTTTCGGGGGGGCTTTTTTCTGGAAATAAAGGAATGGGCCCCAAGAAACCCTTTTTTTGGGCCCAACCCTACCCTCAAAGGGTAAAAATTTACTTAAAAGATAAAGGGAAAGAGATAATTGAAAAGTATGAAAGGGGAGGCGTTTACCGACCTAGCCCAAGGGCTGTAAAAAAAAACCCAAAAATCAACCATCGCTACTTTTGGGGAAACCAGAAAAAACAATAAAAGGAAAAAGCTGTTTTTGGGCCAAAGGTTCAACTGGGTTTCCGAAACAAAGATCGAAAAGTGATGGAAGAGGGTTTAAAGAAAATCTTATTGGTGTGGATAAATGAAAAACAGATAGCAGGAGATACCCGTATCTCAACCCGATCTATGTAAAAAAGGTAGGAAATTTGGAAAATAAAGGTTTTAAATTAAAAAAAAAAAATCCTGAAAACAGTAAAGTTTGTGAGTAAATTTTAAAGGCCAGAAAAGGGTTTTGGTTTGAGAGTTTTAAAAGAAGCTAGGGCATCCATTTTGGGGATAAGGCGGGGTGAGGCTGCCAGTTGGGACCCCCAAAAGCCCCCTGAAAAAAATGGGGCAGGAATTAAAGGGATACTTTAGAAACTAAAGGGATAAAACCTGAACAATTTTAATTGTGATGAAACAGGGCCTGTTCTGGAAGAAAATGCCAAGCGGGACCTTTTTTAAACTCAGGGGGAAAAAGGAAAAACTCCCCGGGACATAAGCCTATGAAAGCAGGCTTACTTTTTTGGATGTGTGCCAATGCTATGGTAAATTGCAAAGTGAAGCCTTTTTTATGTATCACCCTGAAACTCCCAGAGCTTTTCGGGGCAAAAAAATTGTCCTCAAGGAAAATTTTGGGTGTTTTGCTGTGGAGGGCAAACAGTAAGGTTTGGGGCCCGGGAAAAATTTTTTTCTTTAAACTGGTTCCCCATGCATTTGCCCCCAAGGGAAAAAAAATTCCCAAAACTAAAAAAGAAATTAGAATTTTAGTGCCCCCCTGGGGGTTAGAAAATGCCCCTGGTAATCCTACGGGAGGGTGGCGGGAGCGACTTTATGGGGACATGAGCTTCTTTTAAAGGTGAATTTGGGGGGGGGGGGGGGCCCCTTTAATCCCAACCTTTTTCCTGCACCCATGGACCAGCGGGTTTTTTTCCAACTTCAAAAAAAACTGTAACAAAAACTCTGTTTAAAAGGTTTGTTTTTAAATAAACCCCCAGAAACTAAAACTGACTCAAAGATTTTTTGGAGAGATCATTTTAATATCCTAATTTTTGTAAACCTTATAGGAAAAGGCTTGGGGGGAATTTAAACAAAGGGGACCTTGAACTTTTGGCTTGGAAGAAAACTGTGGCCAAAAATTTGTAGCCCAAAAGGGTTTTTGGGAAGGGTTTGGGCTAACCCTGAGAATCCTGTCCCAGTTGGGGAAATCCTTGTGGCATTGGGGGAAAATCCTTGGGGGTTTGGGGGTTAGTGGGGGATTGGAAAAAGTTGGTGGAGGAGGGGCAAATAAGGGAAATAACCATGATTTAGGTTTTATAGTCAAATTTAAAAGCAAGGGGCCCGACCCGAGGGGAAAATGGTTTTAGAAGGGGGGGAGAGGAAATTGAAGAAGTTCCTACTAAAAAAATAAAAGGAAAAACTGTGAAAATGGCTTTAAAAAGGGGGCAAACCCTTTATGGATGGAAAAAACACCCCACACGCATTGCAAAACCGTGTTTGGGGAAATTTTTACATGACAAAAGTTGTGAAACACTTTAGGAAAGTCTAAAGGGACGAGAGGTACAGGCCATATGGCAGATTTTTTGGGGGAAAAAAGTCCAGTGACTCTAAAGCTGGCCCTTGGCTTAAAAAGAAGAAGGGAAGTAACCCCAAAAAAGGGACTTACACCTCAAGCCCCCAAAGGGAAAGGGGGTTTCCCCTTCTAAACACTAACACCTCTCCCCTCCTCCCATCCCATCATAAACCCCAGATTTTTCAATAAAAATAAGTGTCATTTAATTGTGCATGCCTTTTTATTTTGTGGTAAAAAAATTAACTTTCATGGGGAAAAAAAAAATTTTTTTCATACTTTTGGGCATCTTCCCCGGGTTAATTTTTTTCCCCATTATTTTTATGGGGAAAATTCATTCGATAACGATTTTTGCATAACATGGCCCCTCTTGACGGATTAAAATCTTTAAACCCCGGGGGTCCATGTATCATGGTTACCCAGAAACTGCAATAAAATTTCTGTCCAGTTTTTCATTTGGCTGACTTCGGGGACTAAAAAATTTTCCTGGGTGGGCTAAATTGGGGTTTCCCCTGACTTGGGTAGGAGGTGATTTGGGTTTGCCAATATGACGTTTTTCAGACAAGTTCTGCTGCCCAGACAACTTTTTTTCCCAAGTGGGGAAAATTAGATCTAAACAAAAATGATCCAAAAAGATAAACAAAAGATTAAAACATTCATGGTCAAAAGAGGCATATATAGGATTCAAAAGGGGGGTTGGGGATTAAGAAAAACAATATTTCAATTAAAGAGAAAATAAGGGAAAGGGAAAAAGAAAAAAACAAAAAGGGATTTTGGGCTAAGGGGCCAAGGGATTTAAAGGACAACCCAATGATTCTTTTTAGGTATAAGAGGTAAGATTTAAGGGCAAAATTGGCCCACTTAAGAGTAATCTGGGCACATCACGCAGTGAAAGGGTATGTGTGAAATTCTCAGTCCTACCTCCTCTCGCTTTCACCCAGGAAAATACAGCGATATTCCGAAATAATGAAATTTTTTTAGAAAGGTATAAAAAAATGTACGGTTGCAGTAAATAGTGACATGGTCCTCAGACAAAAAGGGGAAAATAAAGCCTAACAAAACCCCCAGGGCCTGATGAACTTTTTTCAAGGGGGCTAAAGGAATGTAAAGAGGAAATTAGGGATACCCTTTTTTAATCTTCTTAATATACACTACAAATGGGTAGTGCCTGGGAAGTGGAAAAAAGGCAAAAAGTAATACCCATTTTCAAGGGGAGGTTCAGGTCCTTGGCTTCGAACTATAGACCAATCCTTACCTCCATAGTGGTTAAATTTATGGAATCAATAATTGCCAAAGCAATTTGTAGCCATCTTGACAGGCACAGATTGATTAATGAATCTCAACACGGGTTTACAAAGGGGTGTTCCTGTCTTACGAATTTACTAACTTTTTTCACTAAGGTGTTTGAAGAGGTAGATAATGGTAATGAATATGATATTGTGTATATGGACTTCAGAAAGGCTTTCGATACAGTTCCACACCAGAGGCTATTGAGGAAACTTAAGGCGCACAGAATAGGAGAATTTTTTTCCTGGGTAGAGGCATGGCTGACAAATAGACAGCAGAGAGTTTGCATAAATGGGCAGAAATCAGAATGGGGACACGTCACAAGCGGTGTTCCTCAGGGGTCAGTGTTGGGCCCGTTGTTGTTCACAATTTACATAAACGATATAGATGAGGGAATAAATAGCGACATAAGCAAATTTGCTGACACCAAAATAGGTCATTCAATTCATTCTAATGAGGACACTAGAGCACTCCAGGATGAATTGAATAGACTAATGCAATGGTCGGAGAAGTGGCAGATGCAGTTTTACATTGACAAATGCAAAGTTCTAAATCTTCTTTTTCTTTTTTCAACAAACCGGCCGTATCCCACGGAGGCAGGGTGGCCCAAAAAGAAAAACAAAAGTATCTCTTTTTAAATTTAGTAATTTATACGGGAGAAGGGGTTACTAGCCCCTTGCTCCCGGCATTTTAGTCGCCTCTTACAACACGCATGGCTTACGGAGGAAGAATTCTGTTCCACTTCCCCATGGAGATAAGAGGAAATAAACAAGAACAAGAAAGAAAATAGAAGAAAACTCAGAGGGGTATGTATATAGTACAGTGGAACCTCAAAAATCGAACTGCTCCCAACACGACCAATTATGTAAGTGTATTTTTCTAAGTGCTTTTATAAGTGTATTTTTGAGGGTCTGAAATGGACTAATCTAATTTACATTATTCCTGATGGGAATAAATTCATTCGGTACAGGCACTCGAACAGCCTTCTGGACCGAAGAAAGTTCGATATTTGAGGTTCCACTGTATATGCTTGTACATGTATGTGTAGTGTGCCCTAAGTGTAAGTAGAAGTAGCAAGACGTACCTGAAATTCTACATGTTTATGAGACAGAAAAAAGACACCGACAATCCTACCATCATGTAAAACAATTACAGGCTTCTGTTTTACACTCACTTGGCAGGACGGTAGTACCTCCCTGGGCGGTTGCTGTCTACCAACCTACTACCTAGGAAAGTTCTAAATTATTATTATTTTTTTATTATTACACTGGCCGATTCCCACCAAGGCAGGGTGGCCCGAAAAAGAAAAACTTTCACCATCATTCACTCCATCACTGTCTTGCCAGAAGGGTGCTTTACACTACAGTTTTTAAACTACAACATTAACACCCCTCCTTCAGAGTGCAGGCACTGTACTTCCCATCTCCAGGACTCAAGTCCAGCCTGCCGGTTTCCCTGAACCCCTTCATAAATGTTACTTTGCTCACACTCCAACAGCACGTCAAGTATTAAAAACCATTTGTCTCCATTCACTCCTATCAAACACGCTCACGCATGCCTGCTGGAAGTCCAAGCCCCTCGCACAACAAAAACCTCCTTTACCCCCTCTCTCCAACCTTTCCTAGGCTGACCCTACCCTGCCTTCCTTCCACTACAGACTGTACACTCTTGAAGTCATTCTGTTTCGCTCCATTCTCTCTACATGTTCAAACCACCTCCCCAACCCTTCCTCAAACCTCTGGACACGTTTTGGTAATCCTGCACCTCTCCAAAATTTCCCAAAACTACGATTTTGCAATATTAAAACCACACATTGCTCTCAGAAAATGACATTCACTCCCTCAGCCTTCCCCGCTGCACACATTCATCACCCTGCTTCACACCCTATAAGAGCGTTGGTAAACTATACTCTCATCTTTCCCCCTCTTTGCCTCCAGGAAACAAATTTCTTTTCTCCCAAGACTCCTAAGGGCACACTCACTCTTTTCCCCTCATCATTCTATGATTCACCTCATTTTTTCATAGACCCACCCGTGACACGTCCCCCCCCCAAATTCTGAATACATTCACCTCCTCCATACTCTCTCCCTCAATCTGTTTATTCAATCTTTCTCACCTAATCTTTTTGTTATCCTCATAACCTTATCTTTCCTGTATTCCCCTTTTAAAATTTTTTTTTTGCACACCCTACCTAATTCATCCCCCAAATCTCTGAAACCTTCTCTTCAGAATCCCCCAAGAGCACAGTGTCATCAGCAAAGAGCAGCTGTGAAAACTCCCACTTTGTGTGTGATCTTAATCTTTTAACCCCCACCTCTTGCAAGACCCTGCATTACTTTCTTACAACCCCATCTATAAATATATTAAAACAACCACGGTGACATCACACATCCTTGTCTAAGGCCTACTTTTACGGGGAAATAATTTCCCTTTTCCCTACATACTCAAACTTGAGCCTCACTTCTTCGTAAAAACTCTTCACTGCTTTCAGTAACCTACCTCCTACACCATACACTTGCAATCTGCCACATTGGCCCCCCTATCCACCCCGTCATATGCCTTTTCCAAATCCATAAATGGGCCCCAAAAAACCTCTTAGCCTTATCTAAATACTGTTCATTATATTGTTTCACTGTAAAACACCTGGGGCCCCACCCCCCCACCTTTTTCCCAAAGCCTCCTTGTTCATCTGCTATCCTATTCTCCGTCTTACTCTTAATTATTTCAATAATAACTCTACCATACACTTTACCAGGTATACTCAGCAGACTTATCCCCTATAATTTTTGCACTCTCTTTTATCCCTTTGCCTTTATACAAAGGAACTATGCATGCTCTCTGCCAATCCCTAGGTACCTTACCCCCTTCCATACATTTATTAAATAATTGCACCAACCACTCCAAAACTATTTTCCCACCTGCTTTTAACATTTCTTCTTTATTCCATCAATCCGGCTGCCTTACCCCTTTCATTTTACCTACTGCCTCACGAACTTCCCCCAACTCACAACTGGCTCTTCCCCACTCCCACAAGGCGTTATTCCTCCTTGTCCTATACACGAAATCACAGCTTCCCTTTTCTTCATCAAACATTTAACAATTCCTCAAAATATTCCCTCCATTTCCCAATACTCTAACTCTCCATTTAATACTTCCTCTCCTATTTTTAACTGACAAATCCATTTGTTCTCTTGGCTTTCTTAAATTGTTAATTCACTCCAAAACTTTTTCTTATTTTCAAAAAAAATTGTTGATAACATCTCACCCACTCTCTCATTTGCTTTTCTTTTTTCATTGCTTCACCACTCTCTTAACCTCTCTCTTTTTCTTTCCCTATACTCTTCCCTCTTGCATCACTTCTACTTTGTTTAAAAAATTCTATATGCTAAAATTTTTCTCCCTTACTACTCTCTTTACATCATCATTCCACCAATCGTCCTCTTCCCTCCCGCACCCACTTTCCTGTAACCACAAACTTCTGTGAACACTCTAACACTACATTTTTAAACCTACCCCATACCTCTTCGACCCATTTCCCGTCTTCATTAGCCCATCTATCCTCCAATGCTGTTTATATCTTACCCTAACTGCCTCCTTTTTCAGTTTATAAACCTTCAACCCTCTCCTTCCTGATGCTTCTATTCTCCTTGTATCCATCTATCTTTTATTCTTAGTGTAGCTACAACTAGAAAGTGATCTGAAAAAATTCTGTGGCACCTTTTAAAAAACATTTTAACATCCTGAAGTCAAACTCAACGGGTTTTTTATCTCCCCAAAAACATAACCAACAAACTCCTGTCATTTCGCCCTAATCTTTATCTTGTATACTTATTTACCCCTCTTTTTTTTAAAAAAATATGTATTACCTATAAAAAAAAAACCCCTTTCATTAAAAAGTTCAACAAAGGGCTCCCATTATCATTTAAAACTGGCCCCCCAAATTCCCCTTACCACACCCTCTCTAAAAGTTTCCCTATTTTAAAGCTTTCAGATGCCCACCACAAGGGACTTCCCCTTGGGTTTTAAAAAGGTCTATACTTTTTCACTTAAACATCCCCCAAAAAATTCTCTCTCTCTTTCTACTTTTCTCTCTTCTCCAGGTGCATCAGCTTATTATGACCCATTTTTGGGGGGAATCCAACCTTTACTTTAACCCAACATAATTCTTGAATTTACACATTCATATTTTCTTTTCTTCTTCCATAACTGATCCTTCAACATTTGCTCCCCCTTCCTTTGCTCTAACTCTTCAGATACTCCAAAATTTAACCCCATTTATTTCCCCCCCAAAACTCCCCCCCCCCTTTAAAAGCTTTGTTTGCTTGGGGCCCCAAGGACACCCAAATTCTTTTCTTTCAAAAAACAAAAAAAAGCAATCATCTGTTTCTTGTCATCCACACTACACCACGCACATTCAAGCATCCCGTTTTAAAAAGTTTTTCTTTTCTCTTTTTTAGTAAATGTCTCCCAGGAAAAGGGGGTTTACCAGCCCTTGCCCCCGGGCCCTTTTTTAGTCGCCTCATACGACACGATGGCTTTTTGGAGGAAAGATTCTTTTCCACTTCCCCATGGGCAATAGAAGAAATAAGGGGAAGGGAAAAAGAGCTATTTAAAAAAAAGGGGGAAAAACCTAGATGTATTATATATATTTGCTGAGCGTGCTGTAAAGTGTGACCAAAAGTGTAAGTGGGAGTAGAAAGTTCCTGTTATCTAGCATTTTTTATGGGGGACAGATTTTGGGGAATTTAAATTTCCCATCCACATAAAAACTAAATAATGTAGTTCTTATTACTACGGGACTCCCAAAAAGGGATTTAGGGGGTTCTGGTTAGCAGTAATCAAAAAACCAAGAAAAACAGGGGCATTAGTTTTGCAATAAAGCTAACAGAATTCTTGGCTTCATATCTGAAGCATAAAAAATAAAAGTCCAAGGTTGTTCTTAAAATCTTTTTAAAACCCTTTGGGTTTTGGCCTCATTTGGACTATGCTGCTAAATTTTGGGTCACCGTATACGAATGGGGATATAAATGCTCTGGAAAAGTACAAGGAGGATTACAAAGATGACCCCGGTACCCAGAAATCTTCCCTATGAGGACAGACTAAAGGGCTCTGAATTCCCCACTCTCTCGAAAGGGTAAAATTTTGGGGGGATAAAATCGGGTGTTATAAATGGAAAACAGGAATAAATAAAGGGGATGAAAATTTATTTTTTATTATTTTTTTAAACCACTGGCCGATTCCCCAAAGGGCAGGGGGGCCCCAAAAAAAAAAAAATTTTTCACCATCATTCACCCCACACGTCTTGCCAAAAGGGGGTGCTTTACACTACAGTTTTTAAACGGCAACATTAACACCCCCCTTTCAGAGTGCGGGGGCACCGTATTTCCCCATTCCGGGGATCAATTTCCGGCCTCCCGGTTTTCCCCTTGAACCCCTTCATAAATGTTATTTTTGCTCAAAACCCCAAACGGGCCACGTCAAGAAATTAAAAACCATTTGTCTCCTTTCCCCTCCTATAAAACCACACCACGCATGCCCGCGGGAAACCAAGCCCCTCACACCCCAAAACCCCCTTACCCCCTCCCCCCAAACCCTTTTCCTAGGGGCCCCCGCCCCGCCTTCCACTACAGATTTGGTTACACTTTTGAAGTCATTATGATCGCTGCATTTCTCTACATGTTCAAAAACACATCAAAAACCTTCCCCCAGCCCTCGGGACAACATTTTTTTGGAAATCCCGCCCCTCCTCCTAATTCCAAAATCAAAATTCTCTGCATTATTTTTCACCCCAAAACCTTTGCCCACGGGAAATGATATCCCCACTGCCTCCACCCTTTCCCCTGCTGAACATAAATCCCCCGCTTCACCCCCTTATAAGAGCGTTGGTAAAAACTTATTTCTCATAATTCCCTCTTTGCCCCCCAAAGGACAAATTTTCTTTGTCTCCCCACCCTTTAAAAGGGGCCCAGGTTCCCCTTTTTCCCCCAACCCTTTCTATGATTCCACCTCATCTTTTTAGCCCCACCCGGGCTGACACGCCCACCCCCAAAAAATTGAATACATTCCCCTCCCCCCTACTTTTCTCCCTCCAATCTGATTCCAATCTGTCACCCACCAAAATCTTTTTTTTTACCCTCTTTAACCTTACCCTTTCCTGTATTCATTTTTAATTTTTCTTCTTTTGAATGCCCTCCCAAAATTTCATCCCCCAAACCTCTGCAACTTCTCTTCGGGAATCCCCCAAAGGAGCGGTCATCAGCAAAGAGCAACTGTGAAACTCCCACTTTATGTGTGATTCCTTTTTTTTTAAAATTCCACGCCTTTGAAAAGACCTGCATTTATTCTCTTAAAACCCGAATCTTTTAAATATATTAAAAAAACCAGGGGTTCTTTCCCATCCTTGTCTAAGCCTTTTTTTTTGGGGAAAATTAATCTCCCTCTTTCCCTACATACTCTAATTTTGAGCCCCCACTATCCTCGTTAAAAAATCCCCCTTGCTTTCGGGTAACCTACCCCCTTTTCCCCACCATACCTGAAAACATTTGCCACATTCCCCCCCTACCCCCCCTGCCCACCCCCTTTTTCCAAATCCATAAATGCCACAAAAAACCCTCTTTAGCCTTATCTAAATACTGTTCACTTTATTTTTCATGTAAAACCTGGTCTACACACCCCCTCCCTTTTCCTAAAGCCTCCTTGTTCATCTGCTTTTCCTATTCCCCGTTTTAAATTTAATTCTTTCAAAAAATAATTTTCCTACATTTTCCAGGTATACTAAAAAAAAAACAGACTTATCCCCCTCTCGTTTGTCCCCTTTACCTTTTACAAGGAAATATGCATGCTCTTGCCAATTTCCCCAGGTACCTTTCCCTCTTCCATACAAATTTTTTAAATAATTGCCCCAAAACCCTTTAAAAACCCATATCCCCACCTGCTTTTTTTCATTTTTTATCTTTATCCTTTAATCCCCGGGTGCCTTTTCCCCTTTCATTTTAAAAACTGCCTCAAGAACTTCCCCCACATCACAACTGGCTCTTCCTAAATCCCACCCAAGGGTGTTTTCCTCCTTGCCCTATACACGAAATCACAGTTCCCCCTCTTTATCAACATTTAAAAAATTTTTTTTCAAAAAAAAATTTCCAAACCATCTTTCCCCATGTCTCTAACTCTCATTTTAAAAACTCTCCTCTTCTTTTTTTTTAAATTTAAAAAATCCAAATTTTTTCTCTAGGCTTCCCCAACTTGTTAATCTCACTCTAAAATTTTTTTTATTTTTTAAAAAAATTTTTTGATAACATCTCACCCAAAAATCTCATTTGCTCTTTTTTACATTGCCCCACCACTCTTTAAACCCCTCTCCTTTTTTTCCATTTATCTTCCCTCCTTTCATCACTTCTACTTTGTTAAAAAAATTTTCTTTTGCTAACTTTTTTCCCTTACTATCTCTTTACATCATTCCCAATTGCCCCCTCTTCCCCCTCACACCCCCTTTCCTGTAAAACCCCATACTTTTTCCCCGAACCCCTCTAACACTACATTTTTTTAAAAACCCCACCCCTTTCCTCTTCGACCCCATTGCCTATGCTTCATTGCCCCCCCTATTTCCTCCAATAGCTGTTTATATCTTATCCTATCTGCCCCCTCTTTAAGTTTTAAACCCTTTACCTTCTCTTCCCCGAAGCTTTATTCTCCTTGTTTCCCATCTACCTTTTTCTTCAGTGTAGCTACAAAATAAAAAGTGGGTTGATATAATTTTGTGGCCCCTTACAAAAAAATGGACATCCTGAAGTCTATCAACAGTCTTTTAAAACTACCAAAACCCTTAAACCCAAAAAACTACTGTCAAATTTTGGGCCCTTTCATAATTTTCTTGTTACTTATTTATCCTCTTTTTTTTTTTTAAAAAATTTTTATTACCTATAACTTAAAAACCCCTTTCTATACAAAGTTTAATCAAAGGGCTCCCATTATCATTTACAACCCGGCACCCCCAAATTACTACCGCACCCTTCTTTAAAAAATTTTCCTACTTTAGCTTTTAGGCCCCTACCACAATTACTTCTCACTTGGTTTTAAAGGTTCCTATTCATTCATTTTAAAAACTCCAAAAAACTTTTCTCTTCCTTACATTCCTCTCTCTCCAGGTGCATACATTCCCTTTTTATGACCCCCTTTTCGAAACCAACCTTTACTTTTTAAACCCCATAATCCTTTAATTTAAAAACATTAAAATTTTTTTTTTTCTCTTTCCTAATGATCCTTCAACATTTCTGTACCCCTTCCTTTGCTCTAAATCTTCAGATACTCCAGATTTAATCCCCTTTATTTTCCCCCCACCAAAAAACCCCCCACCCCCTTTTACTTTTTTTCGCTTGGGCCAGGAAAATCCAAATTTTTATTTTAAACTTTAGCAAAACATCTGTTTCTTGTCTTTTGAAAAACATCCATGCACATTAAAGCAAACCCGTTTCAAAAAAGGTTTTTTTTCTCTTTTTAGAAAATGTCTACGGAGAAGGGGTTACTAGCCCCTCGTCCCGGAATTTTTTTTTTTGCCTCATAAGACAGCCCTGGCTTTCGGAGGGAAAAATTTGTTTCCACTTCCCCATGGAAAAATAGAAAAAAATAAAGGAAAAAACAAGGCTATTTTGAAAAAGGGGGAAAACCTAGATGTTTGAAAATATAGCTGTGCAGGGTTTTGGGAAATGTGACCAAAGTGTAAGTAGGGAAATAGCAAGAAAATCCCCGTTATCTAGCATGGGTTTTTGAGACAGGGGAAAAAGACTGTTTCACAGTCATCTGGCAGGACGGTTGTACTTCCCTGGGGGGTTGCGTCTACCAACCCACTACCTGGGGGGGAAAAATTTTCCCGCCAAAACAGGGGTCACAAATAATGGTTTAAGTTGGAAAAAATTTAGAATTTTGGAAGGGATAAGGAAAGCACTGGTTTTTTGGTTAAAAAGGGTCGTTGATGTGTGGACAAAGCTCCCCAAATACAGTTAATTTTGGGTAAAATGTTGTGTAGTTTTAAAAATAAGTTAGATAAATTTCATGAAATGGGGTGGGTGGGTGTGAGTTTGGGCCTGACTACCTTGTGCTGTGGGTTGGTGCTGTGCTCCATCCTTGAGTTTGGGGGTGACCAGACTGGGTTTAGTCATTGGGCTATTTTGGGGGAGGGGGGGGGCACTGGGTTTAAACTGGGGGGGGGCATGGGCCCCGCTCCGCAGGGTCAGTAGGCCTGTTTGGCAGTTTTCTTTCTTTTTTAGTTCCCTTTTGTAATACGGGAAATTTTAGAGAACTGGAACCTGTTGAATAAACAACATAAAAAAAATAGGTTTTAAAAATTTAGCACCCGATATTAAAAAAAACTGTTAGAATTAAAAACTGCTAAAAAAAAGAACAATTTTGATTTATGTCCGTCCCTCCCTTTACATGTGTATGTTTTTGTGTATGGGGTATGTATGTGTGTTTCTCACCTATTTGTACTACCTATTTGTGGTTGCAGGGGTGAGTCCAAACTCCTGGCCCCCCCTCTTACCGGTTGCTTTCTAGGCCCTCTCTCTCCCCGCTCCATGGCTTTTTCAAACCCGTCTTAAAAACTGTGTAAGGTTCCTGCCCCCACTACGGGCATTTTTTTAGGTTATTTCCCCTGCCCTTTAAACTCTTTTTACTGAAAAAAAAATTCCCACTATCTCTCTGACTTTTTTGTTCTTCAAAAATTCCAATTGTGGCCTCTTGTTTCGTGTACCCCCCCCTGGAACTTCCCGTCCTTGTCCACCTTGTCTATTCCCGCAGTATTTTTTTATGTCGGTTTTTTTGTCTCCCCCCCACCCCCCTGTCCTCCGTTTCGAGGCCCATTTCCCTTAACTTTCTTTAAAAGGAATTGTGTGTGTTGTATATGTGTGTGTTGTGTGTGTGTGTGTGTGTGTGGGGTGTGTGTGTTTTGTGTGTGTGTGTGTGTGGTGTTGGTGTGTGTGTACATTTTCCCCACCTAGCTGAGGTTGCAGGGCTCGGTCCAAAATCCTTTGGGCCCCTCTCTTCACTGGTCGCTATAGGGGGCACTCTCGCTGAACCCTGGCCCTTTTTCATACCCCCTGCTTATATTATGAATGGATCCTGCCTCCATACATCACTTCCCCCAAAATATTCCACTTCTTGATATTGTGGCTGAAGAAATATTTCCTAATATCCCTGTGATTCATCTGTGTCTTCAACTTCCAACTGTGTCCCCTTGTTGGTGTGTCCCATCTCTGGAACATCCTGTCTTTATCCACCTTGTCAATTCCTCTCAGTATTTTGTATGTGTTTATCATGTCCCCCGTATCTCTCCTGTCCTCCAGTGTCGTCAGGTTGATTTCCCGTAACCTCTCCTCGTAGGACATACCTCTTAGCTCTGGGACTAGTCTTGTTGCAAACCTTTGCACTTTCTCTACTTTCTTTACATGCTTGGCTAGGTGTGGGTTCCAAACTGGTGCCGCATACTCCAATATGGGCTTAACGTACACAGTGTACAGGGTCCTGAATGATTCCTTATTAAGATGTCGGAATGCTGTTCTGAGGTTTGCTAGGCGCTCATATGCTGCAGCAGTTATTTGGTTGATGTGCGCTTCAGGAGATGTGCCTGGTGTTATACGCACCCCAAGATCTTTTTCCTTGAGTGAGGTTTGTAGTCTCTGGCCCCCTAGACTGTACTCCGTCTACGGTCTTCTTTGCCCTTCCCCAATCTTCATGACTTTACACTTGGTGGGGTTGAACTCCAGGAGCCAGCTGCTGGACCAGGTCTGCAGCCTGTCCAGATCCCTTTGTAGTTCTGCCTGGTCTTCGGTCAAATGAATTCTTCTCATCAACTTCACGTCATCTGCAAACAGGGACACTTCGGAGTCTATTCCTTCCGTCATGTCGTTCACAAATACCAGAAACAGTACTGGTCCTAGGACTGACCCCTGCGGGACCCCGCTGATCACAGGTGCCCACTCTGACACCTCGCCACATACCATGACTCGCTGCTGTCTTCCTGACAAGTATTCCCTGATCCATTATAATGCCTTCCCTGTTATCCCTGCTTGGTCCTCCAGTTTTTGCACTAATCTCTTGTGTGGAACTGTGTCAAATGCCTTCTTACAGTCCATGAAAGTGCAATCCACCCACCCCTTTCTCTCTTGTCTTACTGCTGTCACCACGTCATAGAACTCCAGTAAGTTTGTGACACAGGATTTCCCGTCCCTGAAACCATGTTGGTTGCTGTTGATGAGATCATTCCTTTCTAGGTGTTCCACCACTCTTCTCCTGATAATCTTCTCCATGACTTTGCATACTTTACATGTCAGTGACACTGGTCTGTAGTTTAGTGCTTCATGTCTGTCTCCTTTTTAAAAGATTGGGAATACATTTGCTGTCTTCCATGCCTCGAGCAATCTCCCTGTTTCGATAGATGTATTGAATATTGTTGTTAGGGGTACACCTAGCGCCTCTGCTCCCTCTCTCAGGACCCATGGAGAGATGTTACCTGGCCCCATTGCCTTTGAGGTATCTAGCTCACTCAGAAGCCTCTTCACTTCTTCCTTGGTTGTGTGTACTGTGTCCAGCACTTGGTGGTGTGCCCCACCTCTCCGTCTTTCTGGAGCCCCTTCTGTTTCCTCTGTGAACACTTCTTTGAATCTCTTGTTGAGTTCCTCACATACTTCATGGTCATTTCTTGTTGTCTCTCCTCCTTTCTTCCTTAGCCTGATTACCTTGTCCTTGACTGTTGTTTTCCTCCTGATGTGGCTGTATAACAGCTTCGGGTCAGATTTGGCTTTCGCTGCTATGTCGTTTTCATATGGTCGTTGGGTCTCCCTTCTTATCGGTGCATATTCATTTCTGGCTCTACGACTGCTCTCCTTATTCTCCTGGGTCCTTTTGCCTTCTATATTTCTTCCAATCCCTAGCACACTTGGTTTTTGCCTCCCTGCACCTTTGGGTGAACCATGGGCTCATTCTGGCTTTTTCATTATTCCTGTTACCCTTGGGTAAAAACCTCTCCTCAGCCTCCTTGCACATTGTTGCTACATATTCCATTATCTCATTAACTGGCTTCCCTGCCAGTTCTCCGTCCCACTGAACCCCATTCAGGAAGTTCCTCATTCCCATGTAGTCCCCTCTCTTGTAGTTTGGCTACATTTGTCCTGGCCTTCCTCCTTCCCCCTCCACTTGTAGCTCTACTGTGTATTCGAAGCTAAAAACCACATGATCGCTGGCCCCAAGGGGTCTTTCATATGTGATGTCCTCAATATCTGCACTACTGAAGGTGAATACTAGGTCCAGTCTTGCTGGTTCATCCTCTCCTCTCTCTCTTGTAGTGTTCCTTATGTGTTGGTACACAAAGTTTTCCAGTACCAGCTCTATCATCTTAGCCCTCCAAGTATCTTGGCCCCCATGTGTGTGTGTGTGTGTGTGTGTGTGTGTGTGTGTGTGTGTGTGTGTGTGTGTGTGTGTGTGTGTGTGTGTGTGTGTGTGTGTGTGTGTGTGTGTGTGTGTGCGCGTGTGTGTGTGTACTCGCCTAATTGTGGTTGCAGGGGTCGAGACTCAGCCCCTGGCCCTGCCTCTTCACTGATTGCTACTAGGTCCTCTCCCTCTCTGCTTTCTGAGCTTTGTCATACCTCTTCTTAAAACTATGTATGGTTCCTGCCTCCACTACTTCACTTGCTGACGACTCTATGACTGAAAAAATACTTCCTAACGTCTCTGTGACTCGTGAGAGTCTTCAGCTTCCAATTGTGACCCCTTGTTTCTGTGTCCCTTCTCTGGAACATCCTGTCTCTGTCCACCTTGTCTATTCCCCACAGTATCTTGTATGTCGTTATCATGTCTCCCCTGACCCTTCTGTCCTCCAGTGTCGTCAGTCCGATTTCCCTCAACCTTTCCTCGTACGACATTTCCCTGAGCTCTGGAACTAGCCTTGTTGCAAACCTTTGTACTTTCACTAACTTCTTGACGTGCTTGACCAGGTGTGGGTTCCAGACCGGTGCTGCATACTCCAGTACGGGCCTAACATACACAGTGTACAGTGTCTTGAACGATTCCTTATTAAGGTATCGGAACACTATTCTCAGGTTTGCCAGGCGCATGTATGCTGCAGCAGTTATTTGGTTGATGTGTGCCTCCAGTGATGTGCTCGGTGTTATGGTCACCCCAAGATCTTTCTCCCTGAGTGAGGTCTGTAGTCTTTGTCCACCTAGCCTATACTCTGTCTGCGGTCTTCTTTGCCCATCCCCAATCTTCATAACTTTGCATTTGGCAGGGTTGAATTCGAGAAGCCAGTTTCTGGACCACATGTCCAGCCTGTCCAGGTCTCTCTGCAGTCCCGCCTCATCCTCATCCAATTTAATTTTTCTCATCAGCTTCACATCATCTGCGAATAGGAACA
>NC_069400.1:46199218-46215270 GCF_026875155.1 Cherax quadricarinatus
TCCTTTAAAAACCGAGGGAAATTCAGAAAAGGAAGGCTGACGGACAGGAGAAAGGGACTACATGGTAGGTACACTTCAGTCTGGGGAGCACAAGGTGGCCATGGCAGTGATGTATAATCCACCACAGAACTGCAGGAGGCCAAGAGAGGAATATGAAGAGAGCAATGGTGGACACACTCGCTGAGGTGGCAAGAAGAGCTCACTCCAGCACAGCAAAGTTGCTAGTTATGGGTGATTTCGCCACACAGTGGCTTCATCAGTCCAATACAAAGAGGAAAAACCTGGAGCCACATGGGGGTCCCGAAACATGGAGAGCCAGGATGTTGGACGTGGTGCTGGAAAACCTCATGCACCAACATGTTAAGGACGCTACCAGAGTGAGAGGGGAGGATGAACCAGCAAGATTGGACCGTGTGTTCACCCTGGGCAGATCAAACATTGAGGACATCACATATGAGAGTCCCCTAGGAGCTAGTGACCACGTGGTTCTGTGCTTTGAATACATGGTAGAGTTGCAAGTGGAGAGAGTAACAGGAGTTGAATGGGAAAAGCCAGACTATAAAAGAGGGAACTACATAGGTTTGAGGAATTTCCTGCAGGAGGTTCCATGGGACAGAGAACTGGCAGGAAAGCCAGTAAATGAAATGATGGAATATGTAACAACAAAATGCAAGGAGACAGTGGAAAAGTTTATTCCCAAGGGCAACAGAAACAATGGGAAGACCAGAACGAGCCCCTGGTTTACCCGACGTGAAAGGGAGGCAAAAAAAAAGTGCAATAGAGAATGGAAAAAGTACAGAAGGCAGAGAACACGTGAAAATAGGGAGATTAGTCGCAGAGCCAGGAACGAGTATGCACAGGTAAGGAGGGAGGCCCAGCGACAGTGAAAATAACATAGCATCAAAAGTCAAGACTGACCCGAAACTGTTGTATAGCCACATCAGGAGGAAGACAACAGTCAAAGGCCAGGTGATCAGACTAAGGACAGAAGGTGGAGAACTCACAGGAAATGATCAGGAGGTATGTGAGGAGCTAAACAGGAGAAAAGTTTTTACAGTAGAGACAGGAAGGGCTCTGGGAAGACAGCACAGAAGGGAACATCAAGTGGGAATACACCAACAAGTGTTGGATGACATACGAACAACCGAGGAGGAGGTGCAGAAGCTGCTAAGTGACCTTGATACCTCAAAGGCGATGGGACCAGACAACATCTCCCCGTGGGTCCTTAGAGAAGGAGCAGAGATGCTGTGCATGCCCCTAACCACAATCTTCAACACATCCTTTGAAACTGGGCAACTACCTGAGAAATGGAAGACAGCAAATGTAGTCCCCATATTTAAGAAAGGAAACAGAAATGAGGCACTAAACTGCAGACCTCTGTCTCTGGCATGTATAATATGCAAAGTCGTGGAGAAGATTATCAGGAGGAGAGTGGTGGAACACCTGGAACGGAACAAGATTATAAATGAAAACCAGCATGGGTTCATGGAAGGCAAATCCTGTGTCACAAACCTGGAGTTTTATGACAAGGTAACAGAAGTAAGACACTAGAGAGAGGGGTGGGTTGATTGCATTTTCCTAGACTGCAGGAAGGCCTTTGACACAGTTCCTCACAAGAGATTAGTGCAGAAGCTGGAGGATCAAGCGCATATAACAGGGAGGGCACTGCAATGGATCAGGGAATACTTGACAGGGAGGCAACAACGAGTCATGGTACGTGAAGAGGTATCACAGTGGGTGCCTGTGACGAGCGGGGTCCCACAGGGGTCAGTTCTAGGACTAGTGCTATTTTTGATATATACGAACAACATGATGGAAGGAATAGACTCTGAGGTGTTCCTATTCGCAGATGATGTGAAGCTGATGAGAAAAATTAAATTGGATGAGGATGAGGCGGGACTGCAGAGAGACCTGGACAGGCTGGACATGTGGTCCAGAAACTGGCTTCTCGAATTCAACCCTGCCAAATGCAAAGTTATGAAGATTGGGGATGGGCAAAGAGACCGCAGACAGAGTATAGGCTAGGTGGACAAAGACTACAGACCTCACTCAGGGAGAAAGATCTTGGGGTGACCATAACACCGAGCACATCACTGGAGGCACACATCAACCAAATAACTGCTGCAGCATACATGCGCCTGGCAAACCTGAGAATAGTGTTCCGATACCTTAATAAGGAATCGTTCAAGACACTGTACACTGTGTATGTTAGCCGTACTGGGAGTATGCAGCACCGGTCTGGAACCCACACCTGGTCAAGCACGTCAAGAAGTTAGTGAAAGTACAAAGGTTTGCAACAAGGCTAGTTCCAGAGCTCAGGGAAATGTCGTACGAGAAGGTTGAGGGAAATCGGACTGACGACACTGGAGGACAGAAGGGTCAGGGGAGACATGATAACGACATACAAGATACTGTGGGGAATAGACAAAGGTGGACAGAGACAGGATGTTCCCCGAGAAGGGACACAGAACAAGGGTCACAAATTTGGGAAACTGAAAGACTCTCACGAGTCACAGAGGACGTTAGGAAGTATTTTTTCAGTCATAGAGTCGTCACAAGTGAAGTAGTGGAGGGAGGAACCATACATATTTTAAGAAGGAGTATGACAAAGCCAGAAAGCAGAGAGGGAGAGGACCTAGTAGCAATCAGTGAAGAGGCAGGGCCAGGGCTGAGTCTCGACCCCTGCAACCACAATTAGGC
Source organism: Cherax quadricarinatus (assembly GCF_026875155.1). Taxonomy (NCBI): domain Eukaryota; kingdom Metazoa; phylum Arthropoda; class Malacostraca; order Decapoda; family Parastacidae; genus Cherax; species Cherax quadricarinatus. The sequence goes on from NC_069400.1 coordinate 46,201,919, forward strand.
GAGTACACACCAAAACAGCGCACACACACACACACCACACACACACACACACCACACACACACACACACACACACACCAAAACACACACACACACACACACACACACACACACACACATGGGGGCCAAGATATTGGAGGGCTAAGATGATAGAGCTGGTACTGGAAAACTTTGTGTACCAACACATAAGGAACACTACAAGAGAGAGAGGAGAGGATGAACCAGCAAGACTGGACCTAGTATTCACCTTCAGTAGTGCAGATATTGAGGACATCACATATAAAAAGACCCCTTGGGGCCAGCGATCATGTGGTTTTTAGCTTCGAATACACAGTAGAGCTACAAGTGGAGGGGGAAGGAGGAAGGCCAGGACAAATGTAGCCAAACTACAAGAGAGGGGACTACATGGGAATGAGGAACTTCCTGAATGGGGTTCAGTGGGACGGAGAACATGGCAGGGAAGCCATTAATGAGATAATGGAATATGTAGCAACAATGTGCAAGGAGGCTGAGGAGAGGTTTTTACCCAAGGGTAACAGGGAATAATGAAAAAGCCAGAATGAGCCCATGGTTCACCCAAAGGTGCAGGGAGGCAAAAACCAAGTGTGCTAGGGATTGGAAGAAATATAGAAGGCAAAAGGACCCAGGAGAATAAGGAGAAGCAGTCGTAGAGCCAGAAATGAATATGCACCGATAAGAAGGGAGACCCAACGACCATATGAAAACGACATAGCAGCGAAACCCAAATCTGACCCGAAGCTGTTATACAGCCACATCAGGAGGAAAACAACAGTCAAGGACAAGGTAATCAGGCTAAGGAAGAAAGGAGGAGAGACAACAAGAAATGAACATGAAGTTTTGTGAGGAACTAACAAGAGATTCAAAAGAAGTGTTCACAGAGGAAACAGAAGGGGCTCCAGAAAGACGGAGAGGTGGGGCACACCACCAAGTGCTGGACACAGTACACACAACCAAGGAAGAAGTGAAGAGGCTTCTGAGTGAGCTAGATACCTCAAAGGCAATGGGGCCAGGTAAACATCTCTCCATGGGTCCTGAGAGAGGGAGCAGAGGCGCTAGGTGTACCCCTAACAACAATATTCAATACATCTATCGAAACAGGGAGATTGCTCGAGGCATGGAAGACAGCAAATGTATTCCCAATCTTTTAAAAAGGAGACAGACATGAAGCACTAAACTACAGACCAGTGTCACTGACATGTAAAGTATGCAAAGTCATGGAGAAGATTATCAGGAGAAGAGTGGTGGAACACCTAGAAAGGAATGATCTCATCAACAGCAACCAACATGGTTTCAGGGACGGGAAATCCTGTGTCACAAACTTACTGGAGTTCTATGACGTGGTGACAGCAGTAAGACAAGAGAGAAAGGGGTGGGTGGATTGCACTTTCATGGACTGTAAGAAGGCATTTGACACAGTTCCACACAAGAGATTAGTGCAAAAACTGGAGGACCAAGCAGGGATAACAGGGAAGGCATTATAATGGATCAGGGAATACTTGTCAGGAAGACAGCAGCGAGTCATGGTATGTGGCGAGGTGTCAGAGTGGGCACCTGTGATCAGCGGGGTCCCGCAGGGGTCAGTCCTAGGACCAGTACTGTTTCTGGTTTTTTGTGAACGACATGACGGAAGGAATAGACTCCGAAGTGCCCCCTGTTTGCAGATGACTGAATTTGATGAGAAGAATTCATTTGACCGAAACCAGGCAGAACTAAAAAGGGGGATCTGGACGGGCTGAAACCCTGGCCAGAGCGGCTCCTGGAGTTCAACCCCACCAAGTGTAAAGTCTGAAGTTTGGGGAAGGGGCAAAGAAGCCCGAGGGGAGTACAGTCTAGGGGCCAAGACAAAAAACCTCACTAAAGGGAAAAAAAGATCGGGGGGTTCTATAACACCGGGGCCCTCCTGAAGCCACATAAACCCAAAATAACGCGCAGCATATGACCCCTGCAAACCTCAAAAGCATTCCGACATCTTAATAAGGAATCTTTCAGGACCCTGTACACTGTGTATTTAAACCCATATTGGGTATGCGGGCACCAGTTTGGAACCCACCCTAGCCAAGAAATGTAAAAAAGTAGAGAAAGGCAAAGGTTTGCAACAAGACTAGTCCCAGAGCTAAGAGGGATGTCCTACGAGGAGAGGTTTTCGGGAAAACAACCTGACGACACTGGAGGAAAAAGGAGAGTAGGGGGACTGATAAACACATAAAAAATACTGAAGGAATTGACAAGGTGGTAAAGACAGGTGTTCCAGAGATGGGCCCCAACAAGGGACACAGTTGGAATTGAAGACAAGATGAATCACAGGGGTATTAGGAAATATTTTTTCAGCCAAGGTATCAAAAAGTGGAATAGTTTGGGAAGTGATGTAGTGGGGGCAGGACCATTTAATATAAGAGAGGTATATAAAGCCAGGTTCGCGAGAGTGACCCCAGTAGCGACCAGGAAAAGATGGGGGCCGGATTTGGACCGAGCCCTGCAAACCTCAGCTAGGTGATATGTACACACACACAACACACCACACACACACCACACACACACACACCACACACACACACCACACACACCAAAACAACATATACACCAACACAATTCCTATGAAAAAAGATTAAGGGAAATCGGGCCCAGAACTGGGGACAGGAGGGGCAGGGGGGAAAATGATAACGACATATAAAATATGCGTGGAATAGACAAGGTGGACAAGGACAGGAGTTTCCCGGGAGGGTACACAGAAAAAGAGGGCCCCAATTGGAAGTTTTAAGAAAAAATGAGTCAGAGAGATAGTAGAATATTTTTTTATCATGGTTGTAAGGCAGTGGAATAACCTAGAAAATGACGTAGTGGAGGCAGGAACCATACACAGTTTTAAGACGAGGTTTGATAAAGCTCATGGAGCGGGGAGAGAGAGGGCCTAGTAGCAACCGGTGAAGAGGCGGGGCCAGGAGCTAGGACTCGACCCCTGCAACCACAAATAGGTGAGTACAAATAGGTGAGTACACACATACATACACATACACATACATACACATGTGAACGGACGGACGGACATAAATCATATTGTTCATTGTTAGCAGATTTTATTGCTAACAGTTTGTTGAATATCAGGTGCTAAATTTTATACCTAGTTTTTATGTTGTTTATTCAACAGGTTCCAGTTCTCTAAAATTCGTATTACATAAGAACATAAGAAAGAAAGAAAACTGCAACAGGCCTACTGACCCATGCGGAGCAGGGCCATGTCCCCCCCCAGATTAGCCCAGTGACCCCCCCCTCCCCCAAAATAGCCCAATGACTCACCCAGTCTGGTCACCTCCACTCAAGGATGGAGCACAGCACCAGACCCAGCAGCACAAGGTAGTCAGGTCCAACTCACACCCACCCACACCCACTCATGTATTTATCTAACTTATTTTTAAAACTACACAACATTTTAGCCTAAATAACTGTACTTGGGAGCTTGTTCCACACATCTACGACTCTATTACCAAACCAGTGCTTTCCTATATCCTTCCAGAATCTGAATTTTTCCAACTTGAAACCATTACTGTGAGTCCTGTCTTGGCTGGAAATTTTCAGGTAGTAGGTTGGTAGACAGCAACCACCCAGGGAAGTACTACCGTCCTGCCAGATGACTGTGAAACAGTCTTTTTCTGTCTCATAAACATGCTAGATAACAGGGATATCTTGCTACTCCTACTTACACTTTGGTCACACTTCACAGACATGCACATGCTATATATACATACATCTAGGTTTTTCTCCTTTTTCTAAATAGCTCTTGTTCTTCTTTATTTCTTCTATTGTCCATGGGGAAGTGGAAACAAATCTTTCCTCCGTAAGCCATGCGTGTCTTATGAGGCAACTAAAATGCCGGGAGCGATGGGCTAGTAACCCCTTCTCCTGTAGACATTTACTAAAAATGAGAAGAAAAACTTTATGAAACTGGGATGCTTTAATGTGCATGGATGTAGTGCAGATGACAAGAAACAGATGATTGCTGATGTTATGAATGAAAAGAAGTTGGATGTCCTGGCCCTAAGCGAAACAAAGCTGAAGGGGGTAGGGGAGTTTTGGTGGGGGGAAATAAATGGGATTAAATCTGGAGTATCTGAGAGAGTTAGAGCTAAGGAAGGGGTAGCAGTAATGTTGAAGGATCAGTTATGGAAAGAGAAAAGAAAATATGAATGTTTAAATTCAAGGATTATGTGGATTAAAGTAAAGGTTGGATGCGAAAAGTGGGTCATAATAAGCGTGTATGCACCTGGAGAAGAGAGGAATGTAGAGGAGAGAGAGAGATTTTTGGAGATGTTAAGTGAATGTATAGGAACCTTTGAACCAAGTGAGAGAGTAATTGTGGTAGGGGACCTGAATGCTAAAGTAGGAGAAACTTTTAGAGAGGGTGCGGTAGGTAAGTTGGGGTGCCAGGTGTAAATGATAATGGGAGCCCTTTGATTGAACTTTGTATAGAAAGGGGTTTAGTTATAGGTAATACATATTTTAAGAAAAAGAGGATAAATAAGTATACAAGATATTATGTAGGGCGAAATGACAGTAGTTTGTTGGATTATGTATTGGTAGATAAAAGACTGTTGAGTAGACTTCAGGATGTACATGTTTGTAGAGGGGCCACAGATATATCAGATCACTTTTTAGTTGTAGCTACACTGAGAGTAAAAGGTAGATGGGATACAAGGAGAATAGAAGCATCAGGGAAGAGAGAGGTGAAGGTTTATAAACTTAAAGAGGAGGCAGTTAGGATAAGATATAAACAGCTATTGGAGGATAGGTGGGCTAATGAGAGCATAGGCAATGGGGTCGAAGAGGTATGGGGTAGGTTTAAAAATGTAGTGTTAGAGTGTTCAGGAGAAGTATGTGGTTACAGGAAAGTGGGTGTGAGAGGGAAGAGGAGCAATTGGTGGAATGATGTAAAGAGAGTAGTAAGGGAGAAAAAGTTAGCATATGAGAAGTTTTTACAAAGTAGAAGTGATGCAAGGAGGGAAGAGTATATGGAGAAAAAGAGAGAGGTTAAGAGAGTGGTGAAGCAATGTAAAAAGAGAGCAAATGAGAGAGTGGGTGAGATGTTATCAACAAATTTTGTTAAAAATAAGAAAAAGTTTTAGAGTGAGATTAACAAGTTGAGGAAGCCTAGAGAACAAATGGATTTGTCAGTTAAAAATAGAAGAGGAGAGTTATTAAATAGAGAGTTAGAGACATCGGGAAGATGGATGGAATATTTTGAGGAATTGTTAAATGTTGATAAAGATAGGGAAGCTGTGATTTCGTGTATAGGGCAAGGAGGAATAACATCTTGTAGGAGTGAGGAAGAGCCAGTTGTGAGTGTGGGGGAAGTTCTTGAGGCAGTAGGTAAAATGAAAGGGGGTAAGGCAGCCGGGATTGATGGGATAAAGATAGAAATGTTAAAAGCAGGTGGGGATATAGTTTTGGAATGGTTGATGCAATTATTTAATAAATGTATGGAAGAGGGTAAGGTACCTAGGGATTGGCAGAGAGCATGCATAGTTCCTTTGTATAAAGGTAAAGGGGACAAACGAGAGTGGGATAAGTCTGTTGAGTATACCTGGTAAAGTGTATGGTAGAGTTATTATTGAAAGAATTAACAGTAAGACGGAGAATAGGATAGCAGATGAACAAGGAGGCTTTAGGAAAGGTAGGGGGTGTGTAGACCAGGTGTTTACAGTGAAACATATAAGTGAACAGTATTTAGATAAGGCTAAAGAGGTTTTTGTGGCATTTATGGATTTGGAAAAGGCGTGTGACAGGGTGGATAGGGGGGCAATGTGGCAAATGTTGCAGGTGTATGGTGTAGGAGGTAGGTTACTGAAAGCAATGAGGAGTTTTTACGAGGATAGTGAGGCTCAAGTTAGAGTATGTAGGAAAGAGGGAGATTATTTCCCAGTAAAAGTAGGACTTAGACAAGGATGTGTGATGTCACCATGGTTGTTTAATATATTTATAGATGCGGTTGTAAGAGAAGTAAATGCGAGGGTCTTGGCAAGAGGCGTGGAGTTAAAAGATAAGGAATCACACATAAAGTGGGAGTTGTCACAGTTGCTCTTTGCTGATGACACTGCTCTTGGGAGATTCTGAAGAGAAGTTGCAGAGGTTGGTGGATGAATTTGGTAGGGCATGCAAAAGAAGAAAATTAAAAGTGAATACAGGAAAGAGTAAGGTTATGAGGATAACAAAAAGATTAGGTGATGACAGATTGGATATCAGATTGGAGGGAGAGAGTATGGAGGAGGTGAATGTATTCAGATATTTGGGAGTGGACGTGTCAGCGGATGGGTCTATGAAAGATGAGGTGAATCATAGAATTGATGAGGGGAAAAGGGTGAACAGTGCACTTAGGAGGCTGTGGAGACAAAGAACTTTGTCCTTGGAGGCAAAGAGGGGAATGTATGAGAGTATAGTTTTACCAACGCTCTTATATGGGTGTGAAGCATGGGTGATGTATGTTGCAGCGAGGAGAAGGCTGGAGGCAGTGGAGATATCATGTCTGTGGGCAATGTTTGGTGTGAATATAATGCAGAGATTTCGTAGTTTGGAAGTTAGGAGGAGGTGCGGGATTACCAAAACTGTTGTCCAGAGGGCTGAGGAAGGGTTATTGATGTGTTTCGAACATGTAGAGAGAATGCAGCGATACATAATGACTTCAAGAGTGTATCAGTCTGTAGTGGAAGGAAGGCGGGGCAGGGGTCAGCCTAGGAAAGGTTGGAGGGAGGGGGTAAAGGAGGTTTTGTGTGTGAGGGGCTTGGACTTCCAGCGGGCATGCGTGAGTGTGTTTGATAGGAGTGAATGGAGACAAATGGTTTTTAATACTTGACGTGCTGTTGGAGTGTGAGCAAAGTAACATTTATGAAGGGGTTCAGGGAAACCGGCAGGCCGGACTTGAGTCCTGGAGATGGGAAGTACGGTGCCTGCACTCTGAAGGAGGGGTGTTAATGTTGCAGTTTAAAAACTGTAGTGTAAAGCACCCTTCTGGCAAGACAGTGATGGAGTGAATGATGGTGAAAGTTTTTCTTTTTCGGGCCACCCTGCCTTGGTGGGAATCGGCCAGTGTGTTAATAATAATAAAAAATATTTACATCCCCTTTATTTATTCCTGTTTTCCATTTATACACCTCGATCATATCCCCCCTAATTCTACGCCTTTCGAGAGAGTGCAGATTCAGAGCCCTCAGTCTGTCCTCATAGGGAAGATTTCTGATACATGGGATCATCTTTGTAATCCTCCTCTGTACGTTTTCCAGAGCATTTATATCCATTCTGTAGTACGGTGACCAGAACTGAGCAGCATAGTCTAAATGAGGCCTAACCAAGGTTATATAGAGTTGAAGAACAACCTGAGGACTTATATTATTTATGCTTCTAGATATGAAGCCAAGAATTCTGTTAGCTTTATTGCAAACACTAATGCACTGTTGTCTTGGTTTTAGATTACTGCTAACCAGAACTCCTAAATCCTTTTTGCAGTCAGTAGTAATAAGATCTACATTATTTAGTTTATATGTGGCATGGTTATTTAATTCCAACATCTGTCTCATAAACATGCTAGATAACAGGGATATCTTGCTACTCCTACTTACACTTTGGTCACACTTCACAGACACGCTCATGCATATATATATACATACATCTAGGTTTTTCTCCTTTTTCTAAATAGCTCTTGTTCTTCCTTATTTCTTCTATTGCCCATGGGGAAGTGGAAAAGAATCTTTCCTCCATAAGCCATGCGTGTCGTATGAGGCGACTAAAATGCCGGGAGCAATGGGCTGGTAACCCCTTCTCCTGTAGACATTTACTAAAAAAGAGAAGAAGAAAAACTTTATAAAACTGGGATGCTTGAATGTGCGTGGATGTAGTGTGGATGACAAGAATCAGATGATTGCTGATGTTATGAATGAAAAGAAGTTGGATGTCCTGGCCCTAAGCAAAACAAAGCTGAAGGGGGTAGGGGAGTTTTGGTGGGGGGAAATAAATGGGATTAAATCTGGAGTATCTGAGAGAGTTAGAGCAAAGGAAGGGGTAGCAGTAATGTTGAAGGATCAGTTATGGAAGAAGAAAGAGAATTTTGAATGTGTAAATTCAAGAATTATGTGGATTAAAGTAAAGGTTGGATGCGAAAAGTGGGTCATAATAAGCGTGTATGCACCTGGAGAAGAGAGGAATGTAGAGGAGAGAGAGAGAGATTTTGGGAGATGTTAAGTGAATGTATAGGAGCCTTTTAACCAAGTGAGAGTCATTGTGGTAGGGCATCTGAATGCTAAAGTAGGAGAAACTTTTAGAGAGGGTGTGGTAGGTAAGTTTGGGGTGCCAGGTGTAAATGATAATGGGAGCCCTTTGATTGAACTTTGTAATGAAAGGGGTTTTTTTGTTATAGGTAATACAATTTTAAGAAAAAGAGGATAAATAAGTATACAAGATATGATGTAGGGCGAAATGACAGTAGTTTGTTGGATTATGTATTGGTAGATAAAAGACTGTTGAGTAGACTTCAGGATGTACATGTTTATAGAGGTGCCACAGATATATCAGATCACTTTCTAGTTGTAGCTACACTAAGAATAAAAGATAGATGGGATACAAGGAGAATAGAAGCATCAGGGAAGAGAGAGGTGAAGGTTTATAAACTGAAAGAGGAGGCAGTTAGGGTAAGATATAAACAGCTATTGGAGGATAGATGGGCTAATGAGAGACAGGAAATGGGTCGAAGAGGTATGGGGTAGGTTTAAAAATGTAGTGTTAGAGTGTTCAGCAGAAGTTTGTGGTTACAGGAAAGTGGGTGCGGGAGGGAAGAGGAGCGATTGGTGGAATGATGATGTAAAGAGAGTATTTAATGGAGAAAAAGTTAGCATATGAGAAGTTTTTACAAAGTAGAAGTGATGCAAGGAGGGAAGAGTATATGGAGAAAAAGAGAGAGGTTAAGAGAGTGGTGAAGCAATGTAAAAAGAGAGCAAATGAGAGAGTGGGTGAGATTTTATCAACAAATTTTGTTGAAAATAAGAAAAAGTTTTGGAGTGAGATTAACAAGTTAAGAAAGCCTAGAGAACAAATGGATTTGTCAGTTAAAAATAGGAGAGGAGAGTTATTAAATGGAGAGTTAGAGGTATTGGGAAGATGGAGGGAATATTTTGAGGAATTGTTAAATGTTGATGAAGATAGGGAAGCTGTGATTTCGTGTATAGGACAAGGAGGAATAACGCCTTGTAGGAGTGAGGAAGAGCCAGTTGTGAGTGGGGGGGAAGTTCGTGAGGCAGTAGGTAAAATGAAAGGGGGTAAGGCAGCCGGATTGATGGGATAAAGATAGAAAATGTTAAAAGCAGTGGGGATATAGTTTTGGAGTGGTTGGTGCAATTATTTAATAAATGTATGGAAGAGGGTAAGGTACCTAGGGATTGGCAGAGAGCATGCATAGTTCCTTGTATAAAGGCAAAGGGGATAAAAGAGAGTGCAAAATTATAGGGGGATAAGTCTGCTGAGTATACCTGGTAAAGTGTATGGTAGAGTTATTATTGAAATAATTAAGAGTAAGACGGAGAATAGGATAGCAGATGAACAAGGAGGCTTTAGGAAAGGTGGGGGGGGTGTGGACCAGGTGTTTACAGTGAAACATATAAGTGAACAGTATTTAGATAAGGCTAAAGAGGTCTTTGTGGCATTTATGGATTTGGAAAAGGCATATGACAGGGTGGATAGGGGGGGCAATGTGGCAGATGTTGCAAGTGTATGGTGTAGGAGGTAGGTTACTGAAAGCAGTGAAGAGTTTTTACGAAGATAGTGAGGCTCAAGTTAGAGTATGTAGGAAAGAGGGAAATTATTTCCCAGTAAAAGTAGGCCTTAGACAAGGATGTGTGATGTCACCGTGGTTGTTTAATATATTTATAGATGGGGTTGTAAGAGAAGTAAATGCGAGGGTCTTGGCAAGAGGTGTGTGAGTTAAAAGATAAAGAATCACACACAAAGTGGGAGTTGTCACAGCTGCTCTTTGCTGATGACACTGTGCTCTTGGGAGATTCTGAAGAGAAGTTGCAGAGATTGGTGATGAATTTGGTAGGGTGTGCAAAAGAAGAAAATTAAGGTGAATACAGGAAAGAGTAAGGTTATGAGGATAACAAAAAGATTAGGTGATGAAAGATTGAATATCAGATTGGAGGGAGAGAGTATGGAGGAGGTGAATGTATTCAGATATTTGGGAGTGGACGTGTCAGCGGATGGGTCTATGAAAGATGAGGTGAATCATAGAATTGATGAGGGGAAAAGAGTGAGTGGTGCACTTAGGAGTCTGTGGAGACAAAGAAATTTGTCCTTGGAGGCAAAGAGGGGAATGTATGAGAGTATAGTTTTACCAACGCTCTTATATGGGTGTGAAGCATGGGTGATGAATGTTGCAGCGAGGAGAAGGCTGGAGGCAGTGGAGATGTCATGTCTGAGAGCAATGTGTGGTGTGAATATAATGCAGAGAATTCGTAGTTTGGAAGTTAGGAGGAGGTGCAGGATTACCAAAACTGTTGTCCAGAGGGTTGAGGAAGGGTTGTTGAGGTGGTTCGAACATGTAGAGAGAATGGAGCGAAACAGAATGACTTCAAGAGTGTATCAGTCTGTAGTGGAAGGAAGGCAGGGTAGGGGTCAGCCTAGGAAAGGTTGGAGAGAGGGGTAAAGGAGGTTTTTGTGTGCGGGGGGCTTGGCTTCCAGCGGGCATGCGTGAGCGTGTTTGAAGGAGTAAATGGAGACAAATGGTTTTTAATACTTGACTGCTGTTGGAGTGTGAGCAAAGTAACATTTATGAAGGGGTTCAGGGAAACCGGCAGGCTGGACTTGAGTCCGGGAGAGGGGAAGTACAGTGCCTGCACTCTGAAGGAGGGTGTTAATGTTGTAGTTTAAAAACTGTAGTGTAAAGCACCCTTCTGGCAAGACAGTGATGGAGTGAATGATGGTGAAAGTTTTTTTTTTTTCGGGCCACCCGGGCCTTGGTGGGAATGGGCCAGTTGTAATAATAAAAAAATAATAATAATTTAGAACTTTCCTAGGTATAGGTTGGTAGACAGCAACCGCCCAGGAGGTACACCGTCCTCCCCAAGTGAGTGTAAAACAAAAGCTGTAATTGTTTTAACATGATGGTAGGATTTTTCGGTGTCTTTTTCTGTCTCATAAACATGTAGAATTTCAGGTACGTCTTGCTACTTCTACTTACACTTAGGCACACTACACATACATGTACAAGCATATACAGGGGAAACCCCTCAAATATCGAACTTTCTTCGGTCCAGAAGGCTGTTCGAGTGCCTGTACCGAATGAATTTATTCCCATCAGGAATAATGTAAATTAGATTAGTCCATTTCAGACCCTCAAAAATACACTTATAAAAGCACTTAGAAAAATACACTTACATAATTGGTCGTGTTGGGAGCAGTTCGATTTTTGAGGTTCCACTGTACTATATACATACCCCTCTGAGTTTTCTTCTATTTTCTTTCTTGTTCTTGTTTATTTCCTCTTATCTCCATGGGGAAGTGGAACAGAATTCTTCCTCCGTAAGCCATGCGTGTTGTAAGAGGCGACTAAAATGCCGGGAGCAAGGGGCTAGTAACCCCTTCTCCCGTATAAATTACTAAATTTAAAAAGAGATACTTTTGTTTTTCTTTTTGGGCCACCCTGCCTCCGTGGGATACGGCCGGTTTGTTGAAAAAAGAAAAAGAAGATTTAGAACTTTGCATTTGTCAATGTAAAACTGCATCTGCCACTTCTCCGACCATTGCATTAGTCTATTCAATTCATCCTGGAGTGCTCTAGTGTCCTCATTAGAATGAATTGAATGACTATTTTGGTGTCAGCAAATTTGCTTATGTCGCTATTTATTCCCTCATCTATATCGTTTATGTAAATTGTGAACAACAACGGGCCCAACACTGACCCCTGAGGAACACCGCTTGTGACGTGTCCCCATTCTGATTTCTGCCCATTTATGCAAAACTCTCTGCTGTCTTTTGTCAGCCATGCCTCTACCCAGGAAAAAAATTCTCCTATTCTGTGCGCCTTAAGTTTCCTCAATAGCCTCTGGTGTGGAACTGTATCGAAAGCCTTTCTGAAGTCCATATACACAATATCATATTCATTACCATTATCTACCTCTTCAAACACCTTAGTGAAAAAAGTTAGTAAATTCGTAAGACAGGAACACCCCTTTGTAAACCCGTGTTGAGATTCATTAATCAATCTGTGCCTGTCAAGATGGCTACAAATTGCTTTGGCAATTATTGATTCCATAAATTTAACCACTATGGAGGTAAGGCTTATTGGTCTATAGTTCGAAGCCAAGGACCTGTCACCTGCCTTGTAAATAGGTATTACATTTGCCATTTTCCACTTACCAGGCACTATGCCAGTTTGTAGTGATATATTAAGAAGATTAACCAAAGGTATGCTAAGTTCCTCTTTACATTCCTTTAGCACCCTTGCAAACAGTTCATCAGGACCTGGGGATTTGTTAGGCTTTAGTTTCTCTATTTGTCTGAGGACCATGTCACTAGTTACTGCAACCGTACATAGTTTATTATCCTGTTCTACATAATCTATTATTTCAGGAATATCGCTAGTATTTTCCTGGGTGAAAGCTGAGAGGAGGTAGGTACTGAGAATTTCACACATATCCTTATCACTGTCAGTGATGTGACCAGAGTTACTCTTAAGTGGGCCAATCTTGTCCTTAATCTTACCTCTGTATACCTGAAAGAACTCATTTGGGTTAGTCTTTAAATCCCTTGCGACCTTAGCCTCATAATCCCTTTTTGCTTTTCTTATTCCTTTCCTTATTTCTCTCTTTAATTGAATATATTGATTTCTTAACTGCCCATCCCCTCCTTTGATATGCCTATATATGCCTCTCTTTTGACCAGTGAGATGTTTTAATCTATTGTTCATCTATTTGGGATCATTTTTGTTAGATCTAATTTCCCTACTCGGAATAAAAGTTGTCTGGGCAGCTAGAACTATGCTCTGAAAAACGTCATATTGGCAACCAAGATCACCTACCTGACCCATAGTCAGGACATCCCAATTTAGCCCACCCAGGTAATTTTTCAGTCCCATGAAGTCAGCCAAGTGAAAATCTGGGACAGATTTGATTGCAGTTATCTGGGTAACTCCATGATACAGTGGACCCCCGGTTAACGATTTTAATCCGTGCAAGAGGGCTCATCGTTATGCGAAATAATCGTTATGCGAATGAATTTTCCCCATAAGAAATAATGGAAATAAAATTAATCCGTGCAAGATGCCCAAAAGTATGAAAAAAAATTTTTTTTACCACAGAAAAG
>NC_069400.1:46215770-46263270 GCF_026875155.1 Cherax quadricarinatus
GGCGCCCACGGATCTAAGGTTGACACTTTAATTGTAGCTGATTCTCTGTCATCCATAAATGCTCTCAACTCATTAAATATAAACTGTGGCATGCTTGTGTCAGAAGCCAGACACAGGTATGGTAGGACTGTGGACAGTGGAGTCGGAGTGCACATGCTGTGGATTCCATCTCACATTGGTCTTCAGATGCATGACAGAACTGGTAAATTGGCTAAGCTGTTATGCTTTCAAAGAGGGAGTAGATTACAACTTGGCTTGTCAGTTAGCAGTTTGAGAACAATAATACGAAAAGTATCAACAGACTTAAGACTCAGGGAGATGGACACCAGTCAGTCCATCTATCATCATTCCATCATGCAGGAGGAGCCACATGTCTATGGTACATCCAACAAGATAAGCAGACTCTTGGATGTTACTACTGCCCGGCTCCGGCTGGGTTACAAGTATCTATGGCAGTAAATCACCACCAACAGATGTAGACCAAACGAAATGTAAACTTTGCCAGATGGACTATTGTCACACCTTGCGTCATTATGTACTGGAGTGCGTCACACCTTGCGCCATTATGTACTGGACGTGCGTCACACTTGCGTTATATTATGTACTGGAGTGCGATAAAATTAATGAATTCAGAGATAACTCACTCAGAAATGTTCAAGAAATGTCAAAGAATTTCATCCAGAGAAGTATATTAACAGACCATTCTGGAGAAATACCCTGATTTTGCTAGCTGTAAATAAAGCATTACCAACTGTGTGTGTGTGTGTGTGTATGTGTGTGTGTGTGTATGCGTGTGCTTGTGTGTGTTTGTATGTGTTTTTGTGTACTCACATATGTGTGAGTGTTTGTGCTCGTTTATGTACGCTTGTGTGTGCGTGTACTCACCTATTGGTGTATGTTCGTGTGTGTGTGTGTGTGTGTGTACTCACCTATTTGTGGTTGTAGGGGTCGAGTCCTAGCGCCTGTGTGTGTGTGTGACCCAAACAATTAATATTTACACCAATAACTCATTACAGTTGTGACCGGGTGTGGTCGTGTAAATTGCTCATTACTTTACAATTTGTTCATGACTGTAACCACATATAAACATAAGTAAGTAAATTTACTTACATGATTCATTACTTTTGTAACTTGTGACTTCATTACCTTTGTACCTTGTTCAGCCATCAAAACTTTGGGGTCCAGTACCTGGACTCATTATGTACCTCTGTAAACTGTAAATACCTTTGTAACTTCTCATAATTGTGATCAGATCTTCCTGGAGTTCATTACCTTTGTAACTTGCTTAGCTATGAAAACTTTGGGGGCCCAATCCTGGGCCCTTTAAGTACCTCCGTAATCTTTTGATTACTGCCCACAGGATGGTATGGTGTGACTACCACCCACAGGATGTATGGTGTGACTACCACCCACAGGATGGGTATGGTGTGGCTACTGCCCACAGATGTGAATGGTGTGACTACCACCCACAGGATGGGTATGGTGTGACTAACCACCCACATAATGGGTATTGTGTGACTACCAGCCACAGGATGGGTATGGTGTGACTACCACCCACAGGATGGGTATGGTGTGACTACCACCCACAGGATGGGTATGGTGTGACTACCACCCACAGGATGGTATGGTGTGACTACCACCCACAGGATGAGTATGGAGTACATAATAAATATATTAAACTAACTGCCAAGTTTCTGAACTGAGTGAGTTTAAAACACTTAAGAATAATTGAATGAAGAAAATGTCCTCATATCTTAGTCATATGATGTTTCGCAGCGAATCTTTAAAAATGGTCCTTTTCAAGGTATTCTTGATACATGGCAGGGATACTGTGAGGATACTATGTAAATATCCCTTAATGAAAACAGGAAAATTGTGTCTGCGATTCCTGAGATACAGTGAGTTGGGCAGCTTTGCATTAATGTAGATAATTTAAGTCGTTAGGGTGAAGGCCTCGGTCACGATGCTGGATACAATGATTAGACAGGCTGGCAATGGTGAAAAATGTATCTGAGTTCTACTAGCTTCTGTCATAAAGCCTATAAAGCAGGTGGTCTTTTTGGATTTTAGGCTCCTCTGGTTGTGTGCCATTCACCTTTTTTTCTGATGTCCTCAGCAGCGAGTAAGGAACTGGTGCTACATAAGGACTTACTGAGCTGGGCTGCATGATTTTTGTTTCTCGACAGTAAAGGTATGGGCACTTTTTCGTAAGCATATACCCGGAATGGTATAGGAAATTGATAATCATAGTGAAGGTGAGCGAGTGTAGCTCTGGGTGCCACCATTTCCTCAATGTAGCCATTAAAAAAGTTCTTCCTGTTACCGGCGCTGGATGATTTCAAGAAGATCATTATCCCACGCACGCTATTTGACTTAGATATGTGAACAACATCTTGGTCTTTGTTCCTAAGTCTCACACATTTGAGACTCTCCCGACGTACCTGAACTCTCGTACAGTTCACTATCAGAAGAGAAGAATGGCTTTTAAATGCAATAAATATGACGTAGCACAACACTTCTCCCACCATGGCTTCAAAATCAAGAAGAACGTTATCATAGTGCTTTTCCTGCAAGCACTTCGACTTTCCAGTAATTAATATCTTTCACAGCAGCAAGAACATATAAGAAGTATTTTCTCGCGAAAACAGAAATCCTTCTTCATACACTGCATCCCCATAGATGATACCAATATGGACCAGTCCTACATATATAAGTTGGTAGAATTACTGACAATATATAAAGTAAAAGGACACAAGTGCAACTAATGTGATATATTTTTGTGGCAACGTTTCGCTCTCCAGGAGCTTTGTCAAGCCCTGGAGAGCAAAACCTTACTGCAATAAAAGTCACATTAGCTGCCCTTGTGTCCTTTTAACATACAGTCCTACATACTCAACAATTGCCCTCTCCATCGCTCCTATTCTACGAAAAGTCAACGTGGATGTAGCACTTCTTACCAGTGAAACTACCAAAGACATCCCCCAGAAGCCCTAGACCCAGAACCACTTGCACAGCAGGAGAATGTAACATAATGTATGATGAATGCATAAATTCTGTTTTCAGGAAGACCTGACAGTTCATGCATAGCCCATCAAAACCCTCATTCTCACAACAAGGAAGAACACAACAGTTACTCAGAAAACGAGAGTCAGCCAAAAATTTTTTGGGAAATGGCAGCGATCTCTCTCACCAATATTATTGAGCAAAAACAGCTGACAGTATATGTTGTCTGAACCTATTACCCACATTGTGCGTCATTCATGTACTCAACTTTCATCAGTACCTGATCTTTCTCTTATACAAATATTTGATCTCATTCCCAAAACAATAAGTATTTTTCTGAGCCTGACCTTAGGATGTTTGTTTACTTTATAAGGCTATGTATTTGTTATTCTTTGGAGAAACTTTGAATTAAAGGGATTCTCTACTACCAGTATCATTAACTTCCACTTATCAGCTTTTACCATTTTCTATTTATGTATCGAGTTCTCACTTAATGTTTTTATACATCCCTGCTTTTTATTGTTTGAAATTATACATTTAGTGTAGCTTAGCAGTTTATTCGCTTTGAATGGGGCGTTAGCAATGCAGCAGTATTCCAGCGTGAAGAATTACAAGTGGTTTGAAGAGCCCTCATCATTGCTCAGCATCACTTTTTTAGAACGTTGGCTGGACTTATTATGTGGGGCTATGAAAATTCCATCACAGTCTCTAAAGTCAGACAGCATGGATCCTAAGTCCTGATCATTTCTGACATTTTTCATGGCTGCCGGGCAATAAAAAATCACTATAATTGTTTGATTATAAATAGCTGTATTTTTCGCACAACCGTGTGGATCGTTAGGGGCCTTCATTTACTAGATTACTGCAAAATTTTTAGTGGAAGAGTTTTATGAATCCGCATGAGCCATAATTCAAGAATTTTTGGCATTTCTTCGGAGAGTTAAATATGCGGGTTACCCTTTTTTTAGTCCCAGTATATTTTCCCACATGTTAAGAAGCACTGACATTAATAAATGATGTAGACACGGGACAGCATCACACCGTACTAGCTTAGTTAACACTACAACTTCTACACAATCTAGAGAACCTCAAAGGGTCGTCAACACTAGCACCCCAAAAGCATTGATACCAGGACCGGTATCAAAAACAGCTCCAGTAGTTTCTGATGAACTCTAATCACAGAAACCCCTTTTCCAGTAGATGTTACGGTATAATCGACTGCTTTATCAACATTTAAATCGATTTATTGGTTAGATATACACACTGGTTTGGTTTAAGTTTATAAAATCTAAAAAAAAAAAAAAAACTGAACATGAAATTCGTTGCATAATTTGCTTTAAGAAGTTTTTTGGAGTCTGTAGGTGCCTGCCGGACTGGAAATGAAGTCATGTTTAAACAATAATCAAATCTCTAATGTAGTTTACACCAGCTCTTTAGTTGCGTTGGGTACGCTAAGAAGTTATGAAAAACTGTGAAGGTTCTGCTTCTCTGAACCAAAACATCTGCTAATTAGATACAACTAAGAGAATCATTGATATATAATGGCAAAGACTGATCCGTAACCTACGTCATAGAATACTTAAAAATATTTCCACTATCCAAGCTTATATTTTTTCCCCTAGAATGTTGTGACATACTGGGTTACAATAGATCCAACAATACACACGCGTACACTGGCACATTTCTACTTATAAATTTTTCCCTGAAATTAAAATATTGCTACCTGGAATATATATCACAAATAAATCAAAAAATATCTAATTTTTTTGGACACCTGCTTACTAGGAGACAGTTTGTGTGGTTGACAGGATAACATCCGGGCAAAAGTTCATGATGCTTCTTTTGATCTTTCAGAGTATTTTTCAAGCATCACTAGGAAGGTGTAGCTGTTGTAGATTTGCAGTCTTCACCTCCCGGGTATATACAACAGGTTTGCTTAAGTTGTCTTGTTTCTTCACCTGCTAGAGCATACAGCAACATTACTGCAGGTGTTTTAGAGGCAGTGGTGAGTTGATGGAGATTGGGGGCTTCTCCTACCTTGAACTGTAGCAAGATCACCAGGTAAGTAGCAACGAAACTTGCAATCTGCGAAAGACAATAATATCAATAAATTTATAAGTGCAACAGAAGACCAACCAATGCAGTTATATATATATATATAAAATATATATATATATAAAATTTATATATATATATATATATATATATATATATAATGGCAGGGTGATCAAAAAAAAAAGAAAATCCCCAAAAATAAAATACTTTCATCATCATTCAACACTTTCACCTCACTCATGCATAATCACTGTTTTTGCAGAGGTGCTCAGATACAACAGTTTAGAAGCATTATAAAGATACAATATAAAAAGTGTCCTGAAATAATATAAAAAGCTCCATATAGAAATATAATATCAGGGCTCCAATTATATATAAATCCTATTACACATCCTTCCAAAACTGCTAAAATAAAAATAACCGGCTTCCCTGAATCCTTTCACTAAATATTACCCGCTCACACTCCAACAGCTCATCAGGTCCCAAAAACCATTCGTCTCCATTCACTCCTATCTACCACGTCATGCACGCTTCCTGAAGTAAAAGCCCATTTCCCCACAAAACCTCCTTTAACCCCCTCCATTCAACGTTTTCGAGAATGACACCTACCCCGCCTTCCTTTCCCTACAGGTTTATATGCTCTTCATGTCATTCTACTTTGATCCATTCTCTCTAAATGACCAAAACCACCTCAACAACCCCTCTTCAGCCCCTCTGACTAATCCCTTTTATTAACCCACCCCCTTTCTCCTAATTTCCACACTTCGAATTCTCGCATAATATTTACACCACACATTCCCCTAAGACATGACATCTCCAATGCCTCCAACCGCCTCCTCGCTGCAGCATTTAAAACCCCAAAGCTTCACACCCATATAAAAGTGTTTGTACCACTATACTTTCATACATCCCCTTCTTTGCCTCCATTGAAAAACGTTTTTTGTCCCACTCTACTCACCTTTTTCCCTCATCAATTCTGTGGTTAACTTCATCCTTCATAAACCCATCTGCTGACAAGTCAACTCCCAAATATCTGAAAACATTCACTTCTTCTATACTCCCTTCCATACTTACTCTTATCTATGTTCATTTGCAACTTTCTACCTTTACACACACTCCCAAACTCTCCAATAACCTTTGCAACTAGCTTTTTACCTTCCTGCGTTGAAAAACCTCTCTCTCTGGAGGGTTTGGCTATCCAGGTTTTCCCATGGTTTGAATGTTCTATGTCTTCTTGTCCCTGTTAGGTGGTGTCCCCTGGCAATATAATTTATAGTTTGTCTTTCCTGAACTAAACAGTGACACATTTCAGGGTGGAAAAGCTTACAGGAAGGGAGGCTGCATTTTCCTGTTGTCATATGGCACGACTTTTTTTGGGGGGTTTCAAAATGCATGTTCCATCTGTTTTCCCAGAAATTCCATGCCTGCAGATACCAAGTGCATAGAATTTGCATAGGCCTGTTTTATATATATCCTTTTTTGTGATTGTATTCCCTACTGGTGTGTTTTCCCCTGTCCCCATTACTATCTTCAGCACTAGTACTAACATGGAGCCTCACCAGTTATTTTGGGGCTTGTCTTAATTTTTGGGGCAACCCTTGTTTACTATTCCCGTACTGTCATTTATTGCCTTTCAAGTCTTGTGGGTGTAAAAATAAAATCCGAGATTTTTTAGATGACCAAATTTTGGTCTCGTTTTAAAAATTCTTGGATTGTCGACCATTAGTCTGGGGACGGCTCACTGAACACTGAGTCGACCCGGGACTATAGGTTTTCACTCATTTCTTGGCTGTCATCTGGGTATGTCCATCCCGCCCAAGAGGGGCCCAATACTGGATGTTGTTTTCCCTTAATTTACCGTAAAAAAAGAAGTTTTTGTTTGTTTTTCAATTTTCCTTAATGGCTTTTGTTCTTCCTGCATTCTTGTCTTCTGAAGATTCCTTCAGCTTAAGTTTGACATTTGCAATTCATTGACCAAATTTTCCCCCCTTTGTATTTCAGATACACTGGCCCCTCCTACAAAGATTATACACCCAACAAAGCTAGGTGTTGTACCGTGATCCGAGGACATTACGATGGCGTGGTGCCTCAAGCTAATTTTATTCTACTCTCCGTTTGGTGTACCAGCCTCCACAAGCATATATATCGTATTGTAACCACGAACGAAAGGTATTTAAATGAATAAAAAACACGGCGACTAGCCGGGGACTCGAACCCATGTTTTTTGGCCCGCCTCATGGTAAGTGAAAATTACATGGAGCTCTACCACACAGGATCACTCAATCCTACAAATATCATGCACCCCCGCAAAGCTAATGTGTTGAACCATTATCTGAGTACATATGAGGTTTTGGGTGCCTCAGACATTTTATTCTACTCCCCCTTTGGTGTACTAAACCTACACAAGCAGATAATTGTATGTAAACACATACGAGTTGAATTTAATCAAAAACAACACGTGACGCTTGTGGAGGCTAATACATCAATTTAGATTCGCGAACAGCGTTGGCGCCCAGCTAACGTAACTTTTGTCTAAGGGAGCTAGCTTTCAGCAGGTGGCTTTCAACTTTTCATCCATCCCTGCTGCATCGACGAGAGAGATTTTTACAGTGTTAAATTAGGCAGAACAGCCGATGTATCACAAGCATAAAATCACCGAAGGAGACAAACCTACAAACCTTGGGAAAAGGTACCCAGTACTCTACCATTGTAAACCACTGAACAATACCCTTGGCGCCCAGCTAACGCTTGACTTTTGTCAAGGCAGCTAGCTTTCAGGCAGGGGACTTTCAGCTTTCACTCATCTCATGCCCTTTAGCTGGGCGCCGGTTTAACTTGCACAAAGTTCTGGCAGGTCGTCTTGCTTGGTCAAATTCCCGAGCAATAGGTCGAATATCAAGAGATTTTTTTTAACTAAACAAAGCGTTGAGGACTGAACTGTTCGATCCGAGTGTTCGGTACCGAGGGTCAACTGTAAGAGAATTTTGTTAAAAAATACGATAGGTAAAAAAAGATTAGCTTAGATTTCTAAGTTAGGTTTGGTCTAAAATAAGTATTTTTTTTTTACAACAAATTTTTGCTTAATAATATATGTCTAAACAATTCCATGATTTTTTTGGGTAAAGTTAAATTTTTGATTGTGTCGGCCTATTGGTGAAGTTCGCTTATTACTTTGACACAATAAAAATTGGTAAGATGACCTACTGTTAAAAGTAATCCTGGGGTTTTGCTGTTAATTTTCTTATTCTCATTAATGGTTTTTCCCAAATTGTCGGTTACTCATCATAAAGTAACTTACAATACTCTCAGAATGTTTGGATCAGGGCCCTGAAACATTAGTGCATTTAAAAAGGTTTTTCAACTACTGTGTAAAGAAATATTAAGGTGGAACCAAAAAATATATAACTACATCTATCAGCCTAGCTTTGCCAGGACTGGGAACCCCCACACTGAAGAGGATAGTTGTCTAGCAGGTCAGCAAGTGATTCAACTGAAACATCAAATATGCAAGAATATTATTAATGTATATTAGGGGAGTGTTAAACCTATAACTATAGGTAAAGGAAAAATAACAGAATTTAAAAAAATAAAGACACAAGTTTCACTTGAATAAAAAACTTTTCAATGTATAGAAAATACATGGAAGACATCTCTCTATCTGTATATATTATATGGAGAAGGCCTCTGCCTTTTATTAAATTTTTGGGGGTCTTATTGAGCTTCAGTTATCTACCGTGGTTCCGATTCAAGTTGGAATAATTGTGATAAGATAATCTTATTTACTCATATTGCGAAATTACACACATTGTATTAGCGTCACTATAGTATCCGGCACCAAGGACGACTCATCAGATATGAATTTTTCTGCGCCCTCCCTCTCCTCCTACACTCCTCCCATTTACTGTTATACAGACTACTGCATTATTGAAAAATGGAATAAAAGTATCAGACATTTGTGAATGCATATTAGACCCACCCGTTGATGAGTATTGGACACGTGAAGCGATTTTTTCCTTGCATAAAAAATTTGAAATTTCCGCTAGTCCAAGCTCAAAAAATTTAAGGTACTCTTAGACGTAATATATCCTTCTTTTTCAAATGAGACCAAGAAAAGGAGAATACAATTATAAATACCTTATGAAAATACACGCGAATCCTGTAAGTGTATTTTTTGGGTCTGAAACGGATTAATCAAATTTTCATTATTCTTATGGAAAAATTTGTTCGGTACTCAAACAGATCTACACCCGAACAGCCTTCTGGAACGAATTAAGTTCGAGTACCGAGGTTCCTTTCTCTCTCTCTCTCTCTTTCTATATATATATAATATATATATATATATATAATAATATATAATATATATATATTATATATATATATAATATAATATATATATATATAACTATATATAACGAGGTACCACCTCTAGAACTGTCCTGGGGACCCTCATCCTCAGAGAAAAGAATAAACTTGCTTCAGGGAAAACTCAAGGTTCTCAATGAGGCTGTTTGAAAATTTTTCTCCTACCACCCCCTATATATTCTACATATATGCTTATTTAAAAGCATAATAAATTGACAAAATACATTGACAAAATACAATATGAAGCTACATCTCGATACTTCGTCCAGCTCCCCGGCAGCGGGACGTGTGCCAAGAATGCTGCAGGCATTTCCTCACTGGATTGCGACACAGAGTCTCTGAAAAAGGAAGCTGGTCGCCCTCTGGTCCTGGTTTCTATGATGAGCTATTCACCCAGCTCTTTGAGGAACTTTAGAGCACACTTGCTCCGTGCTCCAAGGGTCTCCGACCCTATTGGAATGAAGTTATAGCAAGGGTGAATGTCTTCATATTTGCGGAACTTCTATGTCTCCCTGTGGTTGGCAGCTCCACACCCTTCAGCTACGGAGTATGTCAAGTAGGTGTCTGCCAATGTGGCGGCACAGGTGTAGTTCCAGGCAATCTGTTTTCCATCCTTCCAGGGTAGCATAGTGGCTCCATCAGGACGCTTTCGACTTCTGTCAGACCTCTGCACTTGGGGGTCCTGCTGAGCTGGGCAACGGGTTGTGGCGAGGCTTCTCTTTATGATGCCACTGACCTCCTCATGTTTGGCATATTTCCCTTCTGCTGTGTGACACATGAGACCATGAAGTTCGAATTGATCAGCTGTCGCCATGCCGCAAATACACCTATGTTTGGTGAGGATGGGGGCGGCTATGTGAAGAGCAACACCAATGGCCTGTGGGTTGAGTCGAGTGCCCAGGGAGGAATTGGGAACAGCTAGAAGGAAATCTCCTGAGCGTTGTGCCTTCACTGCCAGGAGACGAGCTTTGTCCTTTCCTGAGGCATTGATGAGCATTGTGTTGGCGATTTTTTTCCATTGATTGGTTCGTCCCAGTGGGACTGCTTATGCTCTTTGGGAGGAACTGGTCTATTGGAGGAGCCTGCAAGTGTGTCCCACCGCATCGCTGCTTTCAGTAAACCTGGGGTCTTGAGCTCCTACCACGTCCTCTCAAGCGTTCGTGGACAATCTCCTTAACTAAATGCACTGGAAGCCAACACAAGACAGAAAAGTGCAATAAAGCCCCTACAATGCAGTTGCTTTGCGCACCCCTATACCTCTCAGTCGCACTTGAGGTTGCCTGATCACCATCAGATCCTCTAGTGACAGTTCAGGGCCTCTTATATGTTGATCTCAGGTGGTGTCGTCATATTCCTCAAGTGTTAGCTGTCAGAAGATGGTGCCACCTCAGAAGTGAGGTCTTGGCTTAGTAGGTAAGACAACTTGTTGGTATGATACAGAGTACATGGGCATCAAGATCGGCTTATTCTCTCCTCCACTCTCATCAGTCATTCAGTTTGTCCTTGAGGACAGAGTTGAGAGTCCTGGTGACCCCCGTGCTCCCAAGAGGGATACTGTTGGACCGGAGTGGTACAGAGGACTTCTGGGAGGATTCTTCATGCGGGGTTGATTTATTTCCTGGTTGTGCTGTGGATGATTTCACACTTGGAAGGATGAGGAAGATCCCAAGTTTTCTCCCTGTTTTTCACCAGTTGAAGGTTCTCTAACAGGACTCTTCAGTACCTGCCAGAGTGCCCATCATCCACGTACCAATGTGTTGAGCTCGCTGCGTAGGCTGGAAGTTAGTCTCTCTTACTACCAAGGAGAAGAGAAAGATGTAAGCGAGTGGTCATACCCTGCAGACACCCTCTGATGATAGAGATGTCGTGTTCTACAAACCAAAGAATTTGAGAGTTTTGCTGCACCGGCTTGAAATGAATAGTAATATAGGCTGGAACCAATCCCGAATGGCCGGCAATACAACCTCCTCTCTTCACCATATTAAAGACATTTCTAAAATCAAGTTTACCTAGCCTTTTCAACTGTTAGTTCCCTGATGTACGCCTTCTCATGAAGCTGCGCTTCACACTGCCTTGAGATTCCCCAAAGCCCATTGGTGTGGCTGGAGTAAACTGGCAGCTTCTAGGCGAATGTTCTTACTGCTGCTTGGCAACGAGAACGGGTGAAGAGTGTTACCACAGCAATGGGTCTGATTCCCCCATGCCTTTCTTCTTCAAAGCACATAGTGTGGCTGCCAAACGAAAAGAAGGATTACGTAAGAGATTTAGCATCCAATTGATTTTACAAAAATTTTATAGAAGTTGTAACAAGCAAGTCCATGGTCACAGGAATATTATTGAATCTTGTATTTAGGTAAAAAGGCTGTTTTGCAAATAATATGAATATTCCTTTGTTATATAAATTTCTGATCCATGTATAATTAATAGAAGTTGGGAAGACTTTAATAATACATTGACAAATAATAATATCCTTAATTCTTGGTATGAACATTTGTTTGGTGTGTTGCCTTTAAGACCTGTCTATTAAGCCGAGCAGGCCTACTTTCTTATGAGTACGCCTGTCTTGTCACATTAGATGTTGCCTAATTGTTGTGGGATATTATGGGTGAGGATGTGGTCTAAACCTGTTATTTTTCTTACCCTCTTATATCCTTTGATATATTACTTTATTGTTCCTTATAATGTGAGTTGTCACAAAAGCACTTGGAATTTCACTATTTTTCACATTTGGGTTGCGTTTTGTGGGTATATATAATAGTATTATATAATATCTATAAAAGTATATTTATGATATTAGTATATATATATAAGTATATATATATATATATATATATATATAATATATATTATAAATAATATTATGATACATAATAATATGTATATATATAGATATATATATATATAGATAATATATATATATATATATATATATATATATATATTATATAGTCGTGCCGAATAGGTAAAATTGGTCATTTAGCAAAAAAACTCATTTAAAATTATGTCCTTTCTAAGAATTTTCTCTTATACGTGTATAAAGATAAAACTTTATCATTAATGGAAATAAATAGTATAAAATACCGACAAATGGAAATATAAAGACATATGCCAGTATGTGCCATATGTGTATTAAATTTCCATTTTATCATTGTTTAGACGTAATATTAATATTTTTACCAAAGAAACTTGCCATATTATACAAGTGCAATTTATTTAGCCTAATCCAAGTATATATATTTTAGACAAGATTACGATAATTGAATAATAAACAAACACAATGAACATGTATTTTATCGTAGGTTCAGAAAGATAATTGATTAGCAAGAATAGCATTGCTATTAAAGCCAAAATCCTAAGTTTTATCCTATTCAGCACGACACGATACTGAGTTTAATCCCAGGACATACAGGTAGTCGACCCGGAAGCAAAGCAAAATTCACGATGCGTTAGTTCCACGGCATAACAAACTTCCATCGTTAGGGGCCTAATAACTGGCTTGACAAATCTCTCCTAATAATGTCACATTGTGGCCTTGGAAAGCTGAGAGGATATGAATTTCATTCTCTTCCTTTTGGATACTGGTCTTTACGAATCAATTTAATTGAATTGTATTAAATAAGGAAAAGAAGTGTACGACGCATTTTAATCGAGAATTTTGCGTTACAAGGCCATTTGATTGGGCGATTGTGGAGCAATATACACTTGTCAAATCATGTATAGGTAGTAAGTTACTACATAGCGGGTTAAAGTTTTACAAGCACAGTATGGCTCAAGTAGGTGTTGTAGACAGGAAACTATTTCCCATTAAAAGATGCTGTAGACGATGAATGAAAACACATGATTTTTTAAAATAAATTTGTATATGGGTTTTTGTAAGAGGAGTGAATGCAGAGTGTATTGAAGAGGTGTGGATAGGAAGAAAAAAGAATCGACTCAAAAGCGGAGTTGTCACATGTGCTTTTTGCTGTTTACAACTTAACACTTTGGTGAAATTTAAGAGATGTTGGGAAGGTTTCATGGAAGAATTTGGGAAGGTATAATAAAAGAAGGAAATTAAAGTGAACAAAGAAAAATGAGCAAAAAGATATGAGGGAAACAAAAAGATAATTAGGTAAAGGAAAAAAAAAAAGCATTTAAATATCGATTGGAGAGAGACAGTATAAGGAAGTGATGTGTTCAAATAATAAGGCAAGACTAGTCAGCATTTGGTCTATGGAAAAGAAGAAAATCACGAACTGAATCAAGATAAAACATTATGCAAAGCTATGGACATCTATGGTGACAAAAACTGTTATCAATGGACGCACCGAAAAAAGAATGTATGAGGAAATCGTCCAACTCGTGAGCATCCACTGTGCATCCTTTTTTCAAAGAACCTAACCAAGGATTCAGATGTCCTACCGACTTCTGCAAGGAGAATGATATCACTGACTAAGCTTACTCATCTTCCACAATGGAGAATATAGGGATTCTGTGGTTAAAGGCTTCTTTTTTGTTTCTAAACTAGATCATCTGAGAGATACAAGCCAGGTACTTTTAACAGATAAAGTGAAGAGATTTCTGCTTTTGTAAAACAGGCACTATCAATTTACTGTGACACCATTGTAATGAGGAACTCGCCAACCCTCGTTCCCAAACACTGATCTATCAGGTTATTAAAAAACTGATGACACAGTGGACTATACCAAATATATGGGCATCAAACATTGTGCTTGTCTTATAACCAATTAAAATTTTCTTTGGTCCAATAAAAGTATAGTTCGCCAGGATAGAAAACCCATTTCAAAGATTTAAGGGAATGGATATGAATATTATTCCTTAGGTATCTGCCAAAATTTGCAGATGTATAAGCCCTTCTGACCTCTCTTAACCAGTACAAAAAATAATTTTTGTTAGACTTCTAGTTGTCAAACGTCACTATGCTCTGCTCCCTTATTATGTCCCCAGATTTCCAAGTCAAATTGCTTTTATACAATGTAGTCTGGAGTAGGAAAGTTACTTCAGACATCAGTGAGGACAAATCTGCAGACCGTGGACTATTATTTAGCCACATACCAGGCATATCAGTTGGCTTACTTCAGCCATGGAAAGGAAGGCCTTAGTGTCTGGTACTTTGGCTGGAGCATTTCGTCATGTTCATTCAAGTGCTCCCCATGTGGCCACAGTTTCGTGACCAGATGTTTCCGTTTCGCATGAATCTTCACTATCCCTTCTGTCTGTTGTTCTCATTCTTAGGTTTGTGCTCTGACATTGAAGACCCTTTTGGATGACACTTCCTGTTGAGTTTGCATGGTTAGATGAAAGTGGTCACCATAGAGTAATTCGTGCCCATGGTGATACACAACCCAGTGAGGTAGTGACTATGAGAGCACCTGTTTGGGTGGAGTCTTGACGTTGCCTATGAGTACATTATATATTACTTAGGCATATGTCCACACACCCATACAGGTATTCCCTACAACCAGCAAACTCAGCTGCTAAGAGTATAACAAGCTATCCCCCACCTTTGAATGTTTGCACTTTGCGTGTCAGTCCACCATCCCAAAGAAAGCTCACCAAAGTTGTGAAGCGATGTTATTGACTCCACTGAACAACATAGGCAGACATGATCTAAAATCTGATTCACACAATTCCATTGCCGTCTCTTGTTTTGTAACCTGACTATTACATATTGTATGTGACACTGTTCAGAAATTGTGTGAAAGAAATATTTATAAGTATTGGGCTTGCAACGAGCGGGTGTATAGGGCACAAAGCTACACCTGTCTTCGTAATGGTTTAGCGAACTCCAATAAGCTTGAAGCTTGGTTATCCTCACACATCGGTTCTTTGCAATAAATGATGAAAATTTACTAACTTTGGCTGCGTAAGTATATTGCAGCTCGGTATGGAAAACATTTTGAAGCAGCACGATTCACTAAATCAAGAACTTCAAGAGATTATTTCAATTGTCAGATTTTAAGGATCATGCTGGGTAAATTTCGTGAAGAAACCGACTCAACATTATTTTGACATATGATGTGAATCTTCAGTGTCCAGCACGTAAAGGTAGAAGCTTCACGATGTCTTCACAGATTACAGTCACTGCACAATGTATCAAAACACATCAAATGTGTTTAAACTGGAGCTCTAATGTCTTTACAGATTGCAAAGCATACAGAATGAAAATCAGTAGCTCAGTCCAAGAGCTGTAACAAAACGTTTCATTAACCCTGTTGGATGTGGTAATGGAATAACAGAACCTGTTGAGATCCCGGCCAATGGGTTTTATGTTTGATTAGGTTCTTCCTAATGAGAATCTCATCAGTGGAATATAATGTATTTTCCAGAAAAAACTACAGTGTATTTTTTATGTAAATTAGTGGTAACAAACTGTATTTAATAAAAGCTTAGTTAATAGAAAAATGGTAAACTGTACCTGCGCAGGAAAGACCTTACGCCACTGTGCTTGAAGATGAGCCAAGAAAACGTTAGTGCAAATAGAAGGAATTTTTGTATGCTCTAAGAGGTAAAATTGGGTGACACCTCTCAAATAGGAGCCGAAATTGTTGGTTGATGCATTCCTGCATAAATTGAGATATCAGACGACTGGACAAGACAGCTCCAGGAACCTCAGATAAGCTATCTAGATTTGTGTCATAATCTGGCCATATTTTCATAATTTGAACAGGTGAGGTTTTCTGGAGTAAGATACACCTGATCTCCAGTCAAACTGGGAGTGATTTTTAAGATATTCTCCTTTCTGTATAATGTATATAGGTATATATAATAATAATTTTTTAATTTTAATATACAATCCACAATTGTTAGTATATGTACCACAGAATCCTGGTGGATACATATTTCATATTTGTAATTAAATAGGTCAAGGCAACTTGTGGATAAGACAGGTTGTATGTATCGAAGGGGGACATTTTTGAGGCGACATAGTGTCCCAAATTCCTACATGTCTTATGTAACGGATCAATAATAATATATCATTTTTATCATGTTGATATTGTTATGTACATAATGATTTACAGTTCAATAAATGAAATTTTCCACATTTACAATTTGCCCATTGTCCTTCTGATACCCGGAAGTAATAGTGACGTCATTAATCTTAGTTAATTACTTATTAATATATAGTGAAAGTGACAAGAGTAGATTTAAGTTCACAAATTTACTTAAGCGTGGTTATTGGATTATAGTTATTACAATATTTAATTTGGATAAGCCAAGTGTTGCTAAAGATATATTGTGATAAAATTAATTTTGCTATGCCAAATTCTGGTAAAGGATATTTTATAATAATTTTATAATATTAATTTTGAAATCCAAGTCTGGCTAAGAGTTATATTAAATGTACATTTAAAAGTTTATATTATAATTTTCCTTACATGTGTAATTATTATGCTCAAGTGTATCTAACAAAATTAAGTGTATTTTACAATTTATGATTATAATTTTCTTGACATGTGATTGCAAAGCTCAAGTGTAGCTATGATTCTTATTCAAGGGTAATGTTGTACCATTTACATTTACTAAAGTAGCATAATTTAGTATCATATCATAAGTTATTAATTAAGTTGAATTTAAATACATTGCATCATGACTGGATAATGATGAAATTAATATATGAAGACAAACTAAGATGTAATTTAGAGACAAAAAAAGCATAACTGCATAGCTAGAAGGGTCATTTAACCAAGGGCATATAATAAATGTTTGTAATTAATGAATCAAGAAACTGTTTGAAATACTGATGATTTAAAAATTTATTTAAGATGCTTTGGGGAAGTAATATGATCACACAAATATATATTACAACAAATATAAGGAGATTAATTATAAACTGTGTAGATGAGAGTTAATAGATCTAATTATTATCAGTATTATGAATTAGTAGGAAAAGATTCCTTTCTTGTAAAGTCAGTCCTTGAATAAATAAACAATGTGTAAACTCAGGCAATAATCAATCTGCTCCAACAAATAAGATGACCTAGTTAACCAAAACTCCCCATAATTATGTATTACCTGAATTTAAATCCTGGAGAGAATTGGGAGGAGCTTTGGTCCAATTTTTAAAGCAGCTGTTCATGATAGGAGGTATCTAGCCTTGTGTAAACTAAATTATATAAATCTCAAGACAGATTATAGTAGATGCACACATACTCAAGTACAAGCATTTCCATGTAGATGATTCTCACAAGGAAGCCGTTGACTTTGTTGAAAGTCACTTATGGATAATATAAACAAGTAGTTTTGAATCTAGTTGAATATCATTGTTACTTAAAATCTCCAGATCACACTTAAAAGGTTTACAGCAGTTTAGAGTTAAACTGGAGAGCACTCTCAAAACTTTAAGTAATTACATATAATCTTAAGGATAGACAGATAGTTTTGAGTGCCAATAGTACAGAATAAATTAACTGTAAAACACTTAATGACTACTCTCAAACAAGTATCACAAAGATTATTTTGGTCTGGAGGAAATAAAACTAGGCTACAATACTATTCTTAAAGATGCATCACATAATAACTCTGAGTATCTGTCAAGTTTCACAAAGGGAAAATTATCCCAATGTTAATAATCAAAATCATATTTTCCTAAAAAGAGATGCGTAGGTGCAATCAATGTAACAAGAATCAGAAATAAAGATTCTCCACAAGGTAATAAGAATAAGTACCCTCTCTAAGGTAGCACCATGTTAATAATAAACCAGTCAAAGAAAAGAGAGATTGTCTTTTCTGCAAGGGCACCATTCTTCCAGATAATTACAAAATATGCAGTTCATGGAATGAGAAGTTTGAAAGATAGGAGAACTTGACTGGGAAAATCAGGTGTTTAGGTAAATCACACTGTAAAGGAGATTGTCATGCCAATTAAACAACTGTTATCAATGTCACAAAAAGAAGACACCTATAGTCATGTGTAAGGCGGTCTATATGACAATAAACATTCAAAATGGATATACAATACCGGACAGGTTGTTAGTAAACACATATCAATCAGTTAGAAGCTACTTGTTATGTCCGAAACGTTTCGCCTACACATAGTCTTCTTCAGTCGAATACAGAAAGTAGGGCATGAAACAGTAGAGATGTGAAAGACGATGTAAATCAGTCCCATCACCCTTAAATCGTGTAGAATTTGAGGTTGTCAGTCCCTCGGCCTGGAGAAGATCAGTTCCATAGTCAGGAACTACTGAAGATTAAGCGACAGGCGGAACTTAAAATACTGTCGTAAGGAAGGGGCAGTGTAAGTAGAGTATAGTGGAGGTAGTAGTAGAGTAGTAGTGAGAGGCATCTGAGAGGATCCAATAGTCCACTCACAGATCCAACCCTTTCTCACGAATGAAAAGCTTGTCCCAAGGTGTTTTCTGTACCGAGATGCCACGTGTTGCAGTGGTCTGAACAAGATGAACATCAAAATGTTATACAATACCGACAGGAGTTGTACTAGTAAGACACATATGCACAGTTTAGACAACTTTATTCCGAAACGTTTCGCCTACACAGTAAGGCCTTCTTCAGAGTCGAATACAGAAAGTAGTGGCAGAACGAGAAAGATGTGATGACGATGTAATCATGTCCATCACCCTTAAACGTAGAATTTTGGAGTTGTCAGTCCCACGGCCTGTGAGAAGTTCAGTTCCATAGTCCAGGAACTATCTGAAATTAAGCGATAGTGACAAGTGCGGAGACCTTAAAACTGCCGAGAGGAGAGGTGCAGGGTAGTATAGTAGTAGTAGTAGTAGTAGTAGTTAGTAGAGTAGTAGTGTAAGGTAAACTGAGAGTCATGTCCCTCTCATATCCAATCCCTTCTCACTTGAAAATCTTAACTTGTCCAGGTTTTTCTGTACCAAATGCCACGTGTTTCAGTGTCTGACAAGATGAACATCAAATGGTATACAATACCGACAGGTTGTTAGGTAAAGACACTACTACGACTACTACTACTACTGCCCTGCACCTCTCCTTCCGACAGTATTTAAGTCTCCGCACTGTCGCTTAATCGTCAAGATAGTTCCTGACTATGGAACTGAACTTCTCCAGCCGAGGAACAGACCACCTCAAATTCCTACGACTTTAAGGGTGATGGACTGATTACATCGTCTTCACATCTCTTACTAGTCCGATGCCCTACTTTCAGGTATTCGACTGAAGAAGCCTACTGAGTTGTGAGGCGAAACGTTCGGAATAAAGTTGTCTAACTGTTGCATAGTTCTTAACGCTAACAACCTGTCGGTATTGTATACCATTTTGATTTCATCTTGTCAGACTACTGCAAACACGTGGACATCTTGACAAGAATAACACCTTGGACAAGCTTTTCAAGTGAGAAGGGTTGGATCTGAGAGGGACATGACCTCTCAGTTCCTCTCACTACTACTACTACTACTACTACTACTACAACTACTACCCTGCACCCTCCTTGCCGACAGTATTTAATTCCTCCGCTACTGTCGCTTAAATCTTCAGAAATAGTTTCCTGGACTATGAGAACTGAACTTCCTCAGCGTGTGAAGGGACTGACAACCTTAGAAACTCAAATTCTACGACTTTAAGGGTGTGGACTGATTACATCGTCTTCTCATCTCTACTGTTCCTATGCCTACTTGTCTGTTATTCGACTGAAGGAAGGCCTACTGTGTAGGCTAAGACGTGTGTTCGAATAAAGTTGTCCCTACCAGTTGCATATGTGTCTTACCTAACAACCAGTCGATTTGTATACCATTTGAAGTTCATCTTGTCAGACACTGCACACGTAGCAATCTATGGTACAAAAACACCTTGTTACAAAACTTTTCAGTGAGAAGGGTTGGATCTGAGAGGGGACATGACCTCTCAGTTTGCCCTCTCACTACTACAGACTACTACTACTACAAACTACTACTACTACAACTACCTCGCACCTCTGTCCTTCCGACAGTAATTTTAAGTCTCTGCACTGTCGCGCTTAACATCTTCAGAATAGTTCCTGACTATGAACTGTAACATCTTCCAGGCCGAGGGGACTGACAACCTCAAATCTACGACTTTAAGGGTGATGGAACTGAATTTACATCGTCTCACATCTCTAACTGTTTCCTTGGCCTACTTTTCTGTATTGCGACTGAAGAAGCCTATGTGTAGGCGAAACCTTTCGGAATAAAGTAGTCTAACGTTGCATATGTTTCTCCACCTAACAACCTTTCTTATGGTATACCATTTTGCATGTTCATCTTTGGTCAGACACTGCAACCGTGGCATCTTGGTAACAGTAAAACACCTTGGACAATCATTTCAGTGAGAAGGGTGGATCTGAGAGGGACATACTCTCAGTTGCCTTCTCACTACACTACTAGGACTACTACTACTACTGACTACAACTACTACTATCAACTACTACTGACCCTGCATTTCCTCTCCTTCCTACAGTAATTATATCTCCGCACTGTCGCTTATCTTCAGATAGTTCCTGCCTATGGAACGAACTTCTCCAGGCCGAGGGACTGACAACCACAAATTCTACAACTTTAAGGGTGATGACTGATTACATCGTCTTCGACATCTCTCTGTTACCTGCCTACTTTCGTGTATTCGACTGACGAAGCCTACTGTGTAGGCGAAACTTTTTCGGAATAAAGTTTGTCTAACTTGCATATGTGTCTTACCTAGCATCTATATGACAATTTGATAATAATGATTAGACGCTCACAATCCTGACACAACAAGTGGGCTAATGTAAAAATTGCTGCTAAAGATAATAATGATGGTTTTGCTAAAGTAGCCTTACCTGTGTAACAGGTAAAAATTGATGATAAAGGGCATAAATCAAAAATATAAATGCAGTATTGGATCAGGGATCCCACGTAATTTCAAAAAACTTAAATGTCTTGATGGTATGAAAGTAAAGATGGGAGATCCCACAACTTTAAAAAATCTGGTTTTCCTCTCGAAAAAAGTCCTTAAGGTATACAACAGTTTAAGTTAACGGTCAGTTGGGCATGATAAAGCAACAAGTTAATGAGCCGTAAATTTGTAGATAGACTTCCAGAGAAAATATCTACAAGTAGGCTTAGTAAAAGACCTCAAGAACGTAAATTTAGCACCTTCCTGGTGTAAGTGATGATTCCTGTAGCCCAAAATACATATTTTGATGAGGTAGTGACAATTAGTGCCTACCATTGTCGTAAAGGGTATGGTAAAGAAAATGTGGTTTCACCCTTTTGAAGACTGCAGGAGGTCCATGTTAAATGAATGGTAGGATTCCTCCGTAATAATAATTCACGACTAGAGGAAACACGAATACCATAACTGTGTGTCTTACTCATGAAAATCGTACCCCATATAAATCTCCAGAGAGGAAGGGTGTTGAGCAGTGCATAAATTGTGGAATTAGACAGCATGTTAGGAATAAATTAAATGAAGAAAGTCCAGACGATTCTTTTTCATCCATGAACAGTACAACATGAGAGATGTAAAATTTGAATCAGGACAATACAGTTGCGACTTCCGTGGAGACTGAACCATCCAGAATTGCCCCACTAATTACAGAATTACATTATGGAGACATTAAAGGCTCAGCTCTGCGAATTGACTGAGTAAGACACCAGTAAATGAGTTTTACTGCTATAATGATATAATTGCTGATCATTTTAATAAATTATAGTAAGAGGTTACCACCTGAGCAAACAAAATATGTATGTCACATTTGCCACATCCGGAGTGAAGAAGGATTCTAAACTACTCCTTTGAGGATGTGTATAATTGTAAGTGCCTAGGAGTAACAAAAATGTACTATTTTAAAATGACGATTTGAGGACAGGTCCGTCGGTTGTACGGAAAATTAGGAGATATCATATAAATTTCTAGAGTGACAGCATTATGCCTTGTATGTCTGACATTAAGTAAAAGCTTTCCTAAGAGTGAGGTTACAAGAGGCTGACCGTTGTAGCCGCTTCTTATTGCCTGAAACTTCTAGTGACTGCTTCACTTGCGCCTTGAAAACCCCCTTCGCTTTAAGGAGTCATATAGTTTTGGTGCTACATCCATCTTTCCTGAATTCAAGCGACGAAAAATGCACACCTTAAACGTATGGAAGTTCAATGAGTAAAGTAATTGAGCAAACAATTTATGTGGACATTTCCTGTGTGTGACGTCAACTAGCAGATTAACTGTTAATGACATTATGGATAGGCTAATAAAATAATGCAAAGCGCAAATATGCCTCTGAGGGAATGAAATAGTAATTCGTGCCAAATTAAGGACAAAATAAGTAACGATTAACCTGGAGATGAAGTGCCAAAAAGTTAGTAATGATTGGGAATTAACTTGGAATATTGAGAGCATTTGTTAATTGTGTTAAAAACCTAATAGTTTTATTCAGTATGCCAATTAAATTACAGATGAGTTTTTTCCTTGCTTGCTGAAGTTTTCGAAATGTTTTTGATCCACTAGGCATAGTGTCACCCCTTACTATAATGAGGGAGAATTATAATACAGGAAGCAGGAACTTAAATGTGCTGGGATGAAAAATTCTACCTGAGGAATATAATTACAGGTGGATGAATTAAAATGGTGATAATGAAAAAAATCCAAAGTTGGAGGTTCCCACACGCCAGGAGGCCAATTCCAGATGGGAAGAAAGGTGTACTCCACATTTTTTGTGATGCTTTCAAAATTAGGCATGTGAGCAGGTTGCTTATCTTCATGTAATAGATGTTATTTCTCTGTTAATGGTCCTAAGCAAAAGTGTCCTCCAAATTATATTACATACCTTACCTCATTGGAATTAACGAGCCATTTATGTAGGTGTCAGTATCATGTGGGAGTTCGATACGTGGATTAGGTAGATATGACTCACGTAATGCTGTATTACGTTATAATCGTGATATTTGGAGAGAACCAGCAGGCCTTACCTGTCTCTTGGTTACACTCGTAAACTGACTAGCCGCTGGCCAGTACCGGCGTAGTTGGGGTCTTTGAAAATAGTGTCAGCTCAGCACAGAGCCGAGACTCAAAGACGTGTAGGGTCTTTGAGTCAATGACAGTTTCTGAGGTAACTGGTTACTGGAGTAAACTGGTTATCTACTGACATAGAGCTCGTCGACGCTAACGTAATTCGACCCGACATACAACTAATACAAACTAGAGATGGCAGGTAATAGGCGGCTAGGCTGATTCTAAACAATGTCAAAGAGTATACACACATTAAACATTATAGATAGGCATAAGTAGAACATTGGAATGAAAGCTACGTAACTGAAACAGTAAATGTAATACTAAGTATATACTATAGAATCAACTTAAACTCAACAAAATGAACAGACGAACTGCAACATTGAGATTACAAGTTATAAAAACCAAAATTTTGATCAATCGATCTGTATTCATGGTGATCTATCGGATTCTGAGGAAGGAAATAGAAAAAAGAAGAGAGTAGTTTTAACAGAAAGCAGATTCCGGTGCACGCAAAATCTAACTGTTAACTCTCCAGAAGCGGAGAGAACATGAACACAAAAACAATTCTTGAATACTGGATAAGTTGATACTGTAATAGTCATCTATACAGGTTGATTTAGCATTTAACCCCACTCTGGCTAGGGTAAGATATGGCATATGCAGAATGGTTGATCATCTACTGGGAGGAACAAAACTCTGAGCCATTAGGCTAGCTCAGCTGTAAATTGAAAGGCAAATCTTGAATTGGAAGTTTCAAATGATACTTGAGGATTTCACAATACCGGTCGTGTAACGTAGGGAATAACGACATTCAGTTGATCATCTGACTGAGTATCAGAGGAAGAAGTACAGGTCAGGAGGCTTGTCAGAGTCGTCACTTAGTCGGGTTGGAACTCATATCATCACCTTAATACTTAACTTCATAGACCCAAATGCAATTCTTTGACTGGACCATACTAATCTCTCTAACTTATACTTATTACCCAGTGATATGTTCAACACGCGATAACAGGACCAACAAACTTGTTGATCAAGCTTTGGCATTGCAGACGTTTTGTTAAAATTAGTCCAGCATAACTCTCGAACCTACTTTGATTATGGATGGCTTTACACGAGTAATTTTGCGACTCTTGTAAATTTTGCTGTTTGATTTATGATGTTTCACGGATTCTTCTAAAATACTTTAGCTAAGCTGGTACGAGTGCTACGAAAATCATCAGGGGTTGTAATTTGGTTTTCGGATTAAATAAACAACTCATAAGGCTAAACTTTTATCTACACATCAAAGGCAGTAGATGTGAGTGTCACCTATAGAAACTTGTAAGCAGAATTTATAGCAACACTGCACATCAGGTATAACTTCATCCAAGTTTCACTATTGATTGATATTGGCACTCAAGTACATCAAGTACTTTCTTATTGGTTCGTTTCCGCTAACCCATTGCTGGCAGATGAATGAGGAACAATGGTGTACTTAGAGATCTTGGTAAAGCAAGGTATCCCAAATTTTCAGAATTTCATTACAGAATTCACTCCATTATCGTTACTAGGGACTTAGAGGTGGTATCCTGCAGATAAGCTGCGTTCTTTTAAAACCTTTAGCTACAGTCTCCGGCAGTCTTATCTGCAATAGGAGACTAACTCGCAATTATCTGGTGAAATGGTCTACCAAACACACAGATGAGTTTGTTACCATTAAGTGAACAACCGGAAATTAGTTAACAAATCTAGCTGCAACTCTTTCCCAGTTCGCTAGTAGTCGGATACCCTATGATTGGATGAGGACCATTAGCATTAGAGCTCCTTTTATGTTGCATGCAGTCTCTACCTTTCCTAAACAAAGCTCAGAAATATCAGTTTGCCAGACGAAGAGCCAATAAAGTATTTCATCTGGCTTGTTTTACGAACGATCCAGTAGACCGGAGGGTGTGCGAACACCTTGTACATCGAGAACTAGCTGTAAGGCTACATTCACTATGGACTGTGGATTACTGAACTGGTATATCTCATCTGCTAGAGTAACCCAACTCTGCTGTTCGATACAGTAATTTCTAGTTCATTGAGAAAGTCACTAAATGGGGAGCTGGTGGGCTTCACAGGTCAGAATAAGATCTTCCTGGAGCAGGAATCGTATCACACCAGACCACATGGGATCTGTATTCTTTGACAGCATTCTTTACTCTTCAGCACTAAATGGAGGGTCTGGCAGTTAACAAAACTACATGGGTCGCGATAAGGCAACTTCTGCGACTACATTTGACTTGCCTAGGTAAAATCTCCAAAGGTGGATTGAAACTCCTGGATAGTCCAAGGTCCATCTAGCTAACCTTCCAGTAGTTGTTTGTTCTGGAATAAGGTAACAGTGGAGCATGATCTCAAGACATTAACAAGTACTGAAAAATAATTTCTCGGAAGGGCTTTTAATGACCATACTATTGCTAACGCTTCTTGCTCAGTTTACTGGTATACTTACGATCAGCCTTCGTAGGACTCGGCTAGCAAATGCAACTGCTTTGTACTTGCCATCGTCTTCTGAGTAGTACGGGCCACCTAAATCCAAATTGAACTAGCATCATTTTGTCAGATAGAAAAGGCTTAGAAAAATCAGGAAATTTTCAAATGAGCAGTAGTTAGCTTTTCTTTAGAAGGTTGAAGCTCTTATTCTTGACGGAAGGTCCAAACAAACGGAGCATCTTTCTTAAGCAACTCAGTTAGAGGAGCACTATGGAAGAAAAATTGGCAATGAAAGCATCTATCAAAAACCTGCTTAGCCCACAGAAGATCTTACGGCATCAGCATTTTGGGAGTTGGAAAATTAGTACTGCAGTTGAACTTTATGAGCACACTTGCTCCGAGCTCCATAGGGTCCCTCCGACCTATGAATGAAGTTATAAGGCTAAGTTTTTAATGTCTTCATATTTCTGTGCTGGAACTACTAAGGCTCCCCTTTGGTTGGCAGCTACACACTCTTCATCTACGGAGTAAATGTCAGTAGTTGTCCCGCGCAATGTGGCGCACAGTTAAGTTGCCAGCAATCTGTTATTCCATCCTTCAGGTGTAGCATAGTGGTCTCCAACAGAGACGCTTTTCGACTTCTGTCTGACACTCTAGCACTGGGTTCCTGCTGAGCTGTGCACGTTGTGGCTAGGCGTCTCTTTATGATGCCACTGACCTCCCTCATGTTGGCATATTTCCCTTCTTGCGTGTGACACATAGACCATGAAGTTCGAATATGATCACTGTCGGGCCCATGCCGAGCAAATAACCCTAATGTTTGGGTGAGATGGGGGCGGCTAAGTGATTAAGCAACACCAATGGCCTGTGGGTTTGAGTCAGTGCCCAGGGTGGTGAATAGGGAACCTGCTAGAAGGAAATCTCCTGAGCGTTTTGCCCTTCACTGCCAGGAGACGAGCTTGTCCTTTCATGATGCATTGATGAAGCATTGTGTTGGCGATTTTTCCTGTGTATTTGGTTCGTCCCAGTGAGGACTGCTTATGCTCTTGGAGGAACTGGTCTATAGGAGTGAGCCTGCAAGTGTGCTCCCCACCGCATCGCGCATTTCAGGTTATGACCTGGGGATCTTGAGCTCCTGGAACCACGTCCTCACAATCGTTCGTGGACAATCTCCTTAACTAAATGCACTGGAAGCCAACACAAGACAGAAAAGTGCAATAAAGCCCCTACAATGCAGTTGCTTTGCGCACCCCTATACCTCTCAGTCGCACTTGAGGTTGCCTGATCACCATCAGATCCTCTAGTGACAGTTCAGGGCCTCTTATATGTTGATCTCAGGTGGTGTCGTCATATTCCTCAAGTGTTAGCTGTCAGAAGATGGTGCCACCTCAGAAGTGAGGTCTTGGCTTAGTAGGTAAGACAACTTGTTGGTATGATACAGAGTACATGGGCATCAAGATCGGCTTATTCTCTCCTCCACTCTCATCAGTCATTCA
Organism: Cherax quadricarinatus; assembly: GCF_026875155.1. Lineage (NCBI taxonomy): Eukaryota > Metazoa > Arthropoda > Malacostraca > Decapoda > Parastacidae > Cherax > Cherax quadricarinatus. Next base: position 46,243,070 of record NC_069400.1, read on the forward strand.
GTTTGTCCTTGAGGACAGAGTTGAGAGTCCTGGTGACCCCCGTGCTCCCAAGAGGGATACTGTTGGACCGGAGTGGTACAGAGGACTTCTGGGAGGATTCTTCATGCGGGGTTGATTTATTTCCTGGTTGTGCTGTGGATGATTTCACACTTGGAAGGATGAGGAAGATCCCAAGTTTTCTCCCTGTTTTTCACCAGTTGAAGGTTCTCTAACAGGACTCTTCAGTACCTGCCAGAGTGCCCATCATCCACGTACCAATGTGTTGAGCTCGCTGCGTAGGCTGGAAGTTAGTCTCTCTTACTACCAAGGAGAAGAGAAAGATGTAAGCGAGTGGTCATACCCTGCAGACACCCTCTGATGATAGAGATGTCGTGTTCTACAAACCAAAGAATTTGAGAGTTTTGCTGCACCGGCTTGAAATGAATAGTAATATAGGCTGGAACCAATCCCGAATGGCCGGCAATACAACCTCCTCTCTTCACCATATTAAAGACATTTCTAAAATCAAGTTTACCTAGCCTTTTCAACTGTTAGTTCCCTGATGTACGCCTTCTCATGAAGCTGCGCTTCACACTGCCTTGAGATTCCCCAAAGCCCATTGGTGTGGCTGGAGTAAACTGGCAGCTTCTAGGCGAATGTTCTTACTGCTGCTTGGCAACGAGAACGGGTGAAGAGTGTTACCACAGCAATGGGTCTGATTCCCCCATGCCTTTCTTCTTCAAAGCACATAGTGTGGCTGCCAAACGAAAAGAAGGATTACGTAAGAGATTTAGCATCCAATTGATTTTACAAAAATTTTATAGAAGTTGTAACAAGCAAGTCCATGGTCACAGGAATATTATTGAATCTTGTATTTAGGTAAAAAGGCTGTTTTGCAAATAATATGAATATTCCTTTGTTATATAAATTTCTGATCCATGTATAATTAATAGAAGTTGGGAAGACTTTAATAATACATTGACAAATAATAATATCCTTAATTCTTGGTATGAACATTTGTTTGGTGTGTTGCCTTTAAGACCTGTCTATTAAGCCGAGCAGGCCTACTTTCTTATGAGTACGCCTGTCTTGTCACATTAGATGTTGCCTAATTGTTGTGGGATATTATGGGTGAGGATGTGGTCTAAACCTGTTATTTTTCTTACCCTCTTATATCCTTTGATATATTACTTTATTGTTCCTTATAATGTGAGTTGTCACAAAAGCACTTGGAATTTCACTATTTTTCACATTTGGGTTGCGTTTTGTGGGTATATATAATAGTATTATATAATATCTATAAAAGTATATTTATGATATTAGTATATATATATAAGTATATATATATATATATATATATATATAATATATATTATAAATAATATTATGATACATAATAATATGTATATATATAGATATATATATATATAGATAATATATATATATATATATATATATATATATATATTATATAGTCGTGCCGAATAGGTAAAATTGGTCATTTAGCAAAAAAACTCATTTAAAATTATGTCCTTTCTAAGAATTTTCTCTTATACGTGTATAAAGATAAAACTTTATCATTAATGGAAATAAATAGTATAAAATACCGACAAATGGAAATATAAAGACATATGCCAGTATGTGCCATATGTGTATTAAATTTCCATTTTATCATTGTTTAGACGTAATATTAATATTTTTACCAAAGAAACTTGCCATATTATACAAGTGCAATTTATTTAGCCTAATCCAAGTATATATATTTTAGACAAGATTACGATAATTGAATAATAAACAAACACAATGAACATGTATTTTATCGTAGGTTCAGAAAGATAATTGATTAGCAAGAATAGCATTGCTATTAAAGCCAAAATCCTAAGTTTTATCCTATTCAGCACGACACGATACTGAGTTTAATCCCAGGACATACAGGTAGTCGACCCGGAAGCAAAGCAAAATTCACGATGCGTTAGTTCCACGGCATAACAAACTTCCATCGTTAGGGGCCTAATAACTGGCTTGACAAATCTCTCCTAATAATGTCACATTGTGGCCTTGGAAAGCTGAGAGGATATGAATTTCATTCTCTTCCTTTTGGATACTGGTCTTTACGAATCAATTTAATTGAATTGTATTAAATAAGGAAAAGAAGTGTACGACGCATTTTAATCGAGAATTTTGCGTTACAAGGCCATTTGATTGGGCGATTGTGGAGCAATATACACTTGTCAAATCATGTATAGGTAGTAAGTTACTACATAGCGGGTTAAAGTTTTACAAGCACAGTATGGCTCAAGTAGGTGTTGTAGACAGGAAACTATTTCCCATTAAAAGATGCTGTAGACGATGAATGAAAACACATGATTTTTTAAAATAAATTTGTATATGGGTTTTTGTAAGAGGAGTGAATGCAGAGTGTATTGAAGAGGTGTGGATAGGAAGAAAAAAGAATCGACTCAAAAGCGGAGTTGTCACATGTGCTTTTTGCTGTTTACAACTTAACACTTTGGTGAAATTTAAGAGATGTTGGGAAGGTTTCATGGAAGAATTTGGGAAGGTATAATAAAAGAAGGAAATTAAAGTGAACAAAGAAAAATGAGCAAAAAGATATGAGGGAAACAAAAAGATAATTAGGTAAAGGAAAAAAAAAAAGCATTTAAATATCGATTGGAGAGAGACAGTATAAGGAAGTGATGTGTTCAAATAATAAGGCAAGACTAGTCAGCATTTGGTCTATGGAAAAGAAGAAAATCACGAACTGAATCAAGATAAAACATTATGCAAAGCTATGGACATCTATGGTGACAAAAACGTTATCAATGGACACAGAAAAAAGAATGTATGAGGAAATCGTCCAACTCGTGGGCTCCACTGTGCATCCTTTTTCAAAGAACCTAACCAAGGATTCAGAATGTCTACCGACTTCTGCAAGGTGAATGATTCCACTGACTAAGCTTACTCATCTTCCACAATGGAGAATATAGGGATTCTGTGGGTAAGGCTTCTTTTGTTTCTAAACTAGATCTTCTGAGAGGATAAAGCCAGGTACTTTTAACAGATAAAGTGAAGGAGATTTCTGCTTTTGTAATAACAGGTCACTATCAATTTACTGTGACACCCTTTGGAATGAGGAACTCGCCTACCTCATTCCAAACACTGATCTATCAGGTTATTAAAAAACTGATGACACAGTGGACTATACCAAATATATGGGCATCAAACATTGTGCTTGTCTTATAACCAATTAAAATTTTCTTTGGTCCAATAAAAGTATAGTTCGCCAGGATAGAAAACCCATTTCAAAGATTTAAGGGAATGGATATGAATATTATTCCTTAGGTATCTGCCAAAATTTGCAGATGTATAAGCCCTTCTGACCTCTCTTAACCAGTACAAAAAATAATTTTTGTTAGACTTCTAGTTGTCAAACGTCACTATGCTCTGCTCCCTTATTATGTCCCCAGATTTCCAAGTCAAATTGCTTTTATACAATGTAGTCTGGAGTAGGAAAGTTACTTCAGACATCAGTGAGGACAAATCTGCAGACCGTGGACTATTATTTAGCCACATACCAGGCATATCAGTTGGCTTACTTCAGCCATGGAAAGGAAGGCCTTAGTGTCTGGTACTTTGGCTGGAGCATTTCGTCATGTTCATTCAAGTGCTCCCCATGTGGCCACAGTTTCGTGACCAGATGTTTCCGTTTCGCATGAATCTTCACTATCCCTTCTGTCTGTTGTTCTCATTCTTAGGTTTGTGCTCTGACATTGAAGACCCTTTTGGATGACACTTCCTGTTGAGTTTGCATGGTTAGATGAAAGTGGTCACCATAGAGTAATTCGTGCCCATGGTGATACACAACCCAGTGAGGTAGTGACTATGAGAGCACCTGTTTGGGTGGAGTCTTGACGTTGCCTATGAGTACATTATATATTACTTAGGCATATGTCCACACACCCATACAGGTATTCCCTACAACCAGCAAACTCAGCTGCTAAGAGTATAACAAGCTATCCCCCACCTTTGAATGTTTGCACTTTGCGTGTCAGTCCACCATCCCAAAGAAAGCTCACCAAAGTTGTGAAGCGATGTTATTGACTCCACTGAACAACATAGGCAGACATGATCTAAAATCTGATTCACACAATTCCATTGCCGTCTCTTGTTTTGTAACCTGACTATTACATATTGTATGTGACACTGTTCAGAAATTGTGTGAAAGAAATATTTATAAGTATTGGGCTTGCAACGAGCGGGTGTATAGGGCACAAAGCTACACCTGTCTTCGTAATGGTTTAGCGAACTCCAATAAGCTTGAAGCTTGGTTATCCTCACACATCGGTTCTTTGCAATAAATGATGAAAATTTACTAACTTTGGCTGCGTAAGTATATTGCAGCTCGGTATGGAAAACATTTTGAAGCAGCACGATTCACTAAATCAAGAACTTCAAGAGATTATTTCAATTGTCAGATTTTAAGGATCATGCTGGGTAAATTTCGTGAAGAAACCGACTCAACATTATTTTGACATATGATGTGAATCTTCAGTGTCCAGCACGTAAAGGTAGAAGCTTCACGATGTCTTCACAGATTACAGTCACTGCACAATGTATCAAAACACATCAAATGTGTTTAAACTGGAGCTCTAATGTCTTTACAGATTGCAAAGCATACAGAATGAAAATCAGTAGCTCAGTCCAAGAGCTGTAACAAAACGTTTCATTAACCCTGTTGGATGTGGTAATGGAATAACAGAACCTGTTGAGATCCCGGCCAATGGGTTTTATGTTTGATTAGGTTCTTCCTAATGAGAATCTCATCAGTGGAATATAATGTATTTTCCAGAAAAAACTACAGTGTATTTTTTATGTAAATTAGTGGTAACAAACTGTATTTAATAAAAGCTTAGTTAATAGAAAAATGGTAAACTGTACCTGCGCAGGAAAGACCTTACGCCACTGTGCTTGAAGATGAGCCAAGAAAACGTTAGTGCAAATAGAAGGAATTTTTGTATGCTCTAAGAGGTAAAATTGGGTGACACCTCTCAAATAGGAGCCGAAATTGTTGGTTGATGCATTCCTGCATAAATTGAGATATCAGACGACTGGACAAGACAGCTCCAGGAACCTCAGATAAGCTATCTAGATTTGTGTCATAATCTGGCCATATTTTCATAATTTGAACAGGTGAGGTTTTCTGGAGTAAGATACACCTGATCTCCAGTCAAACTGGGAGTGATTTTTAAGATATTCTCCTTTCTGTATAATGTATATAGGTATATATAATAATAATTTTTTAATTTTAATATACAATCCACAATTGTTAGTATATGTACCACAGAATCCTGGTGGATACATATTTCATATTTGTAATTAAATAGGTCAAGGCAACTTGTGGATAAGACAGGTTGTATGTATCGAAGGGGGACATTTTTGAGGCGACATAGTGTCCCAAATTCCTACATGTCTTATGTAACGGATCAATAATAATATATCATTTTTATCATGTTGATATTGTTATGTACATAATGATTTACAGTTCAATAAATGAAATTTTCCACATTTACAATTTGCCCATTGTCCTTCTGATACCCGGAAGTAATAGTGACGTCATTAATCTTAGTTAATTACTTATTAATATATAGTGAAAGTGACAAGAGTAGATTTAAGTTCACAAATTTACTTAAGCGTGGTTATTGGATTATAGTTATTACAATATTTAATTTGGATAAGCCAAGTGTTGCTAAAGATATATTGTGATAAAATTAATTTTGCTATGCCAAATTCTGGTAAAGGATATTTTATAATAATTTTATAATATTAATTTTGAAATCCAAGTCTGGCTAAGAGTTATATTAAATGTACATTTAAAAGTTTATATTATAATTTTCCTTACATGTGTAATTATTATGCTCAAGTGTATCTAACAAAATTAAGTGTATTTTACAATTTATGATTATAATTTTCTTGACATGTGATTGCAAAGCTCAAGTGTAGCTATGATTCTTATTCAAGGGTAATGTTGTACCATTTACATTTACTAAAGTAGCATAATTTAGTATCATATCATAAGTTATTAATTAAGTTGAATTTAAATACATTGCATCATGACTGGATAATGATGAAATTAATATATGAAGACAAACTAAGATGTAATTTAGAGACAAAAAAAGCATAACTGCATAGCTAGAAGGGTCATTTAACCAAGGGCATATAATAAATGTTTGTAATTAATGAATCAAGAAACTGTTTGAAATACTGATGATTTAAAAATTTATTTAAGATGCTTTGGGGAAGTAATATGATCACACAAATATATATTACAACAAATATAAGGAGATTAATTATAAACTGTGTAGATGAGAGTTAATAGATCTAATTATTATCAGTATTATGAATTAGTAGGAAAAGATTCCTTTCTTGTAAAGTCAGTCCTTGAATAAATAAACAATGTGTAAACTCAGGCAATAATCAATCTGCTCCAACAAATAAGATGACCTAGTTAACCAAAACTCCCCATAATTATGTATTACCTGAATTTAAATCCTGGAGAGAATTGGGAGGAGCTTTGGTCCAATTTTTAAAGCAGCTGTTCATGATAGGAGGTATCTAGCCTTGTGTAAACTAAATTATATAAATCTCAAGACAGATTATAGTAGATGCACACATACTCAAGTACAAGCATTTCCATGTAGATGATTCTCACAAGGAAGCCGTTGACTTTGTTGAAAGTCACTTATGGATAATATAAACAAGTAGTTTTGAATCTAGTTGAATATCATTGTTACTTAAAATCTCCAGATCACACTTAAAAGGTTTACAGCAGTTTAGAGTTAAACTGGAGAGCACTCTCAAAACTTTAAGTAATTACATATAATCTTAAGGATAGACAGATAGTTTTGAGTGCCAATAGTACAGAATAAATTAACTGTAAAACACTTAATGACTACTCTCAAACAAGTATCACAAAGATTATTTTGGTCTGGAGGAAATAAAACTAGGCTACAATACTATTCTTAAAGATGCATCACATAATAACTCTGAGTATCTGTCAAGTTTCACAAAGGGAAAATTATCCCAATGTTAATAATCAAAATCATATTTTCCTAAAAAGAGATGCGTAGGTGCAATCAATGTAACAAGAATCAGAAATAAAGATTCTCCACAAGGTAATAAGAATAAGTACCCTCTCTAAGGTAGCACCATGTTAATAATAAACCAGTCAAAGAAAAGAGAGATTGTCTTTTCTGCAAGGGCACCATTCTTCCAGATAATTACAAAATATGCAGTTCATGGAATGAGAAGTTTGAAAGATAGGAGAACTTGACTGGGAAAATCAGGTGTTTAGGTAAATCACACTGTAAAGGAGATTGTCATGCCAATTAAACAACTGTTATCAATGTCACAAAAAGAAGACACCTATAGTCATGTGTAAGGCGGTCTATATGACAATAAACATTCAAAATGGATATACAATACCGGACAGGTTGTTAGTAAACACATATCAATCAGTTAGAAGCTACTTGTTATGTCCGAAACGTTTCGCCTACACATAGTCTTCTTCAGTCGAATACAGAAAGTAGGGCATGAAACAGTAGAGATGTGAAAGACGATGTAAATCAGTCCCATCACCCTTAAATCGTGTAGAATTTGAGGTTGTCAGTCCCTCGGCCTGGAGAAGATCAGTTCCATAGTCAGGAACTACTGAAGATTAAGCGACAGGCGGAACTTAAAATACTGTCGTAAGGAAGGGGCAGTGTAAGTAGAGTATAGTGGAGGTAGTAGTAGAGTAGTAGTGAGAGGCATCTGAGAGGATCCAATAGTCCACTCACAGATCCAACCCTTTCTCACGAATGAAAAGCTTGTCCCAAGGTGTTTTCTGTACCGAGATGCCACGTGTTGCAGTGGTCTGAACAAGATGAACATCAAAATGTTATACAATACCGACAGGAGTTGTACTAGTAAGACACATATGCACAGTTTAGACAACTTTATTCCGAAACGTTTCGCCTACACAGTAAGGCCTTCTTCAGAGTCGAATACAGAAAGTAGTGGCAGAACGAGAAAGATGTGATGACGATGTAATCATGTCCATCACCCTTAAACGTAGAATTTTGGAGTTGTCAGTCCCACGGCCTGTGAGAAGTTCAGTTCCATAGTCCAGGAACTATCTGAAATTAAGCGATAGTGACAAGTGCGGAGACCTTAAAACTGCCGAGAGGAGAGGTGCAGGGTAGTATAGTAGTAGTAGTAGTAGTAGTAGTTAGTAGAGTAGTAGTGTAAGGTAAACTGAGAGTCATGTCCCTCTCATATCCAATCCCTTCTCACTTGAAAATCTTAACTTGTCCAGGTTTTTCTGTACCAAATGCCACGTGTTTCAGTGTCTGACAAGATGAACATCAAATGGTATACAATACCGACAGGTTGTTAGGTAAAGACACTACTACGACTACTACTACTACTGCCCTGCACCTCTCCTTCCGACAGTATTTAAGTCTCCGCACTGTCGCTTAATCGTCAAGATAGTTCCTGACTATGGAACTGAACTTCTCCAGCCGAGGAACAGACCACCTCAAATTCCTACGACTTTAAGGGTGATGGACTGATTACATCGTCTTCACATCTCTTACTAGTCCGATGCCCTACTTTCAGGTATTCGACTGAAGAAGCCTACTGAGTTGTGAGGCGAAACGTTCGGAATAAAGTTGTCTAACTGTTGCATAGTTCTTAACGCTAACAACCTGTCGGTATTGTATACCATTTTGATTTCATCTTGTCAGACTACTGCAAACACGTGGACATCTTGACAAGAATAACACCTTGGACAAGCTTTTCAAGTGAGAAGGGTTGGATCTGAGAGGGACATGACCTCTCAGTTCCTCTCACTACTACTACTACTACTACTACTACTACAACTACTACCCTGCACCCTCCTTGCCGACAGTATTTAATTCCTCCGCTACTGTCGCTTAAATCTTCAGAAATAGTTTCCTGGACTATGAGAACTGAACTTCCTCAGCGTGTGAAGGGACTGACAACCTTAGAAACTCAAATTCTACGACTTTAAGGGTGTGGACTGATTACATCGTCTTCTCATCTCTACTGTTCCTATGCCTACTTGTCTGTTATTCGACTGAAGGAAGGCCTACTGTGTAGGCTAAGACGTGTGTTCGAATAAAGTTGTCCCTACCAGTTGCATATGTGTCTTACCTAACAACCAGTCGATTTGTATACCATTTGAAGTTCATCTTGTCAGACACTGCACACGTAGCAATCTATGGTACAAAAACACCTTGTTACAAAACTTTTCAGTGAGAAGGGTTGGATCTGAGAGGGGACATGACCTCTCAGTTTGCCCTCTCACTACTACAGACTACTACTACTACACCCTTTCCCCCCTTCTCCTCTCCAGCTCATAAAAATTCCATGGGTTTTTGATCAGCAGGGCACTTCTCCCCCCCTCCCGTTCCCTCTGTCTTTCTTCATGACCCGGGTATCCCAGGAAAGATGGCATCTGTTATCATACCTGTAAGTTTGGTTTCTGTGAAGCTATGATGTCCGGGTGATGCCTCTTTTTTTTTTTCGTGCCCCCTTTTTCCCCATTTATTTGTTTTCCTCACTTTTTGTGACCATACCTTCATTTCCTTTCCAACACTGGGTTTTGGGGGGCCTTGAGGGGGGACCTGGTAAAATACGGGGGATTCTATAGCTGGGTTTGGGGGGAAGTTTGGGATGGATTGTAGTTTGTGGGGGATGGGGTGATGGGTTTATGGGGTTCTGGGGATAGTTGTTTTATGTTTTGCCCTTGCTGCTCGTTCTGCTCTTTGCCTCTGCTGGTTCTATCCTTGTCTCCTTCCTACTCCTTTCTCTTTTTGCCCTCTCCCTCGCGCTGCCTTCTGTTGTGTTCTTCCTTTTTGGGAAAACACCCTTGTCCCCTTCCAAGTTTTCAATCGGGTTTCTCTTGGGGGATCCTGTTTGCACTTTTTTCTGTCCTGAAATCACTTGATCATCGTTTTCCCCCCCCCCCTTGAATACCCCCCAAATTTCCCTCTGAAAATTTACTACTCCCTTCTTCTCCACCTATTTCGTGATGATTTTCTCAATCTCCTTTCGCCTGCCATTTTTCAGTTGCCTTTTCCTTTTCCTGAAGCCCATGGATAAACCTATTTTCCCTTTTTTCCCTCCTCCCATTGCCTCTCCCTCGGACCTGGTTCCGTCTGTATGGGTCATTTTCCCCCCTTGATTTTTCCAGTGCCTTTTGGTAGTAATGGTTTGTGGCCCCTCTGCATTCGACCTACCAGCCCCCTTTTCAGGGCCCCTTTCGCCCCTTTTAGCCCGGGAGGGGGTTCAAAGGGGAAGTGCTTTTTTACGCTAATAATTGCCTGCCGTGATAGGAAAGTGGTCAAGGAGGTTTTTTTGAGCCGGGAGGGTTTTTAATGGGGTTTTTTTTTGGGGGTTTTGAAAATTAATTTTTAATGGTAAGATAGTGTAATGTTGTCTAGTTAAACGCAAGAACAAACATTCTGCTTTTGTTTGGGGAAAGGGGAAGGAACCCCAAAAACTTTCCCTTTTGTCAAGGCAGTACCAGAAATGGGGCTGGGCGTCGTCAATTTGTTGACCAACTGGAGTGACACGATGCGGGATAACCAACAAAGAACGTCTGTGCGTTAGTGTGAACAAAGGCCATAAAACACAATAAACACTTAAGAGAAGTGTGATCAGCTTTTTTTAGGATAAGTTGTGAACAATAAGACAAATCTTGTGGGAAAATATGAAACCAGGTGCGTTTTCCAACTATGGAAGACGGGACACCAAGGGGCACTTTAGCTTCTATCAAGTCACCGAACCTGTCGAAGGTGTGAAAAACACCCAAAATCACGCACAAAGCAAGGAGTTACGAATTTCAGTAGTCGGGGGGCTGCGCGTTCTTGAGTCGCAAGGGGTTTGTAATCAACCTATAGTCGGCATAAGGGCGACTTTGAGTCCAAAAAAAGATGTAATTTACACAAACATGAATAAAAATGCGACATAACACCCCCAGGGTAATTTAAACTTACAAAATTTTAACTCTTTTCAGCCCTTGAAGATGACTTCGACACTTCCAAGACCTCGTCTGCAGGGCGGGTGTCAGGTGATGAGCTTCTTTCTAAGTTACGCAAACTCTTTAAACTTACTGGGAATAATAAATAAGAAGTTTATTCAGGGATACACAAAAAAAAAAACAGTTTTCATAGAATTATCAACATAGCAGCATATTGGGAAGAGAACCAGGGTAACCCAAAAAAGTCACAGAGGCTTATTTCCCTTGGGGTCATTTTTCAACAGAGAAGAGGAGAGTGAGAAGGAAAAGGGGAAAAAGAGAGAGAAGAGGAAAAGAGAGAGAGAGAGAGAGAGAAGAAAGAGAGAGAGAGAAGAGAGAGGGAGACAGAGACAGGGGGGGAGAGGGGAGAGAAGAGAGAGAGAGAGGAGAGAAGGGGAAGACAGGGGAAGACGGGGAAGGGGAAGAAGGGGAGAGACAGGGAGAGACGGGGAAGGGGAGAGAGGAGGAGAGGGAAGAGAGAGAGGGGGAAAGAGAAAATAGGGGGAGAGAGAGGGGGGGAGCGGAGAGAGAGGGAGTGAGGTGGGAAAGGGAGAGGGGAGAGATTTAGAGGGAGATGTTAGAGGGAGAGATAGGAAAGGGAGAGAGGGGAGAGGGGAAGAGATAGGTAGAGAGAGATAGGTAGAGAGAGAGATGGGTTTAGGGGAAGACAGACAGATAGGTAGTGAGGGGAGAGAGATAAAGAGAGATAGGTAAAGGGAGAGATAGGTAGAGATAGGTAAAGAGATAAGTAGAGAGACTGGTAGTGAGAGATAGGTAGGTAGAGAGAGAGAGAGAGAGAGAGAGAGAGAGAGAGAGAGAGAGAGATAGGTAGAGAGAGGTAAAGGGGAAGATAGGTACTGAGAGAGGGAGAGAGAGAGAGAGGGAGGGAGGGTTAGAGGGTCAGTTCACAGGAAGGTGTGAAATCCTGTGTATGGTTGTGTGTGCATGTTACTATACTTTTACAAGTGCTTGTTCCTGTGTGTGTGTGTGTGTGTGTGTGTGGGGTTTTGTGTGTTGTGTGTGTGTGTGTGTGTGTGTGTGTGCGTGTGTGGTGTGTGTGTGTGGTGTGTGTGTGTGTGTGTGTGTGTGTGTATGTGTGTGTGGGGGAACCACGAGTCAATACTAGCTACCTCTCATTACTGCTTTACTCTCATACACCTCAGTAAATTCTATTAAATGTTTGTAATGATGTGTTAAAAAACTAGCCAATGGTTTGCTAAGTTCTCCTCACATTCCGTTATAATGCATGAAAATAAAATTTATCATGGCCCATTCATTTCTTTCGTTTTACTCTTATTTTATTTTTCTAAGAACCATGACACAAGTGACTATGATCATGTATAGTTTATTTTCACCCTAATATCTTCCTGTGGAAAAGTAGAGAGGAAATAAGTGTTAATGACAGTGCACATTATTTGTCACTTACAATAAGCTGACTGGAGTAACTTTTATGAGGGTCTATCATTTTCCTAAATTAATAATATATAACTGAAAGAAATCTTTTAGGTTGGACCCTTTTAAATTTTCTAGTGAATTGACTTTCCTAATTATTTTGGCTTTTTAATTCCATTTCTTTATTTCTTAAGGGAATATTTTTATTCCCTATTTGTCTCATTTTTTATTCTTATGGCTTATGAGATATTTGAATCTATTGTTTATCCATTTAAGGTCACTTTTGTTTGATATAATTCCTTCATTTGATGCACAGATAGACTGGGCAGCTTGTGCAATGTTAAAAAAATACGTTGAAGTGGCAGTCATGTCCACTGTTTGTGTCACAGAATAATTCCCTGTAAGGTTACCTCAATAATCCGGATAATCTTGTCGCCCCGTAATATTCGCTGCATGGAACTCAAGGATCTTAACTTGATTTAAATTATTAACATAATTCAAAGAAATATTGAAAAAGTGGTTGTAACTGCTTTCTCCAGTTCATCATTAATCTCAAGATTTTTATTTAGAGATTCCATGTTTCCAAGACTCAAGTTAAGTAGGTTATTTCCTCTTAATGGTACTGGCAAAAATTCTTTTAAAAAGAACCTGGACAGTTTCTAGGGAGTTGCTAGACTCAAGATTTCTTGTCAAATTGTTACAGTCAATTTAACTAAAGTTTAAATCTCCCATTAAAATCACATTTTTGTATCTAGATGTCTTTCTCATTTCATCCTATAATGGTTTACCATGTTCCCTTTGTAGGCCTAGTGACTGTAGATAACACGCAAGATTAAGTTTTTACGTCGTCTGAAAAACTGTAGCCAAATAGATTCAGTGTTCGTCGCTTCCACTTTTATTTCTTATCTACTGAGCACTTATTCCTGATGAATATATCCAGTCCACCATTCTTCCTGCTGATTCTAATGGTACGGAATAATAGTCTTGTAAACTGCAGCATTCAGCATGCATTTCCCTGTATTTAAAGTTGCGATAGGTCTTTGTTATTGCAAAAATATCTATGTTTCTTCCATATGCAGTTAATCTGACCTCGCTGAACTTATTTCTTTTTTGTTACTACAATTATTATAGTAGACCTAACAGGAATTAAACGACTTTCCTAATATGAAGCACAATTCTGGCTTTGTCTCTGTAGATGCCTTCCTTTCTAATTACACTGTCAAATGCTCCAAACTTCGGAACATTCGAGACTTGACCTGTTCTTTGTCCCTTCTTCTCTTTGCCTCTTCTCCTTCCCTATATTTTGTTTTTTTTTTTGTCTTTTCCTTTCTTCTCCTTAGGAGTGTTCTATACTTCTGCTTTTCTCTCTTTGTTTTTGGTCCCACCCTCGTAGGTCATCCTGACGTGCTTGGTGTCTTGTCCTTAGACTTCCTTCATACTGCTACAACTGTTTCCACCTCTACTACTACTATTACTATTAAGCCTCGTTTTTCCTCCATTTTCATTCCTTGTTCCCTACTCTCCCTCCCTACTACTACTATTTCCACTTCCACTACTGCTTATTTCCCTTTTTTGTCGTCTTTCTTGCCTGTCCCTTCTCCCCCTCTCGTATATATACGCTCCCATACCTTCGTGTGTTGTGGACTATTTAAAATGGCCCAAGTCGGACCAAAACGTCTTCTTAATTTTGTTTCTGCTATGTGCTGATTTTGGGTGTACTAAAAACCCATTCCGGGGAAACGTTTGCGCCCAGGGAGGGTGACCCCTAATCCCATAAAGCATACAGCTTGTTCCACCTGGAATAAAATCTTACCTTCTCCACTTTGCCCTGGGCTTCCCAGACGCAAATTAGAACGGTAAAACCAGTTTTCTCAGCAAAAAACATTGAATCAGTATTAGGAGACTCTTTTTTAATAAAACAAAGAAATTACGTGGTTTAATAGAAGCAATTAAGCAAAGTTAGCTGTGAGATAATGCAATGAAAAATAAAATTTAACCAAATACATTAATGTAGACTAACTCACTGGGCCCCTTTATTAGACACACCCTTTTTGTGCAGGTAGGGCCTCTATTTATCCCCGAAAAGCCTAAATTCTCCATGACATGGATTCAACAAGAAGGGAAAAATTCCTTAAGATCCTGGGCACATGATAACACGATAAACTAGACATTGCGTTTTCATTATCACTGCACATTCAACTTAAAAACTCCCGTTCCTCCCCAGAAAGGTTTACGGCAAATTCTACCTTCCCCTCTGCAGTTGCAGGGCAAAATCGAGATTTTCCCCGAAAGACGCGCTCTTACAAAGTTTTTGGTACCCATTGCCTACAAAGGGCCCGAGTTTCCTTGGGTTTTAAGCCATTAACAATAATGAGACAGGCAGAAAATCAAACTCCGGCTTTTAGACTCGTGGAGAAACTAGCCAAAATTCCGAAACGGCAGGCTAAAGAATCGGGGGGTTCGATTTTGGAAGTTGCAGTACGGTTAACTGTCAAAAGCAAACAGGAAACACTGAGGCATAGTAGGCACTGGTTCACGAGTCCCTACTGTATATTTTTTATTATATATATTATTATATTATATATTTTTATATATATATATATATTATATTATATTTATATCTATATACTCATTTATGTTGTTATATATAATATATATATATACTATATATTTATTTATATATATATATATATATATATATTTTATATATATATATATATATATTATTTATTTATATATATGCAATAAATCACGTAAACAGGTGTTTCAAAAATATGCAAAACAACACTCTGAACAGAATTAGAGAAATTCCAAGCGCTTTCTTGACTAATCACATTATCAAGGAACTATGAAGTGTAAGCATCCAAGGAAGCTATTTGAGGGGGTCGGCAGCACCTCCCTATCAGATCCCACAACGGTGATAACACGTGACGCGCGGCGAGCCATTGGGATAGGTCCTTTGCAAACTCACCCCAAGTCTATTTATTTTGTCCAGTGTATTTATTAAATTCTACCCTAAATTCTATTAAATATAAATGGATCTAATTTATATAACAAAGGAAATATTCATATTATTGTATATATATATTATATTATATGTTATATATTATATATATATATATATAGATATATATATTTATATATATATATATTTATTTTATATATATATATATAGTATCATTACAGAAACTGCGGTTATACAGGACTCCCGACCTGCGTCCCCATTGACCTTACCATTACCTGTATGAACTGTATGCTCAGCATCTCCAAGGGACCACCATCATATATTTATATATACTATTAATATATATATATATATATATATATATATATATATATATATATATGTATGTATATTATATATATAATATATATATATTATATATATATATTTATATATATATATATATATATATATATATATATATATATGTATATCTATATTGGTAGACACGCAACACAGGGAAGTCTACCGTCCTGCCAGTTGACTGTGAAACAGAAACCTGTAATCTGTTTTTGCATGATGGTCAGAGGATTGCTGGTTGTCTTTTTTTGTCTATAAACACGCTAGATAACAGGGATTTCTTGCTTACTCCTACTTACACTTTGGTCACAACTATCACAGACACACACATGCATATTTATATATATATATATATATATACATACATCTAGGTTTTTCTCTTTTTTTCTAAAATAGCTCTTGTTCTTCTTTATTTCTTCTATTGTCCATGGGGAAATGGAACAAGAATCTTCCTCGTAAGCAAATGCGTGTCGTATGAGGCGATAAAATGCCGGGAGCGATGGGCTAGGAACCCTTCTCTGTATAACATTTACTAAAAAAGAGGAGAAGAAAACTTTATAAAATGGGGGAGACTTTTGAATGTGCCGTGGGAGATTAGTGCGGATGACAGAAAACAGATGATTGCTTGATGTTATGAATGAAAAGTAAGTTGGATGTCATGGCCCTAAGGCGAAACAAAGCTGAAGGGGGTAGGGTGTTTCGGTGGGGGAAATAAAGGATTAAATTCTGGTGTAATCAGAGGTTTAGAGCTAAGGAAGGGGTAAGCAGTAATGTTAAGGATCAGTTATGGCAGGAGGAAAGAAATATGACGTGTATGATTTCAAGAATATAATGGATTAAAGGTTAAAGGGTGGAAGCGAAAAGTGGGTCATTTATTAGCTTGTATGCACCTGTGAGAAGAGAGGGAATGTAGAGGAAGAGAGATAGATGTTGGGAGATGTTAAGTGTTGTATAGATCTTTGAACCAAGTGAGAGAGTAATTGTGGTTTGGGGACCTGAAACTAAAGTAGGAGAAAACTTTTAGAGAGAGTGTGGTAGTAAGTTTGGGGTTCAGGTGTAACATGATAATGGGAGCCCTTTGATTTAACTTTGTATAGAAAAGGGGTTAGTTTTTAGGTAAATACATTTTTTAAGAAAAAGAGGAAAAAGTAGTATACAAGATATGGTTGTGAGAGAACAAATGGACAGTTAGTTTGTTGGATTATGTTTGGAAGATAAAAGATTTTGGAGTGTAGACTTCAGGATGTTCATGTTTTTTATAGTAGGGGCCAAAGAGATATCAGAACACTTTTTAGTTGTAGCTTCACTGAGAGTAAAAGGTTAAAAAGGATAAAAGGAGGAATAGTAAGCATCAGGAAGAGAGAGGTGAAGGTTTATTACTAAAGAGGAGGTAGTAAGGGAGATATTAGAAACAGCTATTTGGAGGATAGATGGGTTAATGAGAGCAAAGGAATGGGGTCGAAGTGGTATGGGGGTAGGTTTTAAAAATGTAGTGTTTTTGAGTTGTTACCGCAGAAGTTTGTGGTTACTGGAAAGTGGGTGCGGGAGGGGAAAAGAGGAGCGATGGTGGAATGATGATGTATAGAGAGTAGTAAGGGAGGAAAAATTAGCATATGAGAAGTTTTACGAAGTAGAAGTGATGTCAAGGAGGGAAGAGTGTATGGAGAAAAAGTAGAGAGAGTAAGAGAGTGGTTGAAAGAAATGTAAAAAGAGAGGAAATGGGAGAGTGGGTGAGATGTTATCAAAAATTTTGTTGAAATAGAAAGGTTTTGGAAGTTAGATTACAAGTTAAGGATGCTAGAGAACAAATGATTTGTCAGTTAAAAAATAGGAGCTCAGGAGAGTTACTAAATGGAGAGTTAGAGGTTTTGGGGAAGATGGAAGGGAATATTTTGAGGAATGTTAAATGTGTATGAGATAGGGAAGCTGTGATTTCGTGTATAGGGCAAGGAGGAATAAATCTTGTAGGAGTGAGGAAGAGCCAGTTGTGAGCGTTGAGGGGAAGTTCGTGATGGAAGTAGGTAAAATGTAAGGGGGTAAGGTAGCCGGGATTGATGAGGATAAAGATAGAAATGTTTTAAAAGCAGGTGGGGATAGAGTTTTAGAGTGCTTGGTGCAATATCTTAATTTATGTCCATGAAGAGGGAATAGGTTACCTAGGGATATTGGCAGAGAGATGCTTAGTTCCTTTGTTATAAAGGCAAAGGGGGATCAAACCAAGAGAGCACAAATTATTGGGGGATAACTGGTCTGGTGAGTTTACCTGATAAAGTGTATTGCCAGAGTTATTATTGAAAGAATTAAGTGTAAGACTGGAGAATAGGATGCTGATGAACAGGAGGCTTTAGGAAGGTAGGGGGTGGTGGACCTGGAGTTTACTGTGAAAACATATAAAGTGACCTGTATTTTACCATAAGCTAAAGAGGTTTTTGCCTGTGCGATTTATGGATTTGGAAAAGGCGTTTGACAGGGTGGATAGGGGGCAATGTGCAGATTGTTGCAGGTGTATGGTGTAGGAGGTAGGTTACTGAGCGTGCACTCTCACATATCAGAGGAACCTATAGAAAGCGCTGAAGCATTCCAAAGGAAGCTATATGAGGGGTCGGCCAGCACCTCTCTATCATGATCCACAACGGTTAAACACTGACGCGCGGCGAGCCTAACTGGGATAGGTCTTTGCAAAACTCACCCCCAAAGCTATTTAGTTGGTCCACAGTGTGTATTATTAATTTCTACCCAAATTCTATTTAATTATAAATGGATCTATATTTATATAAACCAAAGGAATATTCAATTTTTGTATACTATTTTTATATATATATAATATATATATATTTATATATATTATACTGTATATATATATATATCATTAACAGAGAACTGCGGCTCTTATTACAGGGACTCGAACCTGCGTCCCAATGCCCGTTCCCATACTGTATGAACTGTTGGCTATCAGTATCTCCAATGTGGGACCACCATCCATATATTTATATATTTATACTATATATTTATATATATTATCATATATATATATATATATAATTATATGTATGTATATATATATATATATATATATATATAAATTTATATATATATATATATATATTTTCTATATATATATATATATATATATATGTATTTATATATATATATTGTAGACAGCAACACCCAGGGAAGTACTACGTCCCTGCAGTTGATGTGAAACAGAAACCTGTAACTGTTTTGCATGTTGCGTAGGATTGCTGGTTTCTTTTATTGTCTCATAAAACACGCTAGATAACAGGGATATCTTGCCTACTCCTAATTACACTTTGGTCACACTTCACTGCACACACATGCATATATATATATATATATATTGATATATATTACATACTCTAGGTTTTTCTCTTTTTTTTTCTAAATAGCTCTGTTCTTCTTTATTTCTTCAATTGTCCATGGGGAAATGAAAGAATCTTTCTCCGTAGCCATGCGTGTCGTATTGAGGCGACTATAAATGGGGAGCGATGGGTAAAGTAATCCCCCTCTCCTGTAGAAATTTACTAAATAAAGAGGAGAAGAAGAAAAACTATATAAAACTGGGTGCTTTAATGATGCGTGGATATAGTGCGGATGACAAGAAACAGTGATTGCTGATGGTTATGAATGAAAAGAAGTTGGATGTCCTGGCCCCACAGCCACCCCCCCCCCCGCAAACAAAGCTGAAGGGGGTAGGGAGTTTCGGTGGGGGGAAATAAATGGATTAAATCTGGAGTATCAGAGAGAGTTAGAGCTAAGGAAAGGGGTTAGGCAGTAATGTTGAAGGATCAGTTATGGAGGAGAAAGAATATATGACGTGTAATTCAAGAATTATAAGGGATTAATAGTAAAGGTTGGAAGCGAAAAGTGGGTCTTGATAAGCGAGTATACACTGGAGAAGAGAGGATTGTAGAGGAGAGAGTTTAGATTTGGGAGATGTTAAGATGAATGTATAGGAACCCTTTTGAACCAAGTGAGAGAGTAATTGTGGGTGGGGCCTGAATACTAAAGTAGGGAGAAACTTTTAGAGAGAGTGTGGTAGGTAAGTTTGGGGTTCAGGTGTAAAATGATAATGGGGCCCTTTGATTTAACTTTGAATAGAAGGGGTTTTCTAGTTATAGGTAATACATATTTTAAGAAACAAGGGGATAAAATAAGTATACAAGATATGATGTAGGGCGAAATGGACAGTAGTTTGTTGGGATTTGTATTGGAAGATAAAAAGACTTTTGAGTAGGACTTCAGGATGTACATGTTTATAGAGGGGCCACAGATATTCAGAACAACTTTTTAGTGTAGACTTACACTGAGAGTAAAAGAGTAAATGGATACAAGGAGAATAGAAGCATTCAGGAAGAGGAGGTGAAGTTATAAAACTAAAGATGGAGGTATAAGGGTAAGAATATAAACAGCTATTGGAGGAAA
>NC_069400.1:46268270-46270346 GCF_026875155.1 Cherax quadricarinatus
TCCTAGGACTGATCCCTGTGGCACCCTGCTTGTTATCGGCACCCACTCTGACACCTCGCCACGTACCATGATTCGCGGTTGTATTCCTGACAGGTGTTCCCTGATCCACCATAGTGCCTACCCTGTTATCCCTGCATGGTGATCCAGCTTCCGCACTAATTTCTTGTGAGGAACTGTGTCAAATGCCTTCTTACAGTCCAAGAAAATGCATTCTACCCACCCCTCTCTCTCTCTTGTCTTATTGCCGACACCCTGTCATAGAACTCCAGTAGGTTTGTGACGCAGGATTTCCCGTCCATGAAACTATGCTGGCTGTCGTTGATTAGCTCATTCCTTTATAGGTGCTCCACCATTCTTCTCCTGATAATTTTCTCCATAACACTGCGTAATATACACGTCAGTGGCACTAGTCTGCAGTTTAATGATTCGTGCCTGTCTCCTTTTTTAAAAACTGGACTACATTTGTTGTCTTCCATACTTCCGGTAGTCGTCCTGTTTCGATAGATGTGTTGAAGATTGTTGTTAGTGGTATACAAAGTGCCTCTGCTCCCTCTCTCAGAACCCATGGAGAGATGTTATCTGGCCCTATCGCCTATAAGGTATCTAGCTCGCTCAACAGTCTCTTCACTTCTTCCTCAGTTGCATGTATTGTGTCCAATACTTGATAGCATACCCCACCTCTCTGCCTTTCTGGAGGTCCTTCTGTCTCCTCTGTAAACACTTCTTGGAATCTCCTGTTGAGCTCCTCACATACTTCACGGTCGTTTTTTGTGACCTCCTCTCCTTCCTTCCTCAGCCTGATTACCTGGTCCTTGAGTGTTGTTTTCCTCCTGATGTGACTGTACAACAGTTTTGGGTCAGATTTGGCTTTCGCTGCTATTTCTTTCTCATATTGCCTTTGGGCCTCCTGTCTTACCTGAGCATATGCATTTCTGGCTCTACGACTGGTCTCCTTATTCTCCTGAGTCCATTGCTAGAATTCTATACTTCTTCCATTCCCTAGCACACTTGGTTTTGGCCTCCCTGCACCTTCGGGGTAACCACAGACTCAACCTGGCTTATTCATTAATCCTGTTAACCTTGGATACATATCTCTCCTCAGCTTCCTTGCATATTGTTGTCACATATTCCATCATCTCGTCTACTGACTTCCCTGCCAGTTCTCTGTCCCACTGAACCCCGTTGAGGAAGTTCTTCATGCTTGCTTAGTCCCCTTTCTTGTAGTTTGGCTTCATTCATCCAGCCCTTCATGCTTCCTCCTCCATTGTAATTTCTATTTATTCCAAACATAAAACCACATAATCACTGGCCCCCAAAGGTCTTTCATATGTGATGTTCAATATGTGATGTTCAGTTGAGAAAGTTGTATCAAGCAAGTCCATGGTCGACAGGAATATAATTGAATCTTGTTTCATAAAAAGCACTTTTGACAATAATATGAATATTTCCTTAGGTTTATATAACTTAGATCCTTTTATAATTAATAGAATTTGGGAAGAATTTAATAATACATTGGAGAAATAATAAAAAAATTAAAATTCTTAAATCTAGGGTAGAATAGTTTGTTCGTGGGTTGTGTGAGGACCTGTCTAGTTGGGCCAGCGGACCTGCTGCAGTGTTCCCTTTCTTATGAGTCGCGCATCAGGTGTTGCTTTGTTGAGGGATGTGATAGTGAGGTGTGGGCTAGACCCTTTATATTCCTTCCTTTGATGCATTACTTTCATTGTTCCTTGATAATGTGAGTAGTCACGAAAGTTCTTGGAATTTATTCTTTCAAATGTATATAATATATATATATATATTATAATATATATATATATATTTTATATATATATATATATATATACATTATATATATTTTTAATTTTATATAATATATATATATTATATTTTATATATATTATATGTCTTGCCCCAATATGAAAACTGGTCAATTAGCAAGAACTCATTTAAAATTAAGTCCCTTTTTGAAATTTTTCTTATACGTTAAAGATATATTTTTTTTTTAATGTTCAGTTAATTTTTTTAATTTTTTCACAAAAGAATCTTTGAAAACTTACCTAACCTTATTTTAAC
>NC_069400.1:46275846-46341912 GCF_026875155.1 Cherax quadricarinatus
GATTTAATCCATTTATTTCCCCCACCGAAACTCTCCACCCCCTTCAGCTTTGTTTCGCTTAGGGCCAGGACATCCAACTTCTTTTCATTCATAACATCAGCAATCATCTGTTTCTTGTCATCCGCACTAAATCCACGCACATTCAAGCATCCCAGTTTTATAAAGTTTTTCTTCTCCTCTTTTTAGTAAATGTATACAGGAGAAGGGGTTACTAGCCATCGCTCCGGCATTTTAGTCGCCTCATACGACACGCATGGTTACGGAGGAAAGATTCTTTTCCATTTCCCATGGACAATAGAAGAAATAAAGAGAACAAGAGCTATTTAGAAAAAAGAGAAAACCTAGATGTATGTATATATATATATATATATATATATATATATATGCATGTGTGGTCTGTGAAGTGTGACCAAAGTGTAAGTAGGAGTAGCAAGATATCCCTGTTATCTAGCGTGTTTATGAGACAAAAAAGACACAGCAATCCTACCATCATGCAAAACAGTTACAGGTTTCTGTTTCACAGTCAACTGGCAGGACGGTAGTACTTCCTGGGTGGTTGCTGTCTACCAATATATATATATATATACATATATATATATATATATATATATATATATATATTATATATATATATATATATATATTATATATATATATATATATATCATACATATATATTATATATATATATATATATATATTATATATATATATATATATATATAAATATATGATGGTGGTCCATTGGAGATACTGATGCATACAGTTCATACAGGTATGGGTATGGGCATGGGGACGCAGGTTCGAGTCCTGTATAAGCCGCAGTTCTGTTAATGTATATATATATATATATATATATATATATATATATATATATATATATATATATATACAATAATATGAATATTTCCTTTGGTTTATATAAATTAGATCCATTTATAATTAATAGAATTTGGGTAGAATTTAATAATACACTGGACAAATAAATAGCTTGGGGGTGAGTTTTGCAAAGGACCTATCCAAGTTGGCTCGCCGCGCGTCACGTGTTTAACCGTTGTGGGATCTGATAGTGAGGTGCTGGCCGACCCCTCATATAGCTTCCTTGGATGCTTCACTTTCATAGTTCCTTGATAATGTGAGTAGTCACTGCTTTCAGTAACCTACCTCCTACACCATACACCTGCAACATCTGCCACATTGCCCCCCTATCCACCCTGTCATACGCCTTTTCCAAATCCATAAATGCCACAAAAACCTCTTTAGCCTTATGTAAATACTGTTCACTTATTTGTTTCACTGTAAACTCCTGGTCCACACACCCCCTACCTTTCCTAAAGCCTCCTTGTTCATCTGCTATCCTATTCTCCGTCTTACTCTTAATTCTTTCAATAATAACTCTGCAATACACTTTATCAGGTATACTCAACAGACTTATCCCCCTATAATTTGTGCTCTCTCTTTTGTCCCCTTTGCCTTTATACAAAGGAACTATGCATGCTCTCTGCCAATCCCTAGGTACCTTTCCCTCTTCCATACATATATTAAATATTTGCACCAAGCACTCTAAAACTATATCCCCACCTGCTTTTAACATTTCTATCTTTATCCCATCAATCCCGGCTACCTTACCCCCTTTCATTTTACCTACTGCCTCACGAACTTCCCCTCACGCTCACAACTGGCTCTTCCTCACTCCTACAAGATGTTATTCCTCCTTGCCCTATACACGAAATCACAGCTTCCCTATCTTCATCAACATTTAACAATTCCTCAAAATATTCCTTCCATCTTCCCAATACCTCTAACTCTCCATTTAGTAACTCTCCTCTCCTATTTTTAACTGACAAATCCATTTGTTCTCTAGGCTTCCTTAACTTGTTAATCTAACTCCAAAACTTTTTCTTATTTTCAACAAAATTTGTTGATAACATCTCACCCACTCTCCCATTTCCTCTCTTTTTACATTTCTTCACCACTCTCTTACTCTCTCTCTTTTTCTCCATACACTCTTCCCTCCTTGCATCACTTCTACTTCGTAAAAACTTCTCATATGCTAATTTTTTCTCCCTTACTACTCTCTTTACATCATCATTCCACCAATCGCTCCTCTTTCCTCCCGCACCCACTTTCCTGTAACCACAAACTTCTGCGGAACACTCTAACACTACATTTTTAAACCTACCCCATACCTCTTCGACCCCATTGCCTATGCTCTCATTAACCCATCTATCCTCCAATAGCTGTTTATATCTTACCCTTACTACCTCCTCTTTTAGTTTATAAACCTTCACCTCTCTCTTCCCTGATGCTTCTATTCTCCTTGTATCCCATTTACCTTTTACTCTCAGTGTAGCTACAACTAAAAAGTGTTCTGATATATCTGTGGCCCCTCTATAAACATGTACATCCTGAAGTCTACTCAAAAGTCTTTTATCTTCCAATACATAATCCAACAAACTACTGTCATTTCGCCCTACATCATATCTTGTATACTTATTTATCCTCTTTTTCTTAAAATATGTATTACCTATAACTAAACCCCTTTCTATACAAAGTTAAATCAAAGGGCTCCCATTATCATTTACACCTGGAACCCCAAACTTACCTACCACACTCTCTCTAAAAGTTTCTCCTACTTTAGTATTCAGGTCCCCAACCACAATTACTCTCTCACTTGGTTCAAAGGTTCCTATACATTCACTTAACATCTCCCAAAATCTATCTCTCTCCTCTACATTCCTCTCTTCTCCAGGTGCATACACGCTTATTATGACCCACTTTTCGCTTCCAACCTTTACTTTAATCCATATAATTCTTGAATTTACACGTTCATATTTTCTTTTCTCCTGCCATAACTGATCCTTCAACATTACTGCTACCCCTTCCTTAGCTCTAACTCTCTCTGATACTCCAGATTTAATCCCATTTATTTCCCCCCACCGAAACTCTCCTACCCCCTTCAGCTTTGTTTCGCTTAGGGCCAGGACATCCAACTTCTTTTCATTCATAACATCAGCAATCATCTGTTTCTTGTCATCCGCACTATATCCACGCACATTCAAGCATCCCAGTTTTATAAAGTTTTTCTTCTCCTCTTTTTTAGTAAATGTATACAGGAGAAGGGGTTACTAGCCCATCGCTCCCGGCATTTTAGTCGCCTCATACGACACGCATGGCTTACGGAGGAAAGATTCTTTTCCATTTCCCCATGGACAATAGAAGAAATAAAGAAGAACAAGAGCTATTTAGAAAAAAAGAGAAAAACCTAGATGTATGTATATATATATATATATATATATATATGCATGTGTGTGTCTGTGAAGTGTGACCAAAGTGTAAGTAGGAGTAGCAAGATCTCCCTGTTATCTAGCGTGTTTATGAGACAAAAAAAGACACCAGCAATCCTACCATCATGCAAAACAGTTACAGGTTTCTGTTTCACAGTCAACTGGCAGGACGGTAGTACTTCCCTGGGTGGTTGTGTCTACCAATATATATATACATATATTATATATATATATATATATATATAACTATATATTTATATTATATATATATATATATATATATATATTATTTTACATACATATTATTATATATATATATTATATATATATATATTTATATATATTTATAATAAAATTATATGATGGTGGTCCATTGGGAGATTACTGATGGATACAGTTCATACAGGTATGGGTATGGGCATGGGGACGCAGGTTCGAGTCCTGTTATAAAGCCGCAGTCTGTTAATGATATATCTATAATATATATATATATATATATATATTTATATATTAATATATATATATATTTATATATATATATATATATATATACAATAATATGATATATTTCCTTTGGTTTATATAAAAATTGATCCATTTATAATTAATAGAATTTGGGTAGAATTTAATAATACACTGGACATATTAATAGCTTGGGGGTGAGTTTTGCCAAAGGACCTATCCAAGTGGCTCGGCCGCGCGTCACGTGTTTAACCGTGTGGATCTGATTGTGAGTGCTGGCCGACCCCTCATATAGGCTTTCCTTGGTGCTTCACTTTCATAGTTCCTTGATAATGTGAGTAGTCACGAAAGCGCTTGGATTTCTATTCTTTTCAGGTGGTTGTTTTGGCATATTTGAAATCAACTGTTTCTGTGATCTTATTGCATAGATATATATATATATATATATATATATATATATATATATATATATATATATATATTATTTTATATATTATATATATATATATATTATTTATATATATACAAATATATATATTTTAATTTTTATATATATATATATTTATATTATATATATTATATTATATATATATATATATAATTATATACAGTAGGGACTCGTGAACCAGTGCCTACTATGCCTCAGTGTTTCCTGTTTGCTTTTGAGCAGTTAACCGTACTGCAACTCTCCAAGAATCGAACCCCCGATTCTTTAGCACTGTCCGTTTCGGAATTTTGGCTAGTTTCTCCCACGACGTGCTAAAAGCCGGGAGTTTGATTTTCTGCCTGTCTCATTATTGTTAATGGCTTAAAACCCAACAGGAAACTCAGGCTTCTGTAGGCAATGGGTCACCAGAACATTGTAAGAGCGTCGTCTTGTCTGAGGAATCTCGATTTCTGCTGCAACATGCAGATGGAAGAGTCAGAATTTGCCGTAAACCTTTCTGATGTGATGGAACGGGAGATTTACAGCTTGAATGTGCAGCTGATAATTGTAACGCAATGTCGTAGTGTTATCGTGTTATCATGTGCACCAGGATCAGTAAGGAATGTTTCCAGCTTCTTGTTGAATCCATGTCATGGAGAACTTAGGCTGTTCTGGGGATAAATAGAGGCCCTACCTAGCACTAAAAGGGTGTGTCTAATAAAGTGGCCAGTGAGTGTATGTCTACATTAATGTATTTGGTTAATTTATTTTTCATTGCATTATCTCACAGCTAACTTTGCATTATATTGCTTCTATTAAAGCCACGTAAGTTTCTTTGTTATTATTAACAAGAGTCCTCCTAATACATGATTCAATGTTTTCAGCTGAGAAAACTGAGATTCACCGTGTCTAATTTGCGTCTGGAAGCCCCAGGGGCCAACAGCTGGAGAAGGTCAAGAGTTAGCATTACAAGGTGAGAAACAAGCATGTATGTCTTTATGGATTCAGGAGTCACCATCCCTGTGACGCAAACTGTTTCCAGGAATGGTTTATAGTACACAAATATCATGCACATAGCAGAAACAAACTTAAGAAGACGTTTTGGTCCGACTTGGACCATTAACTAGTCACACTAACACACGAGTATGGCGCAGTATATATACGAGAGGTAGAGAAGGACAGGCACGAAGAGGAAGACGACAAAAGAGGAAGTAGAGACAGTAGTGGAAGTGGAAATAGTAGTAGTAGGCAGGGGAGTAGTGGAACAAGAGACTGAATAGTGGAGTGAAGCGAGGGCTTAGTAGTAATAGTTACGTAGCAGGTGGAAACGGTGTGCAGTACTGAAGGAAGTCTAAGCAAGACACCAAGCACGTCCAGGATGACCTACGAGGGTGGACCAAAAAAAAAACAAAGAGAGAAAAGCAGAAGTATAGAACACTCAAGGAGAAGAAAGGAAAGACAAAAAAAAAAACAAAATATTAGGGAAGGAGAAGAGGCAAAGAGAAGAAGGGGGGACAACGGAACAGTCAAGTCTCGAATGTTCGAAGTTTGGAGCATTTGGACAGTGTAATAGAAAGGAAGGCATCTACTGAGACAAAGCCAGAATTGTGCTTCATATTTAGAAAGTCGTTTAATTCCTGTTGGTTACTATTTTTAATAATTGTAGTAACAAAAAAGGAAATAAGTTCAGCGAGGTCCGATTAACTGCATATGGAAAGAAACATAGATATTTTTGCAATACAATGACCTATCGCAACTTTAAATACAGGGGAAAATGCATGCTGAATTGCTGCAGTTTTCAAGACTATTATTCCGTACCATTAGAATCAGCAGGAAGAATGGTGGACTGGATATATTCATCAGGAATAAGTGCTCAGTAGATAAGAAATAAAAGTGGAAGCGACGAACACTGAATCTATTTGGCCTACAGTTTTTTCAGACGACGTTAAAAACTTATCTTGCGTGTTATCTACTGTCACTAGCCTACAAAGGGAACATGGTAAACCATTATAGGATGAAATGAGAAAGACAACTCGACCCCAAAAAAAAAAAAATAACTTACAAACATGTGATTTTAATGGGAGATTTAAACTTTAGTTAAATTGACTGTAACATTTTGACTTAGAAAATCTGAGTCTAGCAACTCCCTAGAAATGTCCAGGTTCTTTTTAAAAGAATTTTTGCCCAGTACCATTAAGAGGAAAATAAACCTACTTAACTTGAGTCTTGTGAAAATGGGAATTCTCTAAATAAAAATCTTGAGATTAATGATGAACTGGAGGAAAGCAGTTACAAAACCACTTTTTCATATTTCTTTGAATTATGTTAATAATTTAAATCAAGTTAAGATCCTTGAGTTCCATGCAGCGAATATTACGGGGCGACTGATTATCCGATTATTGAGGTAACCTTACAGGGAATTATTCTGTGAACAAGACAGTGGAACATGACTGTCCACTTCATCGTATTTGTTAACCATTGCACAAGCTGCCCAGTCTATCTGTGCATCAATGAAGGATTATATCAAACAAACAAGTGACCTTAAATGATAAACAATAGAATTCAAATATCTCATAAGCCATTAAGAATAAAAAATGAGACAAATAGGGAATAAAAATATTCCCTTTAAGAAATAAAGAAATGAATTAAAAGCAAAATAATAGGAAAGTCAATTCACTAGAGATTTAAGTCCCAACCTAAAAAGAATTTCTTTCAGTTATATATTATTAATCTTAGGAAAAATGATAGACCCTCATAAAGTTCACTCCAGTCACTTATTCGTAAGTGACCAAAATAATGTGCACTGTCATTAACACTTATTTCCTCTCTACTTTTCCACAGGAAGATATTAGGGTGAATATAAACTATACATGATCATAGTTCATTGTGTCATGGTTCTTAGAAAAATAAATAAGAGTAAAACGAAAGAAATGAATGGGCCATGATAATTAATTCATGCATTAATAACGGAATGTGAGGGGAGGACTTAGCAAACCATTGGCTGTTTTTTAAACATCATTACAACATTTAATAGAATTACTGAGGTGTTATGAGAGTAAAGCAGATAATGAGAGGTAGCTAGTATTGACTCGTGAGTCCCCCCACACCACACATACACACACACACACACACACACACACACACACACACACACACACACACGCACACACACACACACACCTCACACACACACACACACCACCACACACACACACACACACACACACAGGATCAAGCACTTGTAAAAGCTATAGTTACACATGCACAACACAACACATACACAGGATTTCACACCTTCCTGTGAACTGACCCTTAACCCTCCCTTCCCTCTCTCTCTCTCTCCCTTCTCAGTACCTATCTTCCACTTTACCCTCTCTTACCTATCTCTCTCTCTCTCTCTCTCTCTCTCTCTCTCTCTTCTTCTCTCTCTACCTACCTATCTCTCACTACAAGTCTCTCTACTTATTCTTTACCTATCTCTACCTATCTCTCCCTTTATTGCCTATCTCACTTTATCTATCTTCTCTCACTACCTATCTGTCATGTCTCTCTACCTATCTCTCTCTCTACCTATCTTCTCTACCTATCTCTCTCCCCTCTCCCATCTCTCCCTTTCTCTATCTCTCCCCTCTAACATCTCTCCCTCTAACATCTCTCCCCTCTCCCTTTTCCCACCCACTCCCCTCTCTCGCTCCTCCCTCTCTCTCTCCCCCTATCCTCTCTCTTCCTCTCTCTCTCTTCCATCTCCTCCTCTCTCCCCCTTCCCCTGTCTCTCCCCCTGTCTCTCCCCTTCTTCCCCTTCCCCCTGTTCTCCCCCTGTCTCTCCCCTTCTCTCCCTCTCTCTCTTCTCTCTATCCCTCTCTCTGTCTTCTGTCTCCCTTCTCTCTCTCTCTCTCTCTCTCTCTCTCTCTCTCTGCTCTCTCTCTCTCTCTCTCTCTCTCTCTCTCTCTCTTCCCCCTTTTCCCTTCTCACTTCCTCTCTCTGTTTGAGGAAAAATGACCCCCATGGAAATAAGTCACTCTGTCTGCTTTTTGGGTTATCCTAGGTTTCTCTTACACTATGCTGCTATGTATGATAATTCTATGTAACTGTATTTGTGTATACCTGAATAAACTTACTTACTTACTTATTACCAGCTAAGTTTAAAGGTTTGTACGAAACTTAGAAAAGACAGTCATCACCTGCACAGCCCCCCTGTTCAGACGAGGTCTTGAGAAGCTGTCTGAAGTCATCTCTCAACGGGCTGTAAAGAGTTATAATTTGATAAGATTATAAATTACCCCCTATGGGGTGTTATGTCAGCATAATTTCATTCACTGATTGCTGATAAATTAAGACTTGTTTGGACTCAAAAAGTCGCACCTTACTGCCGACTATAGGTTGATTACAAACTCCTTGCGACTCAAGAACTGCGCAGTCCCCCGTACTACTAGAAATCCCCGTAACCTACCTTGCTCTTGTAGCGTGAGCTATGGTGTTCTTCACACCTTCGGACAGGTATTCGGTGACTTGATTAGGAAGCTGAAGTGTCCTTGGATGTCCACGTCTTCCAAGTCTAGGAAACGCACACTGGGACACTATGTTCCACAGATTTGTCTTTATTGTGCTTCACAATCTTATCCTAAAGAAAGCTGATCACACTTCTCTTAAGTGTTTATTGTGTTTTATGAGACATTTGTTCACACTAACGCACAGATCGTTCTTTGTTGGTTATCATGGCAATCAGTGTCACTCTCAGTGAGTCAAACATATCTGACGGAAGCCACAGCACCCCATGCTGTTACTGCCTTAGACAAAGGAAAAAGCTGACCTAGTACTTTTGCTTTCCTTGCCACTTGCCTCGATGAAGCAAAGCAGAATGTTTGATTTTGTTGTCTTAAGATAGACAACAATATACACTATCTCTACCATGTAATAAAGAGTGAGGCAGGATTTTCATTAATTGTCCTGTAAAGTAAGGAGGATGTACTGTCTCTTATTAAATACACTCATGCAAACACTGGACTGCAAGAAAGCAACGGTCGCTTGACCACATCACATACTACGTACGGCATCTGTGATCAATTACTCACTGTAGCAGTAAACAGACACTTGCCCCTTCAGAGAGGACTGGGCCCCTCCGGGGCCTAAACAAGGGGCTGAAAGGGGCTGAAGGGGCTGATAGGTCGAATGCAGAGGCAATCCATACTACAAGAGCCACTGGAAAAATCAAGGAGAAAAATGACCACATACAGACGGAACCAGAGTCACAGAGGGTGGGCAATGGGAGGGAGAAAAGGGGCAAAAATCAGTGTTTATCCATGGGCTTCAGGAGATAGAGGAAAGGGACCACTAAACGATGGGGACAGGCAGAAAGGGAGATGAGAAAATCATCACAAGAAATAGGTGGAGAAGAATGGACGAGATAGTACATTTTCAGAGAATTGGGGGTACTTCAAGGGGGAAAACGACTGATCAAAGCTGATTTCAGGACAGAAAAGTGCAGACAGGATCCTCCAAGAGAAACCACGATTGAAATACTGGAAGGGTTACAAGAGGGTGTTTCCTAAACAGAGGACAGAAAACACAACAGAACGACAGCAGTGAGGGAGAGGGCAAAAAAGAGAAAGGAGCTAAGGAAAGTAGACAGGATAGAAACCAGCAGAGGTCAACAGAGCAGAACAGGAGGCAGCAAGGGCAAAGCACATACACACAACTATCCTCAGAACCCCATAACCTATCACCACCATCCCAACACCAACTACAATCCTACCCACAGCTTACCAACCAACACCCAGCTATAGAATCCCACAGTATGCTTTACCGGTCTCCCACCCTCACAGGCCCCCCAAACCACAGTGTTGGAAAGGAAAACTGATGTATGGTACACAAAACGTGATGATAAACAAATAAGTGGGAAGAGCGGCACGAAAAGAATAAAAGAGGTCACCGGACATCATAGCTCTCACAGAAACCAAGCTTACAGGTATGATAACAGATGCATTCTTTCCAATGGTATACCGGATCATGAAGAAAGACATAGGGAACAGGGAGGGGTGGAGAAGTGCACTTGCTGATCAAAACCGATGGAATTTTGATGAGCTGGAGAAGGAGACAGCGGAGAAGCAAGTGATTACATGTGGAACGCTTCACTTGGAGGTCCCTAGGTGGTAATTGCAGTGTGTTAACCACCCACAGAAACAGCAGGAGGCCAAGGCAAGAGTAGACAAAGCAATATAGCGGATGGTTGATACACTGGCTGCAGTGGCCAGAAGAGTCATGATGCAGGGCGGAAGCTCCGATCATGGGTGACTTTACACCACAAGGAGATCATTGGGAGAATACTTAGAGCCACATGGGGCCAAGATACATGGAGAGCTAAGAGATGGAGGTTGTATGGAAAACTTTACGTACCAACACGTAAGGGACACTACAAGCAGAGAGAGAGGGAGAGGATGGACAACCAGCAAGACTGGACTTAGTACTCACTTGAGAAGTGTAGATATGAGGGACATCACATATGAAAGAACCCCTTGGTGCCAGCGATATGTGGTTTTAAGATTCGGAATACGCAGTAGGAGCTACAAGTGGACGGGGTAAGAGGAAGGCCAGGATGAATGGAAGCCAAACTACAAGAAAGGGCGAATAGACGGGAATGATTAACAAAGTCCCCTAATCCCTGTTCAATTTTTTTCACTGAGAAAACTGAATTCACCGTGTCTAATTTGCGTCTGGAAGCCCAGGGCCAACACTGGAGAAGGTAAGAGTTAGCATTACCAGGTGAGAACAAGCATGTATGTCTTTATGGATTCAGGAGTCACCATCCCTGTGACGCAAACTGTTTCAGGAATGGTTTATAGTACACAAATATCATGCACATAGCAGAAACAAACTTAAGAAGACGTTTTGGTCCGACTTGGACCATTAACTAGTCACACTAACACACGAAGGTATGGGAGCAGTATATATACGAGAGGAGAGAAGGGACAGGACGAAGAGAAGACGACAAAAGAGGGAAGTAGAGACAGTAGTGGAAGTGGAAATAGTAGTAGTAGGCAGGGAGAGTAGTGGAACAAGAGACTGAAAGTGGAGTGAAGCGAGGCTTAAGTAGTAATAGTAGTAGTAGAGGTGGAAACAGTTGTAGCAGTACTGAAGGAAGTCTAAGGACAAGACACCAAGCACGTCAGGATGACCTACGAGGGTGGGACCAAAAACAAAGAGAGAAAAGCAGAAGTATAGAACACTCCTAAGGAAAGAAAGGAAAGACAAAAAAAAAAACAAAATATAGGGAAGGAAAGAGGCAAAGAGAAGAAGGGAAAAAGGGAACAGGTCAAGTCTCGAATGTTCCGAAGTTTGGAGCATTTGACAGTGTAATTAGAAAGGAAGGCATCTACAGAGACAAAGCCAGAATTGTGCTTCATTTTAGGAAAGTCGTTTAATTCCTGTTAGGTCTACTATAATAATTGTAGTAAAAAAAAAGAAATAAGTTCAGCGAGGTCAGATTAACTGCATATGGAAGAAACATAGATATTTTTGCAATAACAAAGACCTATCGCAACTTTAAATACAGGGAAATGCATGCTGAATGCTGCAGTTTACAAGACTATTATTCCGTACCATTAGAATCAGCAGGAAGAATGGTGGACTGGATATATTCATCAGGAATAAGTGCTCAGTAGATAAGAAATAAAAGTGGAAGCGACGAACACTGAATCTATTTGGCTACAGTTTTTCAGACGACGTAAAAACTTAATCTTGCGTGTTATCTACAGTCACTAGGCCTACAAAGGGAACATGGTAAACCATTATAGGATGAAATGAAAAGACATCTAATACAAAAATGTGATTTTAATGGGAGATTTAAACTTTAGTTAAATTGACTGTAACAATTTGACAAAAAATCTGAGTCTAGCAACTCCCTAGAAACTGTCCAGGTTCTTTTTAAAAGAATTTTTTGCCAGTACCATTAAGAGGAAAAAAACCTATTTAACTTGAGTCTTGGAAACAGGGGAATCTCTAAATAAAAATCTTGAGATTAATGATGAACTGGAGAAAGCAGTTAAAAAACCACTTTTCAATATTTCTTTGAATTATGTTAATAATTTAAATCAAGTTAAGATCCTTGAGTTCCATGCAGCGAATATTACGGGGCGACAAGATTATCCGGATTATTGAGGTAACCTTACAGGGAATTATTCTGTGACACAAGACAGTGGACATGACTGCCACTTCAACGTATTTGTTAACATTGCACAAGCTGCCCAGCCCTATCTGTGCATCAAATGAAGGAATTATATCAAACAAAAGTGACCTTAAATGGATAAACAATAGATTCAAATATCTCATAAGCCATAAGAATAAAAAATGAGACAAATAGGGAATAAAAATATTCCCTTAAGAAATAAAGAAATGGAATTAAAAAGCCAAAATAAATTAGGAAAGTCAATTCACTAGAGAATTAAAGTCCAACCTAAAAGATTTCTTTCAGTTATATATTATTAATCTTAGGAAAATGATAGACCCTCATAAAAGTTACTCCAGTCAGCTTATTGTAAGTGACAAATAATGTGCACTGTCATTAACACTTATTTCCTCTCTACTTTTCCACAGGAAGATATTAGGGTGAAAATAAACTATACATGATCATAGTCACTTGTGTCATGGTTCTTAGAAAAATAAATAAGAGTAAAACGAAAGAAATGAATGGGCCAGATGAATTAATTCATCATTATAACGGAATGTGAGGGAGAACTTAAGCAAACCATTGGGTATTTTTTAACACATCATTACAAACATTTAATAGAATTACTGAGGTGTAGAGAGTAAAGCAAAAATGAGAGGTAGCTAGTATTGACCGTGTTCCCCCCACACACACATACACACACACACACACACACACACACACACACACACACACACACACACGCACACACACACACACACACCACACACACACACACAAAACCCCCACACACACACACACACACACACACAGGAACAAGCACTTGTAAAAGCTATAGTACACATGCACACACAACACATAAAACAGGATTTCACACCTTCCTGTGAACTGACCCTCTAACCCTCCCTCCCTCTCTCTCTCTCTCCCTCTCTCAGTACCTATCTTCCACTTTACCTCTCTCTACCTATCTCTCTCTCTCTCTCTCTCATCTCTCTCTCTCTCTTCTCTCTCTCTCTACCTACCTATCTCCACTAACCAGTCTCTCTACTTATCTCTTTACCTATCTCTACCTATCTCTCCCTTTACCTATCTCCTTTATCTTCTCTCTCACTACCTATCTGTCTGTCTCTTCCCTACTCTCTCTCTACCATCCCTCTACCTATTCTCTCCCCCTCTCCCTCCCCTCCCTTCCTACTCTCCCCTCAAACCCTCTCTCCCCTCTAACACTCTCCCCTCTTCCCTTTTCCCACCCACTCCCCCCCTCTCCTCCCCCCTCCCTCTCTCCCCCTATCCTCTCTCTTCCTCTCTCTCTCTTCCATCTCCTCCTCTCCCCCCCCCCTTCCCCCTGTCCCCTCCCCCCTGTCTCTCCCCTTCTTCCCCTTCCCCCTGTTCTCCCCCTGTCTCTCCCCTTCCCTCCTCTCTCTCTTCTCCCTTCCCTCTCTCTGTCTTTTCTCCTCTCTCTCTCTCTCTCTCTCTCTCCCCTCCCCTCTCTCTCATCTCTCTCTCTCTCTCTCTCTCTCTCTCTCTCTCTCTCTTTTCCCCCCTTTTCCCCTTTCCCCTCACTCTCCTCTCTCTCTGTTGAGAAATGACCCCCAATGGAAATAAGTCACTCTGTCTGACTTTTTTGGGTTATCCTAGGTTCTCTACACATATGCTGCTATGTATGATAATTCTATGTAACTGTATTTGTGTATACCTGAATAAACTTACTTACTTACTTATTACCAGCTAAGTTTAAAGAGTTTGTACGTAACTTAGAAAGACAGCTCATCACCTGCACAGCCGCCCCTGCAGACGAGGTCTTGAGAAGCTGTCGAAGTCATCTCTCAACGGGCTGTAAAGAGTTATAATTTGTAAGATTATAAATTACCCCTAGGGGGTGTTATGTCAGCATATTTCATTCACTGATTGCTGATAAATTACATACTTGTTTGGACTCAAAAGTCCGCACCTTACTGCCGACTATAGGTTGATTACAAACTCCTTGCGACTCAAGAACTGCGCAGTCCCCCGTACTACTAGAAATTCGTAACCTACCTTGCTCTTGTAGCGTGAGCTATGGTGTTCTTCACACCTTCGACAGGTATCGGTGACTTGATAGAAGCTGAAGTGTCCTTGGATGTCCACGTCTTCCATAGTCTAGGAAACGCACACTGGTACACTATGTTCCACAAGATTTGTCTTTATTGTTCACAATCTTATCACTAAAGAAGCTGATCACACTTCTCTTAAGTGTTTATTGTGTTTTATGAGACACTTTGTTCACACTAACGCACAGATCGTTCTTTGTTGGTTATCCTGGCATCAGTGTCACTCTCAGTAGAGTCAACATAATCTGACGACGCCACAGCACCCCATGCTGTTACTGCCTTAGCACAAAGGAAAAGCTGACCTAGTACTTTTGCTTCCTTGCCACTTCCTCGATGAAGCAAAGCAGAATGTTTGATTCTTGCTGTCTTAAGCATAGACAACAATATACACTATCTCTACCATGGTAATAAAGTGTGAGCAGGATTTTCATTAATTGTCCTGCTAAAGTAAGAGATGTACTGTCTCTTATTAAAATACACTCTGCAACACTGGACTGCAAGAAGCAACGGTCGCTTGACCACGTCACATACTCGTACGGCATCTGTGATCAATTACTCACTGTAGCAGTAAACAAGACACTTGCCCCTTCTGAGAGGACTGGGCCCCTCCGGGCTAAAAGGGGCTGAAAGGGGCTGAAGGGGGCTGATAGGTCGAATGCAGAGGCACAACCATACTACCAAGAGCCACTGGAAAAATCAAGGGAGAAAATGACCACATACAGACAGGAACCAGAGTCACAGAGGGAGAGGCAATGGGAGGAGAAAAGGGCAAAATCAGTGTTTATCCATGGGCTTCAGGAGAGAGAGGAAAGGACACACTGAAAGATGGCAGGCAGAAAGGAGATTGAGAAAATCATCACAGAAATAGGTGGAGAAGACATGGACGAGATAGTAAATTTTCAGAGAATTGGGGGGTACTTCAAGGGGAGAAAACGACTGATCAAGCTGATTCTCAGGACAGAAACAGTGCAGAACAGGATCCTCCAAGAGAAACCACGATTGAAATACTTGGAAGGGTACAAGAGGGTGTTCCTAAACAGAGACAGAACACAACAGAACGACAGCAGCTGAGGGAGAGGGCAAAAAAGAGAAAGGAGCTAGGAAAGGAGACAAGGATAGAACCAGCAGAGGTCAATCAGAGCAGAACAGAGCAGCAAGGGCAAGCACATACACACAACTATCCTCAGAACCCCATAACCTATCACACCATCCCAACACAAACTACAATCCATACCCACAGCTTCCACCCAACACCCAGCTATAGAATCCCACAGTATGCTACCAGGTCTCCCACCCTCACAGGCCCCCCCAAACCACAGTGTTGGAAAGGAAACTGAAGGTATGGTACACAAACGCTGATGGAATAACAAATAAGTGGGAAGAGCGGCACGAAAGAATAAAAGAGGCATCACCGGACATCATAGCTCTCACAGAAACCAAGCTTACAGGTATGATAACAGATGCCATCTTTCCAATGGGATACCGGATCATGAAGAAAGACAGAGGGAACAGGGGAGGGGTGGAGAAGTGGCACTGCTGATCAAAAACCGATGGAATTTTGATGAGCTGGAGAGAGGAGACAGCGGAGAAGCAAGTGATTACATAGTGGGAACGCTTCACTCTGGAGGTCCCAAGGTGGTAATTGCAGTGATGTATAACCCACCACAGAACAGCAGGAGGCCAAGGCAAGAGTATGACAAGAGCAATATAGCGATGGTTGATACACTGGCTGCAGTGGCCAGAAGAGCTCATGTATGCAGGGCAAAGCTCCTGATCATGGGTGACTTTAACCACAAGGAGATCAATTGGGAGAACTTAGAGCCACATGGGGGCCAAGATACATGGAGAGCTAAGATGATGGAGGTGGTACTGGAAAACTTTACGTACCAACACGTAAGGGACACTACAAGAGAGAGAGAGGAGAGGATGAACCAGCAAGACTGGACTTAGTACTCACCTTGAGAAGTGTAGATATTGAGGACATCACATATGAAAGACCCCTTGGGGCCAGCGATCATGTGGTTTTAAGATTCGAATACGCAGTAGAGCTACAAGTGGACGGGGAAGTAGGAAGGCCAGGATGAATGAAGCCAAACTACAAGAAAGGGGACTACACGGGAATGAGGAACTTCCAGCACGAGGTTCAGTGGGACAGAGAACTGGTAGGGAAGCCAGTTAATGAGATGATGGAATATGTAGCAACAATGTGCAAGGAGGCTGAGGAGAGGTTTGTACCCAAGGGTAACAGGAATAATGAAAAAGCCAGGACTAATCCATGGTTCACCAAAAGGTGCAGGGAGGCAAAAACGAAGTGTGCTAGGGAATGGAAGAAATATAGAAGGCAAATGACCCAGGAGAAAAAGGAGAGCAGTCGTAGAGCCAGAAATGAATATGCACAGATAAGAAGAAAGGCCCAACGACAATATGAAAACAACATGGCAGTGAAAGTCAAATCTGACCCGAAACTGCTATACAGCCTCATCAGGAGGAAAACAACAGTCAAGGACCAGGTAATCAGGCTAAGGAAAGAAGGAGGAGAGACAACAAGAAATGACCGTGAAGTATGTGAGGAACTCAACAAGAGATCCAAAGAAGTGTTCACAGAGGAGACAGAAGGGGCTCCAGAAAGACAGAGAGGTGGGGCACACCGCCAAGTGATGGACACAGTACACACAACCGAGGAAGAAGTGAAGAGGCTTCTGAGTGAGCTAGATATCTCAAAGGCAATGGGGCCGGATAACATCTCTCCATGGGTCCTGAGAGAGGGAGCAGAGGCGCTATGTGTACCTCTAACAACAATATTCAATACATCTATCGAAACAGGGAGATTGCCTGAGGCATGGAAGACAGCAAATGTAGTCCCAATCTTTAAAAAAGGAGACAGACATGAAGAACTAAACTACAGATCAGTGCCACTGACATGTATAGTATACAAAGTCATGGAGAAGATTATCAGGAGAAGAGTGGTGGAACACCTAGAAAGGAATGATATCATCAACAGCAGCCAACATGGATTCAGGGAAAGGAAATCCTGTGTCACAAACCTACTGGAGTTCTATGACATGGTGACAGCAGTAAGACAAGAGAGAGAGGGGTGGGTGGATTGCATTTTCTTGGACTGCAAGAAGGCGTTTGACACAGTTCCACACAAGATATTAGTGCAAAAACTGGAGGACCAAGCAGGGATAACAGGGAAGGCTCTACAATGGATCAGGGAATACTTGTCAGGAAGACAGCAGCGAGTCATGGTACGTGGCGAGGTGTCAGAGTGGGCACCTGTGACCAGCGGGGTCCCACAGGGGTCAGTCCTAGGACCAGTGCTGTTTCTGGTATTTGTGAACAACATGACGGAAGGAATAGACTCCGAGGTGTCCCTGTTTGGAGATAGCGTGAAGTTGATGAGAAGAATTCATTCAATTGAAGACCAGGCAGAACTACAAAGGGATCTGGACAGGCCGCAGACCTGGTCCAGCAATTGGCTCCTGGAGTTCAACCCTACCAAGTGCAAAGTCAGGAAGATTGGGGAAGGGCAAAGAAGACAGCAGACAGAGTACAGTCTAGGGGGCCAGAGACTACAAACCTCACTCAAGGAAAAAGATCTTGGGGTGAGTATAACACCAGGCACATCTCCTGAAGCCCACATCAACCAAATAACGGCTGCAGCATATGGGCATCTTGCAAACCTCAGAACAGCATTCCGACATCTCAATAAGGAATCTTTCAGGACCCTGTACACCGTGTACGTTAGGCCCATATTGGAGTATGCGGCACCAGTTTGGAACCCACACCTAGCCAAGCACGCAAAGAAACTAGAGAAAGTGCAAAGGTTTGCAACAAGACTAGTCCCAGAGCTAAAAGGTATGTCCTACGAGGAGAGGTTAAGGGAAATCATCCTGAAGACACTGGAAGACAGGAGGGATAGGGGGGACATGATAACGAAATACAAAATACTGAGAGGAATTGACAAGGTGGACAAAGACAGGATGTTCAAGAGATTGGACACAGTAGCAAGGGGACACAGATGAATCATAGGGATGTTTGGAAGTATTTCTTCAGCCACAGAGTAGTCAGGAAGTGGAATAGTTTGGGAAGCGATGTAGTGGAGGCAGGATCCGTACATAGCTTTAAGCAGAGGTATGATAAAGCTCACGTTCAGGGAGAGTGACCTAGTAGCGGCCAGTGAAGAGGAGGGGCCAAGAGCTTGGAATCGACCCCTGCAACCTTAACTAGGTGAGTACGTATCTTGTACCCCACCATGCATTACATTTTAGTTGGCATTTAAAACAATCAAATTTGTTAGATGATAAGTTTTGGGCAGTAAGATAGGGTGTTTAGCATAATCACCCAATTCAGCATTTTGTAACCTAGCTCTGCACCTAATTACATTGTTCTCTAAATACAGCCC
Organism: Cherax quadricarinatus; assembly: GCF_026875155.1. NCBI lineage: Eukaryota > Metazoa > Arthropoda > Malacostraca > Decapoda > Parastacidae > Cherax > Cherax quadricarinatus. Next base: position 46,294,679 of record NC_069400.1, read on the forward strand.
CAATTTCTCTATTATGGAACCTTTCACAATTTTTCTTTCCATCATCAATTTAATCTCATTTCCATAGATTTCTTCTTGTACCCTCTTTATCCAATATTCAAGAGGATGTGAAAACTTATATGATACATTCATCTTGTTTAGAAATTTAAACACCAACTTAGTTACATTGATTAGTTTGGGTAAAGAAGAATACCTATTTATATCAATGGCTAAGGGAGGACAAACTATTGGAGCGGTGGTCACAGTAATTTCAACAGGAGCAATATACGCCTTTTGTACAGGCCAATTAGCTTTATTTACCAACCAACTCGGTCCTTTAATCCATGATACAGCATTTACAAATTTAGCATAAGGTAAACCTCGAGACAAGAAATCAGCTGGATTCTCCTCACCTGGTATATGATTAAATGTTAACATATGCTGACCCAAACTATTATATTTCTCTTGCATTTGATTAATTTCAGGCGCTCTGTTTGTACATATCACAATTTTACTGTTTCCATTACGAATCCAATGTAAGATACTATTATCAACCAAATGACTGTGTCGCAAATTATTTATCTCCTGCAACTATATTTCTTATTAATTAGCTAATCTGATCTTCATAGTAGTAACCAGTTACCAGTAACCTGTCCGTTGACTCAACGACCAACCGTCTTGAGTCACGGTCTGTGCTGAGCTGACCCATTTTCAAAAGACCCACTACGGGTACAGGCCATGCCGGCTAGTCAGTTTTTAACGAGTGGTAACCAAAGAGACAGGTAACGGCTGCGGTATCTCTCCACATATCTACGATTATACGTAAGAAACAGCCAACGTGAGTATTCTAATTCTACCCTACTCCACGATCGAACTCCCACATAGAAATGGTGTACTGCGGTGTGGAGCGTGGATTTAACTTTTAAAGGTAATTCAAGCTTGAAGACTGTTTTTTTTTTATTTGTGAGTAGCCGGCAGGGTCCCATAGTGAAGCGTCACCCACCAGCCCCTACCCGACCGCACCCACCTCGAGCCACCAGCTATAACCCTCGCGCGCGCACCACCATCCAGCAGTCCGCCTCCTCACGCTCAAACCTATTGCCTGCAAGTCTGTTGCAGCCTTTCAAGCTTCCTGGCTTAGTTCGTGTGCTAATATTGGCTTCAATCTCCGTGGGTACCCGGGCTTTTGCAATTAAGCAAGCAGTAAGCCTGACAGTGGAAGTGAACGCCAGTCAGACCCTATCATCCAGCCTGTCCTCCTGCATCCGCAACTGCTCCTCCGTGCTTTGTGTCATCGTTACACGTCTCCAGTCATCCCTCTCCGTGGTGGTAAGCCATCAGCCAACCCAGCTTCTAACCCACTGCGAGAGAAGAGTAAGCCACGCAGTAAGAAGTAAGCCAAGTTCCTCTGAAGTATTGTTTTTTATATCGCTTGTGCTCACCCCTGTTGATGCTAAGAGTGGGTTTTACCAGTCCCTTGGCATAGGAGTGGGTTTTCAAGCCACCCTCGTGGGTGAGTGGGTGCGCGCAGAACCCCCATCGTCCCCCCCCTCCACTCTCTCCCACCTACCGGGGTGTGCCAGAGCATCCACCCACCACCAACCACCACCAGCATCGTCCACCCATCTATCTGTGTTGTTTTGCACCCTTGGTACCGGGTCCTAGTACTGTTTTGGCTCACATCATTGTCAAGATATTGTAGCTGGGTGGCCAACGGATAAAGCCAGTTAACGTATTCGCCGAGAAAGCACATTTCTTCCACGACAACAGTGAATGTAGGAGCGCATCACCGCGCTGGAACACCATACACCCGCCCCCACCAGTACTCACCGTCCGTCTCCTACTCCCGACTTCAGTGATAATTTTCTTGAGACATTTTTCTTCTTGCTTTTAAAGACGTATGCGTGTGTGGGAAAGACACATTTATAGTAAATTTGCTTTGTACTCTAAACCCTTGGTTTTCAGTGTACAAACCAGTATATCTTTGACTCATTATTTTTTACAATATTTTTCAGTGTTTCATACTTATTCTTATATTTTTTATTCTGTGTTTTTTTTTTTTACTTATGCTACTCTTGTCTCTAGTAAGTATTATTTGTGTAGTGGGTACCAGTTCATCAAACCCTGTGTGAATTATTCATTTTTTTTATTGTATTCTTTCATCATCAAAATATCATTTATTTCTATGTGTGTCTTTTTGTTTTCGTATGCCAGCAGTGTCCCACATTCCTCTAATTTTTTCGCAGACTGGTGTACCATAATTTTGCCAGCAAAGTTGTCGTATCATTCACAGCAAGATTTTGTTGTATTAGTCACAGCATGAATTTGTTGTAATAATAAAACAAACTGTTGGGTTGCTTACGTCACTGTAAGTGTTTATATCCCTGTTTGTGTTCTGTGTTTTTATTTTTTATAATTCTTGAACAAATTCACTCTTGATGCAATTGCAATTACTTTCTTTAACGTAAAAGTGTTTCTTACTCTGGTTGAGTAAATTGTTTGTCTAATTTACAATTAAGAGTTATAGTGTTCAATCAGTTTTATTTTTTTTGGTCTTCATATTTTGAATTCATTATTATACCTGAAGTTTTCCCCTGTCCACTTTATTACTGCTAGTGATTTGTTTCTACACCTTATTTTGTTTTTGCACTTGTTCTGAAGTGAATTATTTTGTTTGAACTGTTTTCTGCAGAGAATATTTTCTTTATGCGATTTTTAAGATTTTTAATTTAATTTTGTCTATGCATGCATTCTTAGAAAAAATTTTAAAATTTCCCCGTTAGTCAATTTTAATAATTTATTATTTTAACACTTTCACATTGAATTTAAAATTTTAATTAATTAATTTCTTTTATTAGAAGAGTAAAGCAGCTCATTTTGAATTTAATCAAGTCTCCAGTAATATTTTTACGTGTATAATTTCAATGTAAATTTTTTTCTTGTCAAATAGTCCTTTGAACTTGAGTTTTCCTTTCTCTGCAGTGTATAGACATTATTAATTCTGCTGAATAGTTTATATCTTTTCATTTCAATTCTAGAATTTTAATATCATTTTTTATTGTTCATTATGTTTTGCCTTAGTTGTTCTCGTGTTACCTGCCATTTATGTCTCACAACCGCAAGTGATACTTTAGTGCAGTCGACCTTCAGACCCTCCTCAGCCTACTGCTGGTTCCTGTCATTCAGTCCTCACAGTTCCTTACCGACTGACTGACCGACTCAGACACACGAGATATTATAGTATAGACTCGTGATTCCCTTGTGCTTTACCTTTATTCAATGGCCATGTACATAGACTTAAGCATGGTTTTGCAGCCTTCTTCTCGTGCGCTAGTGCCCTAGGTGAAGGTCTCCCTTCATAGGATAAGCCTTATCAAATTGCTAAAGAAGCTCTTTATCGATCCCCTGCAGCTGTTCACGTGTTGATCTCCTTGATGATGCGAGACCTTCAGGAATCTTACTAAGTGGTCACAATATGAGGAACTTGATTCGTTCTTTCCTTGTCCCAGTAAAAACACAGCTGATCCATATGTCGTTCTTTAGGAGACAATGCATTGCCTAACAACCCATGAGTACTGAATCGTTGAGTGATCATTTGTGTTAGATTAGACAAACTTTTATCATCATTTATCAAGCTGTCCAAATCCTCCTCTTTCTCCCTGCCGAGGCTAAAAACCATTTAACAGAAACACTTGGCAAAATAGCAAGCTTTTGGAGCAATTAAAGAACTATGCCGCCTGCTGTCTGTGTGTGCTTATGAGGCTCAATCCTCCAAACTGTACCGATGGGAACCTCTTACATGCCTTAATCATGTACGTTCCTTGTGCCCACGAGTTACTATTCTCTGCCCTTGTATCAAAAGTAATGTTCACACATATGCCTCAATCTGCAACCACCCTCTTGTTTGCGCCACAGAGACAAAACGTAGACACGACAACCATCCAAATCACTGATCAGCAAGATCAACAAAGAAACCATGTACAGAGTCGTTAGAACACCTCGTAGAATTCAAAGTACATTCAGTAACCCATAGTCATTATTACGGCTTGCAACACTAACCTCCCAAGAAAAAAATCACTCTGCAAGCCCATCTGCAACCTGAACTTCTCCACACCCCCACCATTGAGCAAGGTTTATTCCGAGTGGCCTATTATTGCAATTAATTGTCCGAGATATTATACACTCTTACCTCTCACAGCACCCGCACATGCCTATAAACTACTAGAACGTCGTATACTGATGTGAGTACTCACGTTCCCTACTGTACAAATCCATCATAGAAATACATTGGACATGACACTATCTAGTGCGTAATGCCACTACTCTATAACCTTCAAGTACTCTAGGATACGTTCTCAGTGGTCGTTCCAACCGCAGAATCCCGTAGAGAAACAGATCATCGTGGTAACTTTTGCAAAATAACCATAAACCCAGGCTTAATTCTTTCAATTCTCAAAATACCAGACCAAAGGCACATTCATATCCACTTCTCCAAACGTAACCAAACCAGGCTCGTTCTTTCACTTCCGGGGGAAGCCGAGCGCCCCAGTCAAATTAACGAGCCCCGCATGGTGACAGTAGGTGAAAACTCTCACAAACCGAGTTAACAAGTACAACACCGAAGATCCATCCCTGGCCACACAACTCCTTTGAAGCCTTAATCAGTCTCGAGCAATCTGACCAACACCCTGCTGATGATGCTCCAGCTGAGCATACAAAATTCACAATGTCTCCTGAAACAACAAGACTCGCGACTTTTTTGCGAGGCGCGGGAATGCGACAGTGCCACAAAGAACAAGTCTTTTCCTGATGATAATCCACCTATTTTTGTTTGCGCACATAGCTTCCATATGCAACCATAGGAGCCCTATAGTGCAACATCCTTGTTTATATGCGCCCAACCGTTTTCAATTGTATTCCCATGGACTCTGGGCGCAATCAATATTTTAAGGTCGAGTTTTGTTAAGGATAAGAAGTTACGAACATGTCTTCACGTAGAACCCAGCACTACTCTGTGTCCTCCGTCTTAGTGGAGTATCTCGGTTCTCACCTGCGTGTCGCGATGGTAACGACTGACCATAAGAACCTTATTCTATCCAAGGGTAGAAGGACTTCACTGTTTCCTTCCTTCGTTGACGATCAGATTAACACTCTCGCCAGTGACCTTCCTACTGGACACTTTGCCTTCCATGCGAGACTTACGCATTGTGCTCGACCCTTTCGATGCAAATTCACAAATATTGACGACTTTGATCCGTATCCAATTCAGAGGGGTTACCAGCTTGGATCAGAAATCTTTATACCTGCTGTCAAGTATGATGTTAACGGCGATTAAGTCCTTACAGCTAATGCAACTTCTCCAGTAGCTACCCAAGCTGTCCGGCAAACTGGTAATTCTGTCCTCCCAGCATGTTCATGACGCCTATACCTTTCAGACTTCAGATAGTCCCACTGATCATAAGTGTACCGAGGACGCTCAGATTGTGCCATTGAGTGTCTCTACCATCCTGCAATGCCTGCTATTCGAGTAGTAAAGTTTCTACCTGACGGGGGGGGGGGGGGGGGGGGGGGGGGGGGCAGGGGACGCCGTGTCTGGAAAACAATTACTTGCAACTAGTAATGCCATCTCTTGTTGAGTCACATGCCGTCTGCAGAAAGACGATTACGTTCTCGGCTAGTGCTCCTCACTAGTAGAGTCTGTCTCGTTAGTCTTGTATCCTATAGAAACTAGTATTACCAGAGATGGCGTGCATAACGAATCCTAGTTTTACATGATTCCCTGCAAAGTAAAAAGGTCTATTATAGTTTACCACATCCTCTTACATGATGTACAGAGATAGTAAGGATCCATTTTCTACCTGCCGAACACTTCTGGTCCACAGTGTTCGCCTTAGAGCACAATACCAATCTTGTTTGACCTGTTCACGTATCCTTACCCTGTTCAGTGTAGAGGATGAGTTGTCTACCTTACCCAGTGGGTCGGTGCTATTTCTGCCGGGGAGACCTCATCCACTCCACTGATCAATTGTTCCTACCAATTTGAGCGAAAGACTAGCTCCCACTGACTACCAGAATGAAGTCAAGCGTTTGTGACTCTGTTGAACAAAGCCGATAAAGCTGCTTCATTGCTTTACCAGTTAGAAGCATGGGTATAACTAAAACTTATTGTCCCATCGAATTCCATGAACGCTGGTACTCTAGACCTATCTACATACCTTCGTACAGCATGCCTCATCACACGTTGCTGTCGCAGAATGATATAGATCAATCAAACATTGATGATGGGAGTTTAATGCACCTAGCAATTCACCTGGAAAGCACCCCTTGATACTAGTACCTAAAAGGATGGTACTTTGGCGTCCCCCCGATAATGACTTTAGGAAGTTAAACGAAAAACCAATTCCAATCGCATTTCCCACTCCCTGTACTGGGTGATCTTTTACGTAATATCGGAGATAACAAAGTCCTTTCTTCAACCCTAGATGTGTTTTACAAAAGGGTTTTTCTAGGCAAGTCCCCCCTCTTCAACGAGGACAGCCAAAACTAACTGCATTCTCCACTCCTACAGGTCAATATACACAATGCCTCGTATGGCATTTAGGAGTTAACTATCAACCCCTATCACGTTCAACAAGCCTCGATGACTAATATCTTCTTAAGAAGAAGCTAAGCGATCATCCACACCGCCCATGAATACACTATGCTGCACCTTATTGTACTTAATGACTTAATCGCATGTCTATTAAGAGAATCGCCCCGCCAATACTGTAAGACTAATTACCTACACGTGGATACACACTGAACAAAAGAGACTTATGATGCGTAGTACTATGGTAACAGCTGAAGTAAGCCATTTAAAATCAAAAACTGTCAAAAAAACTGGTCAATTTTTCAGATCAGAAATTAAGTTTCTTGTTCACGTATCAAACTCCTAGAGGGGTACGACTGACCAAAGTAAAGTAACTGCAGTACTAAAATTTCCAACTCCCAAACTGCTGATGGCCGTAAGATCCTTTGTGGCTTATCAGGTTTTTATAATCTTTCATTGCCCAATCTTTTCTTCATAGCCTGTCTCCTCCCTATCACTGAGTGGCTATAAAGAAAGATGCTCTCTCTGATTTGCATTTGCGCGACACCAAAAAATCACTCCCAGTACCAACCACAAAGCGTAGCATTTCCACACTCTAAAAGAAAACTAACTCAAACGAGCCTAATCCGAAAAGTGAAACTGCGAGCGACATATATACTCTCCTAGAACTATTTTCTACACCCAAGCCTTATCCTCATCATGACTTTAAACTGAGCATGCTAGTTCAATTGGCATAGGTGCCGTACTACTCAGAAAGACCGATGGGCGAACGTACAGAACGCAGTTTGCATTTTGCTAGCCAGTCCTGTAACCGAAGGCTGAACGAAATTATACAGTAACTGAGGCACAAGACAGCTTTAGCAATAGTAGGTCTTTAAAAGCAGCTTCCGACCTATTTATCCACGTACTCTGTTCATAGTCCTTGACAGCATCCTCGGCCTCACCGGATTAACCCTATTTCCAGAACCAACTTACCTACACTGAGAAGAGTAGCTAGATGCGGACGCTTGTAACTATCCAAAGTGTATCAATCCCACCTTTGACCCCGTTACTCCTGGCACAAAGAATCATGCTCTCAACATGCGTAGCGCAGATGCCTTATCGCCGACATGTTAGAAAGTAACTGCAGACCCACCATTGAAAGAGCTGCAAGATTAAAGAAAGCTCAACAACAATTCCCAAGTGGTTCCTGGGTGTGATACGATTCCTTGCTCAAGCGAAGATCTATTCTGACTGTGAAGAGAGAGCCACAGCTCCCATTAGTGACTTTCTCATGAAACCTAAGTATTACTGTATCGAACAGCAAGTTGTGGTTACCGATTACTCCTACCAGAAACTAATAGAACCAGTTCTTAGTAATTCCACAGTCACTAGAGAATGTAGCCTTACATCTAGTTCACAGCAGAATGTACCCCAGTGTTGCACACCTGGAATGTATCGCATTTCCAGTAAAACAAGCCAGATTGCGAAAATACATTTGGCCTCGTATCCACTGATTTTCTGAGTATGTTGGAAATGCTATTATATGCACTGCATGCACACATAAAGGCCTAATGTCCTAACTGGGCTCCTAATCCAATCCAAAAGTGTAACCTACTACTACGAATCCTTGGGAAAGAGTTGCGCTAATTTTTTACAATTTCCGATGTTTTCCCTTCAACAGGTAAACAAAACATCGAACTGTCTATGGAGCTAGAACAATATATTCATCACAGATATTGCGAGTTAGTTCTACTTGCAGTAAGACTGCCGCTACAGTAGCTAAAGCGTTTTAAAAGAACGCATTATCTGCAGCCATACCACCCCAAAGTCCCTAGTAACAGATAATGAGGTGAATTCTGTAATGCAATCTTGAAAATTTGTGTACCTTGTACAAGATCTCTAAGTCCACCATTTGTTCCTCATTCATGCCTGCCCAGCAATGGTTAGCGGAACGAAAACGCAAAACCCGAAAAAGTCTACTTTATTGATGTATTGAGACGCCCACAATTCTCAACTCCCATATGTACGCGAAACCTTGCGGAATTTAGCAGACTTACGATCTTATGACCTTGATGAGTGTCAACTCAGCTTGCTGTCTATCTCAAATTCTCTTACAATTGGATTCTACAGGGACACTCCACATATGCATTGTATGTGTAGATAAACGTTTTGACCTTATATGAGTTGTTAATATTCCTAATCCTGTAATACCAAATTCACACCCCTGATGATTTCGTAGCAACTCGTACCCAACCAGCTTAGCTCAAATGGTTTTTTTAGAAAGAATCCGGAAACATTTCTCATAAATCAATCCATCAAAATTACAAGAGTCGCAATATACTACGAGTAAAGCCATATTCCAAAATCCCTAACGTAGGATTTCGAGATTTTCACTGCTGCGAGCACACATAATTTTTAACAAAAACCTGCAATGCCAAAGCACTCTGAGACAATCAAAAGTTTGTTGGTCCTTATCGCGTAGTTAAATATCACAGGTAATAAGTATAAGGAACGAAGAGATTCTCAGTACTGGTCAGTACAAAAGGAAATCGAATTTGGATGACATATGAAGTTCACAGTAACCCTGATGATATAATGAAGTTTCCAACCCAGACTAATGATGACTGACTCTGATCAATCCTCCTGATACCGTACTCTCTTCCCTCAGATACACATCAATGCGATCAACCTGAATTCGTTATTCCCACGATACACGACAGATTGAGAATCCTCAAGTACTCATCTTTTGGAAACTTCCACACATTACAGATTTGCCTCAAATACACATGAGCTAGCCAATGCTACAGAGTTTTGATCCTCCCCAGAGACTCTGACACCCCATCTCTTTGACATATGCCAATCTACCCTCGCAAGTTGGCTGTTAAAATGTAATAACCTGTATAGAAATGAATAATACCAGGATCAAACTTTAGCACTATTCAAGAATCTTTTTTTTGTGTTCATGTTCTCCTCCGCATTCTGAGAGTTAACAGTTTCGATTTGCGTGCATAACCGAATCTGCCTTCTGTTAACACTCTTTCCTTTGTATATAGTCCCTTCCTCAAGAATCCGTTAGATCCACATGAATACAGATCGATTCGATCCAAAATTTTTGTTTTATTACACTTGAATTCTCAATGTTGAGTTCGTTGTCATTTGTTGAGTCTTTTAAGTTGTACTATAGTAACGCTTGATATAACATTAACAGTTTAGTTACGTAAACTTTCATTCCATTGTTCTACTTATGTATCCTATAATGTTTCCATGTTGTGTACTTTGACATTGTAAAGAATCACAGCCCAAGCCGTATACTGCCAGCTCTAGTTTTTGTATTAGTTGTATGTCGGGACGACTACGTTAGCGTCCCGCCGAGCTCTCAGTAGTTAGTAAACCAGTTACCAGTAACCAGTTTACCAGTAACCCTGTCCATTGACACAACGACCAACGACTTGAGTCACGGTCTGTGCGGAGCTGACACGATGTTCAAAGACCCAACGGGGTACTGGCCAACCGGCTAGTCATTTTAAACGAGTGTAACCAAAGGAAGACAGTAACGGCGCGGGTTCTCTCCACATATCTACGATATACGCTAATAACAGCCTACTGAGTATTCTCTAAAAACCCTAATCCACGTACGAACTCCACCATGATACTGACAACATATCATAAATGGCCTGTATCATAAATTCCAACTGAGGTAAGTATGTAATATAAACCTGGAGAACAACTTTAGCCTGAGAACAAACAAGCGAGACAATAACACCTCGATTACATTGAACAGGATAAGCAGCACCGGACTCCACATGCCAACCTTTTGAAGCATCACAAAAAATGTGGATTACATATTTTTCTTTCCCTTTTTGGATATGGCCACCTGGCCGTGGGAACTCCAACATTGGATTTTTTTCATAATCACCAATTAATACATCCCACCTGTTAATAAATTCCGCAGGTAAAAATTTTCACATCCCAAACGCACATTTAAGTTTACCTCCACCCGCCGACTCACTCCTGTAATAATAATTTCCTCTTATATTAAGGGGACACTATGCCTATTCGTTATCAAAACATTTAGAACAAACTTCAGCAAGTCAAGACTCTCTTAGTTTAATCTTCTATTGGGCTATACTGTTAATTTATTAGATATTTCAACAATTAACAAAAATCGCTCTTCAATATCCCAAGATTATATCCGCAATACATACTACATATTTGGCACTTCATCTCCAGTTAAATCTTTACTTCACTTTCTGTCCTTTAATTTGGAAACGAATTATATTTCATTCCCACAGAGGCATATATGCCCGCTTTGCATTACTTTTCTATCTTAGCCTCTCCATCATCGTTAACAGTTACCTCATCATTGATCTCACACCACAGGAACATTGTCCCACATAAAATTGTTTGCTCATCACATTACTCAATGAACTTCCCATACGTTTAAGGTGGCATTTATTCGCGCTTGAATTAGGAAACAACTGGATGAAGCACCAAATAATATGTTCTAAGCGAAAAGTTTTCAGAGGGGCTAAGTGAGTCACTAGGATTCTCAGGCAATAAGAAGCGGATACAACCCCGGGTTCAGCCTCTTGAAACCCACTCTTGGGAAAGCTTTACTTATTTTCAGCCATAAAGGCATAATGCTTCACTCTAAAATTTTAATAAGATATCTCCTAATTTTTCCGTCAACGACGGACCTGTCATCAAACAGTCATTTAAACTAGGTACATTTTTGTTACTCCTGCACACAATTAAACACAATCCTCAAAGGATATTTCTTAGAATCCTTCTTCACTCCGTGATGTGGCAAATAGTGACCATAAATTTTGGACTTGCTCAGGAGGTACCTCTTCTAATAAATTTATTAACTGCTCAGCAATTATATCATTATAGGCAGTAAACAATTCTGGTGTCTTACTCAGTTCGCAGAGCTGAGCCTTTAAACTGTCCATAATGCCTTTTCGTAAATTGGGGAAATTCGGGAAAGGTTCAGTCTCCACGGAAGTCGCACCCAGTATTGTCCAGATTCAAATTTTAAAATCTCTCATGTACTTTTTCCGAGGAAAAGAATCGTCTGGACTTTCTTCATTTACATTATTCCAATGCTTCTAATTCCCACAATTTATGCACTGGCTCAACACCATCCTCTATGGAAGAATAAAACTGGGTAACGATTTCATGAGTAAGACACACAGTTATGGTATTCTAGTTTCCTCTAGTCGTGAATTATTATTACGAGGAATCCTCCCATACATTACATGGCCTCCTGCAGTCTTCAAAAGGGTGAAAACCACATTTCTTTACCATACCCTTTACAAAGGAGGCATAATAGTCACTACCTATCAAAATATTTATTGGCCTACAAATCATCACTTACACCAAAGGTGCTAAATTTTACATTATTGAGAGTCTTTACTAAGCCCTACTGTAGATATTTTCTCTGGAATCTATCTACAATTACGCATTAACATGTTTTTTATCATTCCCCCAACCCTGACAGTTACATAAACAGTTTTCACACTTGAAAACCTTTTTTCCGAGAGAAAACCAGATAATTTTAAAGTTGTGGGATCTCCCATCTGTACTTTCATACCATCAAGACATTTACGTTTTATGAAAGTACGCTGGGATCCCTGGTCCAATAATGCATTTATATTTTTTGATTTATGCCTTTTATCATCAATTTTTACCTGTAACACAGGTAAGGCTACTTTAGCAAAACCATCATTATTAACATTAGCAGCAATTTTTACATTAGCCACTGTTGTGTCAGGATTGTGAGCATTATCATTATTATCAACATTGTCATATAGACTGTTAGGTAAGACACATATGCAACAGTTAGACAACTTTATTCCGAAACGTTTCGCCTACACAGTAGGCTTCTTCAGTCGAATACAGAAAGTAGGCAGGAACAGTAGAGATGTGAAGACGATGTAATCAGTCCATCACCCTTAAAGTCGTAGAATTTGAGGTTGTCAGTCCCTCGGCCTGGAGAAGTTCAGTTCCATAGTCAGGAACTATCTGAAGATTAAGCGACAGTGCGGAGACTTAAATACTGTCGGAAGGAGAGGGGCAGGGTAGTAGTAAATAGTAGTAGTATAGTAGTAGTAGTAAATAGTAGTAGTAGTATAGTGAGAGGCAACTGAGAGGTCATGTCCCCTCTCAGATCCAACCCTTCTCACTTGAAAAGCTTGTCCAAGTGTTTTCTGTACCAAGATGCCACGTGTTGCAGTGTCTGAAAAAGATAACATCAAAATGGTATACAATACCGACAGGTTGTTAGGGGAACACATATGCAACAGTAAAACAACTTATTCCGAAACGTTTCGCCTACACAGTAGCTTCTTCAGTCGAATACAGAAAGTAGGCAGGAACAGTAGAGATGTGAAGACGATGTAATCAGTCCAAACACCCTTAAAAGTCGTAGAATTTGAGGTGTCAGTTCCCTCGGCCTGGGGAAGTTCAGTTCCATAGTCAGGAACTATCTGAAATTAAGCGACAGTGCAGAGACTTAAATACTGTCGGAAGGAGAGGTTGCAGGGTAGTAGTAGTATAGTAGTAGTAAATAGTATTAGTAGTAGAGAGGGCAAATGAGAGGTCATGTCCCCTCAGATCCAACCCTTCTCACTTGAAAAGCTTGTCCAAGGTGTTTTCTGTACCAAGATGCCACGTGTTGCAGTGTCGACAAGATGAACATCAAAATGGTATACAATACCGACAGGTTGTTAGGTAAGACACATATGCAACAGTTAGACAACTTTATTCCGAAACGTTTCGCCTACACAGTAGGCTTCTTTATTTGAATACAGAATAGGCAGGAACAGTAGAGATGTGAAGACGATGTAATCAGTCCATCACCCTTAAAGTCGTAGAATTTGAGGTTGTCAGTCCCTCGGCCTGGAGAAGTTCATTCCATAGTCAGGAACTATCTGAAGATTAAGCGACAGTGGCGGAGACTTAAATACTGTTTGGAAGGAGAGGTGCAGGGGAGTAGTAGTAGTAGTAGTAGTAGTAGTAGTAGTAGTGAGAGGCAACTGAGAGGTCCATGTCCCCTCAGAACAACCCTTCTCACTTGAAAGCTTGTCCAAGGTGTTTTCTGTACCAAGATGCCACGTGTTGCATGTCTGACAAGATGAACATCAAATGGTATACAATACCGACAGGTTGTTAGGTAAACACATATGCAACAGTTTAGACAACTTTATTTCCGAAACGTTTTTGCCTACACAGTAGGCTTCTTCAGTCGAAAACAGAAAGTAGGCAGGAACAGTAGAGAGTGAAGACGATGTAATCAGTCCATCACCCTTAAAATCGTAGAATTTGAGGGTTTTCAGTCCCTCGGCCTGGAGAAGTTCAGTTCCATATCAGGAACTATCTGAAGATTAAGCGACAGTGCGGAACTTTAAAAACTGTCGGAAGGAAGTGCAGGGTAGTAGTATAGTAGTAGTAGTATGTCTTACCTAACAACCTGTCGGGATTGTATACCATTTTGATGTTCATCTTGTCAGACACTGCAACACGTGGCATCTTGGGACAGAAAAAAACCTTGGAACAAGCTTTTCAAGTGAGAAGGGTTGGATATGAGAGGGACATGACCTCTCAGTTTGCCTCCACTACTACTAACTACTACTACTACTACACTACTACACTACTACTTACCCTGCACCTCTCCTTCCGACAGTATTTAAGTCTCCGCACGTCGCTTAATCTTCAGATAGTTCCTGACTATGGAACTGAACTTCTCCGGGCCGTGGGACGACAACCTCAATTCTACGACTTTAAGGGTGTTTGGACTGATTAAAATCGTCTTCACATCTCTACTGTTCCTCCCCTACTTTCTGTATTCGACTGAAGAAGCCTACTGTGTGGGCAAACGTTTCGGAATAAAGTGTCTAACTGTTGCAAAAGTGCCCTTACCTAACAACCTGTCGGTATTGTATCCCATTTTGATGTTCATCTTGTCAGACCCCTGCAACACGTGGGCATCTTGGTACAGAAAACACCTTGGACAAGCTTTCAAGTGAGAAGGGTTGGATCTGAGAGGGACATGACCTCTCAGTTGCCTCTCACTACTACTAACTACTACTATTTACTCTACTACAACTACCGCACTCTCCTTCCGACAGTATTTAAGTCTCCGCACTGTCGCTTAATCTTCAGATAGTTCCTGACTATGGAACTGAACTTCTCCAGGCCGAGGGACTGACAACCTCAAATTCTACGACTTTAAGGGTGATGGACTGATTACATCGTCTTCACATCTCTACTGTTCCTGCCTACTTTCTGTATTCGACTGAAGAAGCCTACTGTGTAGGCGAAACGTTTCGGAATAAAGTTGTCTAACTGTTGCATATGTGTCTTACCTAACAACCTGTCGGTATTGTATACCATTTTGATGTTTATTGTCATATAGACCCTTACACATGACTATATGGTGTCTTCATTTGTGACATTGATAACAGTTGTTTAATTTGGCATGACAATCCTTTACATTGTGATTACCTAAACACCTGATACCTCTGTCAAGTTCCTCCAATCTTTCAACTTTATCATTCCATGAACTGCATATATTGTAATTCTTAGAAGAATGAGTGCCCTTGCAGAAAAGACAATCTCTCTTTTCTTTGACTGGTTTCTTATTAACTGGGCTACCCTTAGGAGGGTACTTATTCTTCTTACCTTGTGGAGAATCATTATTTCTGATTCCTGTTACTTGATATGCACCTACGCAACTCTTTTTAGGAAATGAATTTTGATTATTAACATTGGGATAATTTTTCCCTTTGTGAAACTTGACAGATACCTCAGAGTTATTATGTGTTGCATCTTTAAGACCTAGTCTTGTAGACCTAGTCTTATTTCCTCCAGACCAAAATAATCCTTGTGATACTTGTTTGAGAGTCATTCAAGTGTTTTACAGCTTAATTTATTCTGTACTATGGCACTCAATAACCAGTCTGATTCCTTCAGATTATATTTATTACTTAAAGTTTTGAGAGTGCTCTCCAGTTTAACTCTAAACTGCTGTAAACCTTTTAAGTGTGATCTGGAGATTTTAAAGTAACAATGATATTCACTAGATCCAACCTACTTTGTTCTATATTACCATAAGTGACTTTCAACAAGTCAACTGCTTCCTTGTAAGAATCATCTACATTGGGAAATGCTTGTATGAGTATGTGAGCATCTCCTCTAATCTGTCCTTTGAGATAATATAATTTAGTTACACAGGCTAGATCACTCCTATCATGCACAGCTGCTTTAAAAATTGACCAAAGCTCCTCCCAATTCTCTCCAGGATTAAATACAGGTAAACATAATTCTGGGAGTTTTGGTAAAGACATCTTATTTGTTGGAGCAGATTGATTAACTGCCTGGTTTACACATTTTAATTTATTCAAGGCCTGACTTTTACAAGAAAGAATCTTTTCCTCTAATTCATAATACTGATTAATCATAAGATCTACTTCACTCTCATCTACACAGTTTACTAATAAATCTCCTTCATATTTGTTGTAATATAATTTGTGTGAATCATATCTATTCCCCAAAGCATCTAAATACATTTTTAAATCATCAGTATTCACAGTTTCTTGATTCATTAATTCCAAACATTTATTATATGCCTTGGTTACATGACCCTTTCTAGCTTGCAGTGATGCTTTTTTTGCTCTAAATTCCATATGTTTGTCTTCTATATTAATTTCCTCATTTTCAGTCATGATGCAATGTATTAAATTCAACTTAATTAATAACACTGATTATGTACTAAATTATGCACTTTATAAATGTAAATAGTACAACTTACCCTTGAATAAATCCTAGCTACACTTGAGCTTTGCAATCACATGTAAGAAAATTATAATATAAATTTTAAATACACATTAATAATGTTAGCTACACTTGAGCATAATAATTACACATGTAAGAAAATTATAATATAAATTTTAAATGTACATTAATATAAACCTTTAGCCAGACTTGGATTATCAAAATTAATATTATACAAATTAATATAAATCCTTACCAGAATTTGGCATAGCAAAATTAATATTATACACAATATAATCTTTAGCCACACTTGGCTTATCCAAATTAATATTGTAATAACTATAATCCACTACACGTTAAGTAAATTTGTGAACTTAACATCCACCTCTTGTCATTTCACATATAATTATTAAGTAATTAACTAATTAATGACTTCACTAATTACTTCGGGTTCAAGAAGGACCAATGGGCAAATTAAATGTGGAAAATTTCATTTATCTGAATGTAACTCATTATGTACATAACAATAAATGATAACAAAGATAATTATTATTTATCCGTTACATAGACAAGTAGGAATTTGGGACACCTATGTCGCAAAAATGTCCCCCTTCGATACCTACAACGTCTTATCCACAGTTGCTCTAGACCTATTAATTACAAATGAAATATGTATCACCAGGAATTCTGGTAAATATATAAATTTGTGGACTGTATATTAAAATTAAAAAATTATTATATATATACACATATACATAACAGAAGGAGAATATCTTAAAATCACTCACCAGTTTGACTGGAGATCAAGGTGTATCATACTCAGAAAACCTCACTGTCTAAATTTATGAAAATACTGGCCAGAATTATGACACAAATCTAGATAGCTTATCTGAGGTTCCTGGAGCTGTCTTGTCCAGTCGTCTGATATCTCAATTTATGCAGGAATGCACATCCAACAATTTCGGCTCCTATTTGAGAGGTGTCAACCCAATTTTAACCTCTAGAGCACGAAAAATTCTTCTTATTTGCACTAACGTTTTCTTGGCTCATTCAAAGCACAGTGGCGAGTCTCTTCTGCGCAGGTACAGTTTCCCATTTTTTATAACATAAACTTTTATTAAATACAGTATGTTACACTAATTTACATAAAAAATACACTGTATTTTTTTCTGGAAAATACATTATTTTCCACAGACTGAGTTCTCATTAGGAAGACATATCAAACATAAACCATTGGCGGATCCTCAAAAGGTTCTGTTACTTCCATTACACATCAAACTAGGGTTAATGAAACCGTTTGTTACAGCTCTTGACTGATCACTGATTTTATTCCTGATGCTTGCAATCTGTAAAGACATATAGCTCCAGTTAAACACTTAGATGTGTTTTGATACATTGTGCAGTGACTGTACTCTGTGAAGACATTCGAGAAGCTTCTCCCTTTCACGTGCTTGACACTGAAGATTCACAACAATATGTCAAAATAATGTTGAGTCCGGTTCTTCACGAAATACTTACCAGCATGATCCTTAAAATCTGACAATTGAATAATCTCTTGAAGTTCTTTGAATTTAGTGAATCGTGCTGCTTCAAAATCGTTTTCCACTACCGAGGCTGCAATATAACTTACGCAGCAAACGTTAGTAAACTTTTCACATTTATTGCAAATGAACCGATGTGCTGAGGATAACCAAGCTTCAAGCTTATTGGAGTTCGCAACCATTACGAAGACAGGTGTAGCTTTGTGCCCTATACACCCGCTCGTAGCAAGCCAATACTTATAAATATTTCTTTCACCAATTATATGAACAGTGTACATACACTATGTACATGTCAAGTTTACAAACAAGAGACGCAATGAGAATTGTCGTGAATCAGATTTGAGACATGTCTGCCAATGTTGTTCAGTGAGTCACTAACATCGCTTCACAACTTTGGTGAGCTTCTTTGGGACTGGCTGGACTGAAGCAAAGTGCAAACATAACAAGGGGGATCAGCTTGTTATACTCTTAGCAGCTGGTTTGCTGGTCTGTAGGGCATACCTGTATGGGTGTGTGACATATGCTAAGTAATATATAATGTACTCATAGCAAGTCAAACCTCCACCCCAAAAGGTGCTCTCATAGTCATACCTCACTGGGTAGTGTATCACCATGGCACGAATTACTAATGGAACCTCCTTTCATCTCAACCATGCAACTCAACAGGAAGTGCTCATCCCAAAAGGGACTTCAATGTCAGGCACAAACCTCAGAAAGAGACAACAGACAGAAGGGCTAGTGAAGATTCAAGCGAACGGAAACATGGTCACTGAAAACTGTGGCCACATGGGGAGCACTTGAAAAGAACATGACGAAATGCTCCAGCCAAGTACCAGCACTAAGGCCTCCTTTCCACTGGTGAAGTAAGCCCACTGATATGCCTGGTATGTGGCTAAATAATAGTCCACGGTCTGCAGATTTTCCTCACCAGATGTCTGAAGTAACTGTCCCTACTCCAGACTCACATGTATCAAAGCAATTTGACTTTGGAAAATCTGGGGACATAAATAAGGGAGCAGAGCATAAGTGACGTTTGACAACTAGAAGTCTAACAAAAATTAATATTTGTACTGGTAAGAGAGGTCAGAAGGGCTATCACATCTGCAAAATTTTGGCAGAACCTAAGATAAATTCCCCCCATCAATCCCTAAACTTGAATGGTTTTAAATCCTGGAGAACTATATATTCTTGACCCCAAAGAAAATAATCTGGTTTTAAGACAAGACACATGTTGACCCATATAATGTACCACTGGTCATCATTTTTTAATAACCTGATAGATCAAGTGTTTGGAATGAGGTAGCGAGTTCCTCATTCCAAGGTGTCACAGAAATTGATAGTGACCCCCTTTTTTTTTACAAAAGCAGAAATCTCCTTCCTTTATCTGTTAAAAGTATCCGGCTTTATCCTCTCAGAAGATTTTTCTAGTTTAAAACAAAAGAACCTTACCCCCAAATCCACTAATTCTCCATATGTGGAAGAGAGTAAGCATTAGTACAGTGGAACATGCCCTTGCCGGTCGGTAAGACATTCTGAATCGGTTAGGTTCTTTGAAAAAGGATGCACAAAGTGGGCCCAAAAACGGTGGACTGATTTCCTCCCCCCCTTTCATTTTTTTTCTGTGGTCCATGATAACGTTTTTTGTCACCATAGATGCCATAGGGGCACTAATGTTTTATCATTGATCAGTTCTATGATTTTCTTCATTTTCCATAGACCCAAATGCTGACTAGTCCTCTGCCATATATTTGAACACATTCACTTCCTTCATACTGTCTCTCTCCAATCCGATATTTAATGCCATTACCTAATTATCTTTTTGTTTCCCTTATCATTTTGCATTTTTCTTTGTTCACTTTAATTTCCTTCTTTTATATACCTTCCCAAATTCTTCCATGAACCTTCCCAACATCTCTTCAAAATTTCACCAAAGTGTAGTGTCAACAGCAAAAAGCAAATGTGACAACTCCAGCTTTGTGTTCGATTCTTTATCTTCCTATCCCACACCTCTTCCAAACACCTCTGCATTCACTCCTCTTAAAAAACCCATATACAAATATATTAAAAAATCATGGTGTTATCATTCATCCGTCTACAGCCTCTTTAATGGGAAATAGTTTCCTGTCTCACACACACCCTAACTTGAGCCATACTGTGCTTGTAAAAACTCTTAACCGCTTTTAGTAACTTACTACCTATTACATGCATTTGCAACGTGTCATATTGCTCCACAATCCGCCCAATCAAATGCCTGTTACAAATCGATAAATGCATCGAACACTTCTTTACCCTTATTTAAATACAATTCAATTAAATGATTCGTAAAGACCAGTATCCAAAAGGAAGAGAATGAAATCATTTCCTCTAGCTTTCCAAGGCCACAAATGTGCCAATATTAGGAGAGATTTGTCCAATGCAGTTATTAGGCACCTAACGATTGAAGTATTGTTATGCAGTGGACTAACGCATCGAGAATTTAGCTTGCTTCCCGGGAGACTACCTGTATGTCTGGGATTACAACTCCACGTATGTGTCGTGCTGAATAGTTAAAACTTAGGATTTTGGATTAAATAGCAATGCTCTTCTTGCCTAATCAAAAATCATTCTGAACCTAACGATAAAAATACATTTCATTGTGTTTGTTTATTATTCAATTATTGTAATCTTGTCTAAAATATATATACTTGGATTAGGCTAAAATAAATTGCACTTGTTATAATAAGGCAAGTTTCTTTTGGTAAAAATTATTAATAATTACGTCAACAAATGATAAAATGGAAATATAAACACATATGCATACTGCATATGTCTTTATATTTCCATTTTGTCGGTATTTTATACTATTTATTTCCATAAATGATAAAGATTTATCTTTAAACGTATAAGAGAAAATTTTAGAAAGGACATAATTTTAAATGAGTTTTTGCTAAATGACCAATTTTACCTATTCGGCACGATATATATATATATATATATATATATATATATATATATATATATAATATAATATATATACATATATATATATAATATATATAATTATATATATAATTTTATATTATATATATATATATATTAAAATATAAATATATATAATATATATATATATATATATATATTATACACAAAGCAACCAATGTGAAAAAATAGTGAAATTCCAAGTGCTTTTGTGACAACTCACATTATCAAGGAACAATAAAAGTAATATATCAAAGGCATATAAAGGGTTTAGACCACACCTCACCATCATATCCCACAACAAAGCAACACCTAATGTGCAACGACAGGCGACTCATAAGAAAGTAGGCCTGCTGGCTTAACTAGACAGGTCCTTTAAGGCAACACACAAACAAACTGTTCTACCCAAGAATTAAGATTTATTATTTGTCCAATGTATTATTAAATTCTTCCCAACTTCTATTAATTATAAATGGATCTAATTTATATAAACCAAAGGAAATATTCATATTATTTTCAAAACTGCTTTTTACAAAACAAGATTCAATTATATTCCTGTCGACCATGGACTTGCTTGATACAACTTTCTCAACTTTTTGAAAATCAATTGGATGGCTAAAATCTCTTACGTTAAACCTTCCTTTTTTGGAGCCTCACTATGTGCTTTGAAGAAGAAGGATGGGGGAATCAGACCCATTGCTGTTGGTAACACTCTTCACCGTCTCGTTGCCAAAGCAGCAGTAAGAAACATTCGCCTAGAAGCTGCCAGTTTACTCCAGCCACACCAACTGGGCTTTGGGGACTCTCAAGGCAGTGAAGCCGCAGCTCATGCAGCAAGGGCGTACATCAGGGACCTACCAGAAGACAAGGCTAGAGTCAAACTTGATTTTAGAAATGTCTTTAATATGGTGAAGAGAGAGGTTGTATTGCCGGCCATTCGGGATTGGTTCCCCAGCCTTATTCCTTTCATTTCAGCCGGCTGCAGCAAACTCTCAATTCTTTTGTTTGTAGAACACGAAATTCTATCATCAGAGGGTGTTCTGCAGGGTGACCCACTCGCTCCACTTCTCTTCTCCTTGGTAGTAAGAGAGCTAACTTCCAGCCTACGCAGCGAGCTCAACATCTGGTACGTGGATGATGGCACTCTGGCAGGTACTGAAGAGTCCCTGTTAGAGAACCTTCAACTGGTGAAAACACAGGGAGAAAACTTGGGACTCATCCTCAATCCTTCCAAGTGTGAAATCATCACAGCGAACCAGGAAATAATCAAACCCGCATGAAGAATCCTCCCAGAAGTCTCTGCTACCACTCCGTCCAACAGTACCCTCTTGGGAGCACCGCTGGGTCACCAGGCCATCAACACTGTCCTCAAGGACAAACTGAATGACCTGATGAGAGTGGAGGAGAGAATAAGCGATCTTGATGCCCATGATACTCTGTATCTCCCCACAAGTTGTCTTACTATGCCAAGACTCACTTCCTGAGGTGTGCACCCTCTTCTGACAGCCTAACACTTGAGGAATATGACGCACACCTGAGATCAACCTATAAGAAGGCCCTGAACCTGTCACTAGAGGATCAGCAATGGGATCAGGCAACCCTCCCAGTGCGACTGGGAGGTATAGGGGTGCGCAAAGCAACGCATGTAGCTTTACTTGCTTTTCTGTCTTCGTGTTTGGCTTCCAGTGCATTAGTTAAGGAGATTGTCCACGAACGCTTGAGAGACGTGGTAGGAGCTCAAGACCCCAGGTTTACTGAAGCAGCGATGCGGTGGGACACACTTGCAGGCTCCTCCAATAGACCAGTTCCTCCCAAAGAGCATAAGCAGTCCCACTGGGACGAACCAATCATGGAAAAAATCGCCAACACAATGCTCATCAATGCCTCAGGAAAGGACAAAGCTCGTCTCCTGGCAGTGAAGGCACAACGCTCAGGAGATTTCCTTCTAGCTGTTCCCAATTCCTCCCTGGGCACTCGACTCAACCCACAGGCCATTGGTGTTGCTCTTCACATAGCCGCCCCCATCCTCACCAAACATAGGTGTATTTGCGGCATGGCGACAGCTGATCAATTCGAACTTCATGGTCTCATGTGTCACACAGCAGAAGGGAAATATGCCAAACATGAGGAGGTCAGTGGCATCATAAAGAGAAGCCTCGCCACAACCCGTTGCCCAGCTCAGCAGGACCCCCAAGTGCAGAGGTCTGACAGAAGTCGAAAGCGTCCTGATGGAGCCACTATGCTACCCTGGAAGGATGGAAAACAGATTGCCTGGAACTACACCTGTGCCGCCACATTGGCAGACACCTACTTGACATACTCCGTAGCTGAAGGGTGTGGAGCTGCCAACCACAGGGAGACTTAGAAGTTCCGCAAATATGAAGACATTCACCCTTGCTATAACTTCATTCCAATAGGGTCGGAGACCCTTGGAGCACGGAGCAAGTGTGCTCTAAAGTTCCTCAAAGAGCTGGGTGAATAGCTCATCATAGAAACCAAGGACCAGAGGGCGACCAGCTTCCTTTTTCAGAGACTCTGTGTCGCAATCCAGTGAGGAAATGCCTGCAGCATTCTTGGCACACGTCCCGCTGCCGGGGAGCTGGACGAAGTATTCGAGATGTAGCTTCATATTGTATTTTTGTCAATGTATTTTGTCAATTTATTTTGCTTTTAAATAAAGCATATGTAGAATATATAGGGGGTGGTAGGAGAAAAATTTTCAAACAGCCTCATTGAGAACCTTGAGTTTTCCCTGAAGCAAGTTTATTCTTTTCTCTGAGGATGAGGGTCCCCAGGACAGTTCTAGAGGTGGTACCTCGTTATATATAGTATATATATATATATATATATATAATATATATATATATATAATATAATATATATATATATATATATATATATATATATATATATATATATATAGAAAGAGAGAGAGAGAGAGAAAGGAACCTCGGTACTCGAACTTAATTCGTTCCAGAAGGCTGTTCGGGTGTAGATCTGTTTGAGTACCGAACGAATTTTTCCCATAAGAATAATGAAAATTTGATTAATCCGTTTCAGACCCCAAAAATACACTTACAGGGACTTCGCGGTGTATTTTCATAAGGTATTTATAATTGTATTCTCCTTTTCTTGGTCTCATTTGAGAGAATGAAGGATATATTACAGTCTAAGAGTACCTTGAAATTGAGCTTGGACTAGCGGAAATGTTCGATTTTTACTGATGTTCAAGAGTAAACAAATCGCTTCACGTGTCCAATACTCATCAACTGGTGGGTCTAATATGCTTTCACAAATGTGCTGATACTATTTATACCATTTTTTCAATAATGCAGTAGTCTGTATAACAGTAAAGTGGGAGGAGCTGTAGGAGAGAGAGGGAGGGGCCAGCAGAAGGAACATTCAGTATCTGATGAGTCGTCTTGGTAGCCGGATACTAGTAGTGACGCTAATACAATGTTGTGTAATTTCGCTAATATGAGTAATAAAGATTATCTATCACAATTATTCCAACTTGATATCAGACACACGGTAGATAACCTAGAAGCTCAATAAAGACGCCAAAATTAATAAAAGGCAGAGGCCTCTCCATATAATATATACAGATAGAGAGATGTCTTCCATGTATTTTCTATACATTTGAAAAAGCTTTTTATTCAAGTGAAACTTTGTGTCTTTTATTTTTTTATTCTGTTATTGTTCCTACCTATCAGCTTATAGGTTTAACACTCTCTAATATACATTAATAATATTCTTGCATATTTGATGTTTCAGTTGAATCACTTGCTGGACCTGCTAGACAACTATCCTGCCTTCAGTGTGGGCGGCTTCTATGTCGTGGCTAAAGCTAGGCTGATAGATGTGAGTTATATATTTTTATGATATGCACACCTTAATATTTCTTTACACAGTAGTTGAAAAACTTATTAATGCACATAATGGATTCAGGGACCTGATCCAAACATTCTGAGAGATATGTAAGTTACTTTATGATGAGTAAACCGACAACTTGGAACCATTAATGAGAATAAAGAAAATTAACAGCAAAACTCCAGGATTTACTTTTAACAGTAGGTCATCTTACCAATGTTATTGTGTCAAAGTAATAAGCCGAACTTCACCAATAGGCCGGACACAATCAAAAATTTAACTTTACCCCCAAAAAATCATGGGAATTGATAGACATATATTATTAAGCAACAATGTTGTAAAAAAAAAATACTTATTTTTAGACCAAACCTAACTTAGAAATCTAAGCTAATCTTATTTTACCTATCGTATTTATTTAACAGAATTCTCTTACAGTTGACCCTCGGTACTCGAACAGCTCCGGACTCGAACAGTTCAGTCCTCAAACGCTTTGTTTAGTTAAAAAAAATCTCTTGATATTCGACCTATTGCTCAGGAATTGACCAAGCAAAGACGACCTGCCAGAACATGTGCATCAGCTAACACGGCGCCCAGCTAACAGGGCATGAGATGAGATGAAAAGCTGAAAGTCACCTGCCTGAAAGCTAGCTGCCTTTGACCAAAAGTCAAGCGTTAGCTGGGCGCCAAGGTATTGTTCAGTGTGGTACAATGGTAGAGTACTGCGTACCTTGTTCCAAGGTTTGTAGGTTTGAGTCTCCTTCGGCCTGATATTAGTGCTTGTGAATACATCGCCTGTTCTGCTAATTCTAAACACTGTAAAAATCTCTCATCGGTCGATGCATGCAGGGGATGAGATGAAAAGTTGAAAGCCACCTGCCTGAAAGCTAGCTGCCTTAGACCAAAACGTCTAGCGTTAGCTGGGCGCCAACGCCTGTTCTGCGAATTCTAAATTGATGTATTAGCCTCCACAAGCAGTCACAGTGTTGTTATTGATTAAATTCAACTCGTATGTGTTTACAATACAATATATACTGCTTGTGTAGGCTAGTACACCAAACGGGGAGTAGAATGAAAATAGTTCTGAGGCACCCACACCATCATATGTACTCAGATAATGGTTCAACACATAGCTTTGCTGGGTGCATGATATTTGTAGGATTGAGTGATCCTGTGTGGTAGAGCTCCATGTAATTTTCACTTACCATGAGGCGGGCCAAACAACATGGGTTCGAGTCCTCGGCTAGTCGCCGTGTTGTTATTCATTAAATACCTTTCGTTCGTGGTTACAATACGATATATACTGCTTGTGGAGGCTGGTACACCAAACGGAGAGTAGAATAAAATTAGCTCTGAGGCATCCACGCCATCGTATGTCCTCGGATCACGGTACAACACCTAGCTTTGTTGGGTGTATAATCTTTGTAGGAGGGGCCAGTGTATCTGAAATACGAAGGGAGGAATTGGTCAATGAATTTGCAAATGTCAAACTTAAGCTGAAGGAATCTTACAGAAGACAAGAATCGCAGGAAGAACTAAAAGCCATAAAGGAAATTGAAAAACAAACAAAATACTTCTTCTCTTACGGTAAATCTAAGGGAAAAACAACATCCAGTATTGGGCCCCTGCTTAGGCGGGATGGGACATACACAGATGACAGCCAAGAAATGAGTGAGATACTATAGTCCCAGTACGACTCAGTGTTCAGTGAGCCGCTACCCAGACTAATGGTCGACAATCCAAATGAATTCTTTAAGAACGAGACCCAAAATTTGGTCATCTCAAAAAATCTCGGATTTTATTTTTACACCACAAGACTTTGAAAAGGCAATAAATGACAGTACCACGGGAGATAGTAAACAAGGGGATGCCCCAAGAAATAGTAAGACAAAGTACCAAAAATAACTGGTGAAGGCTCCATTGTTAGTACTAGTGCTGAAGATAGTAATGGGGACAGGAAAACACACCAGTAGGGAATACAATCACAAAAAAGGCATATATAAAACAGGCCTATGCAAATTCTATGCACTTGGTATCTGCAGGCATGGAATTTCTGGGAAAACAGATGGAACATGCATTTTTGACCACCCAAAAAATGTCGTGCCCATATGACAACAGGAAAATGCAGCCTCCCTTCCTGTAAGCTTTTCCACCCTGAAATGTGTCACTGTTTAGTTCAGGAAAGACAATACTATAAATTATATTGCCAGGCACACCACCTAACAGGGACAAGAAGACATAGAACATTCAAACCATGGGAAAACCTGGATAGCCACAACCACTCCAGAGAGAGAGGTTTTTCAACGCCAGGAAGGTAAAAAGCTAGTTGCAAAGGTTATTGGACGAGTTTGGGAGTGTGTGTAAAGGTAGAAAGTTGCAAGTGAACATAGATAAGAGTAAGTATGGAAGGGAGTATAGAAGAAGTGAATGTTTTCAGATATTTGGGAGTTGACTTGTCAGCAGATGGGTTTATGAAGGATGAAGTTAACCACAGAATTGATGAGGGAAAAAGGTGAGTAGAGTGGAGACAAAAAACGTTATCAATGGAGGCAAAGAAGGGGATGTATGAAAGTATAGTGGTACAAACACTTTTATATGGGTGTGAAGCTTGGGTTGTAAATGCTGCAGCGAGGAGGCGGTTGGAGGCAGTGGAGATGTCATGTCTTAGGGCAATGTGTGGTGTAAATATTATGCAGAGAATTCGAAGTGTGGAAATTAGGAGAAGGTGTGGAGTTAATAAAAGTATTAGTCAGAGGGCTGAAGAGGGGTTGTTGAGGTGGTTTTGGTCATTTAGAGAGAATGGATCAAAGTAGAATGACATGAAGAGCATATAAACCTGTAGGGAAAGGAAGGCGGGGTAGGTGTCATTCTCGAAAACGTTGAATGGAGGGGGTAAAGGAGGTTTTGTGGGCAATGGGCTTTTACTTCCAGGAAGCGTGCATGAGCGTGCTAGATAGGAGTGAATGGAGACGAATGGTTTTTGGGACCTGATGAGCTGTTGGAGTGTGAGCAGGGTAATATTTAGTGAAAGGATTCAGGGAAGCCGGTTATTTTTATATAGCAGTTTGGAAGGATGTGTAATAGGATTATATATATAATTGGAGCCCTGATATTATATTCTATATGGAGCTTTTTATATTATTTCAGGACACTTTTTATATTGTATCTTTATATATGCTTCTAAACTGTTGTATCTGAGCACCTCTGCAAAAACAGTGATTATGCATGAGTGAGGTGAAAGTGTTGAATGATGATGAAAGTATTTTCATTTTTGGGGATTTTCTTTCTTTTTGGATCACCCTGCCCATATATATATATATATATATATATATATATATATATATATATATATATATATATATATATATATATATACATGCATGGTTGGTCTTCTGTTGCACTTATAAATTATTGATATTATTGTCTTTCGCAGATTGCAAGTTTCGTTGCTACTTACCTGGTGATCTTGCTACAGTTCAAGGTAGGAGAAGACCCGAATCCTCCATCAACTCACACACTGCCTCTAACAACACCTGCCAGTAATGTTGCTGTATGCTCTAGCAGGTGAAGAACACAAGACAACTTAAGCAACACCTGTTGTATATACCGGCAGGTGAAGACTGCAAATCTACAACAGCTACACCTTCCTAGTGATGCTGAAATATACTCTGAAAGATCACAAAGAAGCATCATGAACATCTGCCCAGGATGTTATCCTGTCAAACCACACAAACTGTCTCCTAGTAAGCAGGTGTCCAAAAATATTAGATATTTTTGATTCATTTGTGATATATATTCCAGGTAGCAATATTTTAATTTCAGTAAAATTTATAAGTAGAAATGTGCCAGTGTACGCGTGTGTATTGTTGGATCTATCTAGTAACCGAGTATGTCACAACATTCTAGGAAAAAATATAAGCTTGGATAGTGAAAATATTTTTAAGTATTCTATGACGTAGGTTACGGATCAGTCTTTGCCATTTATATATCAATGATTCTCTTAGTTGTATCTAATTAGCAGATGTTTTGGTTCAGAGAAGCAGAACCTTCACAGTTTTTCATAACTTCTTAGCGTACCCAACGCAACTAAAGAGCTGGTGTAAACTACATTAGAGATTTGATTATTGTTTAACACTGACTTCATTTCCAGTCCGGCAGGCACCTACAGACTCACAAAAAACTTCTTAAAGCAAATTATGCAACGAATTTCATGTTCAGTTTTTTTTTTTTTTTTTAGATTTTATAAACTTAAACCAAACCAGTGTGTATATCTAACCAATAAATCGATAACTGTTGATAAAGCAGTCGAGTTATACCGTAACATCTACTGGAAAGGGGTTTCTGTGATTAAGAGTTCATCAGAAACTACTGGAGCTGTTTTTGATACCGGTCCTGGTATCAATGCTTGGGATGCTAGTGTTGACGACCGTAGAGGTTCTCTAGATTGTGTAGAAGTTCGTAGTAGTTAACTAAGCTAGTACGGTGATGATGCTGTCAGTGTCTACATCATTTATAAATGTCAGTGCTTCTTAACATGTGAAGATATACTGGGACTAACAAAGGGTAACCTGCATGTATAACTCTCCGAAGAAATGCCAAAAATTCTTGAATTATGGCTCATGCGGATTCATAAAACTCTTCCACTAAAAATTTTGCAGTAATCTAGTAAATGAAGGCCACTAACGATCCACACGGTTGTGCTGAACATACAAGCTATTTATAATCAAACAATTAATAGTGATTTTTTATTGCCAGGCAGCCATGAAAAATGTCAGTAATGTATCAGGACTTAGGATCCATGCTGTCTGACATCAGAGACTGTGATGGAATTATCATAGCCACACATACTAAGTCCAGCCAACGTTCTAAAAAGTGATGCTGAGCAATGATGAGACTCTTCAAACCACTTGTAATTCTTCACGCTGGAATACTGCTGCATGCTAACAGCCCCATTCAAAGCGAATAAACTGCTAAGCTACACTAAATGTATAATTTCAAACAATAAAAAGCAGGGATGTAATAAAAACATTAAGTGAGAACTCGATACATAAATAGAAAATGGTAAAAGCTGATAAGTGGAAGTAATGATACTGGTAGTAGAGAATCCCTTTAATACAAAGTTTCTCCAAAGAATAAGCAAATACATAGCCTTATAAAGTAAACAAACATCCTAAGGTCAGGCTCAGAAAAATACTTATTGTGTGGGAATGAGATCAAATATTTGTATAAGAGAAAGATCAGGTACTGATGAAAGTTGAGTACATGAATGACGCACAATGTGGGTAATAGGTTCAGACAACATATACTGTCAGCTGTTTTGCTCAATAATATTGGTGAGAGAGATCGCTGCCACTTCCAAAATTTTTGGCTGACTCTCGTTCTTCCTGAGTAACTGTTGTGTTCTTCCATGTTGTGAGAATGAGGGTTTTGATGGGCTATGCATGAACTGTCAGGTCTTCCTGACACAGAATTTATCGCATTCATCATACATTATGTTACATTCTCCTGCTGTGCAAGTGGTTCTGGGTCTAGGGCTTCTGGTGATGTCTTTGGTAGTTTCACTGGTAAGAAGTGCTACATCCACGTTGACTTTTCGTAGAATAGGAGCGATGGAGAGGGCAATTTGTTGAGTATGTAGGACTGTATGTTAAAAGGACACAAGGGCAGCTAATGTGACATTTTATTGCAGTAAGGTTTTGCTCTCCAGGAGCTTGACAAAGCTCCTGGAGAGCGAAACGTTGCCACAAAAATATATCACATTAGTTGCACTTGTGTCCTTTTACTTTATATATTGTCAGTAATTCTACCAACTTATATATGTAGGACTGGTCCATATTGGTATCATCTATGGGGATGCAGTGTATGAAGAAGGATTTCTGTTTTCGCGAGAAAATACCTTCTTAATATGTTCTTGCTGCTGTGAAAGATATTAATTACTGGAAAGTCGAAGTGCTTGCAGGAAAAGCACTATGATAACGTTCTTCTTGATTTTGAAGCCATGGTGGGAGAAGTGTTGTGCTACGTCATATTTATTGCATTTAAAAGCCATTCTTCTCTTCTGATAGTGAACTGTACGAGAGTTCAGGTACGTCGGGAGAGTCTCAAATGTGTGAGACTTAGGAACAAAGACCAAGATGTTGTTCACATATCTAAGTCAAATAGCGTGTCGTGGGATAATGATCTTCTTGAAATCATCCAGCGCCGGTAACAGGAAGAACTTTTTTAATGGCTACATTGAGGAAATGGTGGCACCCAGAGCTACACTCGCTCACCTTCACTATGATTATCAATTTCCTATACCATTCCGGGTATATGCTACGAAAAAGTGCCCATACCTTTACTGTCGAGAAACAAAAATCATGCAGCCCAGCTCAGTAAGTCCTTATGTAGCACCAGTTCCTTACTCGCTGCTGAGGACATCAGAAAAAAAGGTGAATGGCACACAACCAAGAGGAGCCTAAAATCCAAAAAGACCACCTGCTTTATAGGCTTTATGACAGAAGCTAGTAGAACTCAGATACATTTTTCACCATTGCCAGCCTGTCTAATCATTGTATCCAGCATCGTGACCGAGGCCTTCACCCTACGACTTAAATTATCTACATTAATGCAAAAGCTGCCCAACTCACTGTATCTCCAGGAATCGCAGACACAATTTTCCTGTTTTCATTAAGGGATATTTACATAGTATCCTCACAGTATCCCTGCCATGTATCAAGAATACCTTGAAAAGGACCATTTTTAAAGATTCGCTGCGAAACATCATATGACTAAGATATGAGGACATTTTCTTCATCATTATTCTTAAGTGTTTTAAACTCACTCAGTTCAGAAACTTGGCAGTTAGTTTAATATATTTATTATGTACTCCATACTCATCCTGTGGGTGGTAGTCACACCATACCCATCCTGTGGGTGGTAGTCACACCATACCCATCCTGTGGGTGGTAGTCACACCATACCCATCCTGTGGGTGGTAGTCACACCATACCCATCCTGTGGCTGGTAGTCACACAATACCCATTATGTGGGTGGTAGTCACACCATACCCATCCTGTGGGTGGTAGTCACACCATTCACATCCTGTGGGCAGTAGCCACACCATACCCATCCTGTGGGTGGTAGTCACACCATACCATCCTGTGGGTGGTAGTCACACCATACCATCCTGTGGGCAGTAATCAAAAGATTACGGAGGTACTTAAAGGGCCCAGGGATTGGGCCCCCAAAGTTTTCATAGCTAAGCAAGTTACAAAGGTAATGAACTCCAGGAAGATCTGATCACAATTATGAGAAGTTACAAAGGTATTTACAGTTTACAGAGGTACATAATGAGTCCAGGTACTGGACCCCAAAGTTTTGATGGCTGAACAAGGTACAAAGGTAATGAAGTCACAAGTTACAAAAGTAATGAATCATGTAAGTAAATTTACTTACTTATGTTTATATGTGGTTACAGTCATGAACAAATTGTAAAGTAATGAGCAATTTACACGACCACACCCGGTCACAACTGTAATGAGTTATTGGTGTAAATATTAATTGTTGGGTCACACACACACACAGGGCGCTAGGACTCGACCCCTACAACCACAAATAGGTGAGTACACACACACACACACACACACGAACATACACCAATAGGTGAGTACACGCACACACAAGCGTACATAAACGAGCACAAACACTCACACATATGTGAGTACACAAAAACACATACAAACACACACAAGCACACGCATACACACACACACACATACACACACACACACACACAGTTGGTAATGCTTTATTTACAGCTAGCAAAATCAGGGTATTTCTCCAGAATGGTCTGTAATATACTTCTCTGGATGAAATTCTTTGACATTTCTTGAACATTTCTGAGTGAGTTATCTCTGAATTCATTAATTTTATCGCACTCCAGTACATAATAACGCAAGGTGTGACGCACTCCAGTACATAATGGCGCAAGGTGTGACGCACTCCAGTACATAATGACGCAAGGTGTGACAATAGTCCATCTGGCAAAGTTTACATTTCGTTTGGTCTACATCTGTTGGTGGTGATTTACCTGCCATAGATACTTGTAACCCAGCCGGAGCCGGGCAGTAGTAACATCCAAGAGTCTGCTTATCTTGTTGGATGTACCATAGACATGTGGCTCCTCCTGCATGATGGAATGATGATAGATGGACTGACTGGTGTCCATCTCCCTGAGTCTTAAGTCTGTTGAATACTTTTCGTATTATTGTTCTCAAACTGCTAACTGACAAGCCAAGATTGTAATCTACTCCCTCTTTGAAAGCATAACAGCTTAGCCAATTTACCAGTTCTGTCATGCATCTGAAGACCAATGTGAGATGGAATCCACAGCATGTGCACTCCGACTCCACTGTCCACAGTCCTACCATACCTGTGTCTGGCTTCTGACACAAGCATGCCACAGTTTATATTTAATGAGTTGAGAGCATTTATGGATGACAGAGAATCAGCTACAATTAAAGTGTCAACCTTAGATCCGTGGACGCATTTGAGTACAAGGAGTATGACAAACAGTTTTGTTTGAAGGATAGAGGCCCAGTTATTGATGCGTGCTCCAATTTCTTTATGAGAGCCATCACTCTGTATGACTTAGCCTGATGTAGCCCTTCATACAGCTCACATTAGAAGAAGAGAGAGACGGCTCCTGACGATTTCTGGATGTCTTACACATCAAGGATGGAGATACTCTTAAATGCAAAAAATAAAGAAAATCAGCCAATAAGGATTACCTTGACCTCAAAACCAAGTTGGGGATATATCATATATTCCTCCCTCCGAGCACTACAATTTGCAGTAACGAATAACGTTTAGAAGAATATAAATACATCGATGAGGTATTCGTTAACTTTAAATTTTCAATACACACTGTTCATTGTAGCAATCAGAAAACTTTTCTCGTACACAGTACACCCAAAGAGGATACCAGCATCAACAAACAATTGGTCCTCCTCACTGAACAGACTGTCATGAACATCATCCCGGTTCTCAGAAAAACAACCTGGATGTAGCAAGTCTTACTGCCCAAACTATGAAAGCGACCACCAGAATCCATAGACACAAAATTACTCACAGAACAGCAGCACACAGCATACTGTGGAGTGGATGAGATAAATTCTATGCCAGGAAGACCAACTGAGACCGTCATACAAGCACTTATACACCTGCAGGAGAGATAAAACAAACAGTGCATGAGTATGCCATCATAACCTACAATTTCGCATCAGGCACTGGAGAAAAACCAAGTTGTTATACCACGAAAACGACCGACCAGCAGCAGAATTGTGGAAACACTGCCAGGACCTAATGCCCACACTGTACGTGATTCACGTAATGAACATGAACTTTGTTTCCTTAGCCTCACCCCCAACTCTCACTTATACCCAACCTCACCTATACTCGACCTCACCTATACCCGACCTTACCTATATTTGACCTCGCCTATATCTGACCTCACCTGTACTTGACCTCACCTATACTTGACCTCACCTATACCTGACCTCACCTATTTGATCCTGCATTAACATGACTTCACATATAACCTGCCTTTCTCCTAGCCTGACCTCAGGGTGGTCATTTCCCTCTTATATTTTTCTTTCTATCTAATATGAAAACAATGAAAAAATTTCCAGTTACTTTCGTGATTTTCCACACTATCAAGAAACAGCGATAATATGAGAAATTACGAAAAAAATTGCTCTTTGATGCTGTGAGAAATCACGAAAGTTCTTGGAATTTTACTGTTTTTCATTGTCGTTATGTTGAATATTAATATACAAGATGACCATATTACATACTTCCAGTAATCCAGATAAAGCTCAACCTTGAATGAAAGATGATTTTAAAGGATTCTAGGCTACCAGTGTCTTTATTTGTATCTTGATAAGTGTCAGTAGTCACTGATTTTTCATTGCCTTCCCTTACAGAGGAGAAATTACTATAAAACTTCTGTCATCAAGAGATAATTTGATAAGCTTCTCATATCAGTTCCTGATCAGCCAGGTTGTGGTGCTGTTCATATTTAACAAAATATTGACAATTGAGCATTTTAAAGGCCCATAACTGTATGCAGTTTACCTTCAAAATTACATATTTCCAATTAAGAATAGTAAGTTTTGGTTACAGTGCTATAGTTCTGGAGCAGGAAGAGCATTAACAAAAATGTTTTGAATGTCTTAAAGGGAAATAATGATACTTTCCTTAGCCTTAACTTGTCACTATCTTCACTTACAGACAGCAAAGTTGCACAGACATTTTAATCACTGTAATTCATGTACACCGATCACTGTACCTCATGTATAGTGATCATTGTGTCATGTACACCGATCACTGTACTTCAGCTACAGTGACCACTATACCTAATCTACGGTAACCACTGTACCTCAGCTACAATGATCACTGTACCTCACCTACAATGATCACTGTACTTCAGCTACAGTGACCACTGTACCTAATCTACAGTAATCACTGTACCTCAGCTACAATGATCACTGTGCCTCACCTACAGTGATCACTGTACTTCAGCTACAGTGACCAGTGCACCTAGGCTACAGTGATCACTGTACCTCAGCTACAATGATCACTGTATCTCAGGTACAGTGATCGGCTTCAAACTTCCACTGACAGTGAACTTTATTTTCGCTCGATGGTTAGCATTGATCTTGATTAGTATAAGTTTTAATATGCCAATTTGTCTTAAACAAACTAATTTTCCTGGAGTCACTGAAGACTGAATCATATGATCGACTTTCACTCGTGAAAGCTGATGTGTTCTCAGAAGTGAAATTTTGTGATGGATCTTGGCAGTGCTGCTGCTAATGTGACACTTTCTATGAAAAATATTTGAAGAATGAAAAAATGTGCTATAATTTGAGAATGAGTTCAGTGTTTTTACCTTCCTTTAGTATTTTTTTCTTTAAGACTGTTGAAATATAACTTAGAGAAATGAACTCTATAACTGATGCCATGTTGAGGTTTTCCTTGATCAGTTTCATATTAACCATTAACAAATATGTATTAAGTGCAATAACTTGAAAAACTTATGCTTACTTTTATCAAAAGTTCAAAACTGGTGCATCTTACTGAAAAGAAGCTTGATATTGTAAGGGGAGTGTGTAAGTGCCACTTACATGGAGTGCTAGGTTTTTAATATTAAATAATTTCAGCATGATTCTTCTGAATAGCTTCAGTCAGTAATGGATCAACATAGTTGAGGCAACTCCTTTATTGTTGGTCATGCAGCTCTTACAACGCTGCTCTTGATGACGTTGTTAAGTCTTCTTGTCTGGGGATCTTTCCTGACATCTATGATAAATAAGACCATGCTACCAACTCGGTCTGTAGATGTACTGCTGTAGATACACTTGTGTTTAGTATGGATATGGGAGGCAAGAAGACGTACAACACTCATAAAATAACACGAAACAACGAGACTTCATTAGTGTTAGTCTGAGCTGGCAGAATTTAATAGTGTCAGTCTGAGCTGGCAGACATGAGTAGTGTCAGTCTGAGCTGGCAGACATGAGTAGTGTCAGTCTGAGTTGGCAGATTTCAGTCAGTTCAGTAACGTAAGTGTGAGCTGGCAGACTTTAGTAGTGTAAGTCTACAATGCAGATATAAGTAATGTCAGTCTGACCTAGGAGACCTCAGTATTGTCAGGCTGAGTTAGAAGATTTCAGAAGTATCAACTTGAGATGGCAGACTTTGGTAGTGTCAGTCTGAGCTACCAGACGTCAGCAGTAACAGTCTGAGCTGGGAGACTTCAGTAGTGACAGTGGGAGCTGGCAAACTTCAGTAGTGTCAGTCTGAGCTGGTAGACTTCATTATTATCAGCCTGAGTTGACAGACTTCAGTAGTGTCAGTGTGAGCTGGGAGACTTCGGTAGAGTCAGTTACTACACTCAACTACCACTACTACACTAACCTACCACTACTACATTCTACAAGATTGATGGACTGAACACATCGACTCCAGGCTGAGGGACTGATTACCTCAAACTCCTCCTCTCCTTACACCCTCTGCTTTGTATTGGACTGATGAAGCCACTGTGTGGCGAAACGTTTCCTGAATAAAGATTCCCATATGTTGCATAAGTGTCTCAATCTTCAACTTGTCGGTTTTTCAAACCATTTATCACAATGTGAAATTCAATGAAGAGAAATTTCAACTACTCAGATATGGAAAACTTGAGGAAATTAAAACTGCATCAGGGTATTCAACAAATTCAAACCATACAATAGACTAAAAAGGTAATGTGAAGAACCTGGGAGTGATAATGTCAGATGATTTCACCTTCAAAGACCACAATAATGTATAAACAACAAAAAAGGCACAATACCGTGACTGGAACGATGCACAAATAACCCGTACATAAAAGAGAAAAGCTTACGACGACGTTTCGGTCCAACTTGGACCATTTACAAAGTCACACTAACCAGAAGTGGAGCAGGACGGCTATATATAGGCAGGAAGAGGTGGTGGTGGTGGTAGTAGTAGTAGTAGTAGTAGTAGTAGTAGTAGTAAAAGAATGGTATATAATAACGACAAGATGAAATTAAGACACATGCGCAACACCCGGGCATCCCTATCGTAGACGTTTCGCCATCCAGCCAGCCACTGGATGGCGAAACGTCCACAACAAAGACACCCAGACGCCGCACATGTGTCGTAATTTCATCAGTAGTAGTAGTAGTAGTAGTAGTAGAAGAGGTAGTAGTAGTGGTAGTGGTGGAAGTGGGAAATAAGGAGGACGAGCCAGTCAAATACAAAGGAAGGGGAGCACTGCAAGGGAGTTAGGTGCCCACAGAGGGAGAGCAAGCGCACAGAGGTGCGTGAAAGGGGAAGTGGTGAAATAAATGAAGAAGGAACAGAAACACGAGACAGAAGAGAGAAAGATAACCCAGAGGAGAAAAAGGAAAGAGGAAAGGGGAAGAGGGAGAAGAAGAAAAAGACTAACACTCTTCGCACTAATCTCGTTCATACCTCTCCTCCCTCTACAGATGTTCCTGGTGTCTACTCTATTTCTTGCTCCTCCTGTCCTCTTCAATACTACGAAGAAAGTGGTCAATCTCTTTCTGACAGACTTAGGGAGCACAAAAATAGTGTTAAGCTTGCCGACACTAACAATGCTCTTTTCTGTCACGTCAGAGATCATAGCCATCCTATTGACTGGTCTTCTGCTAAAACTGTCTTCCCTATTTCCAACTCGAACAGTCGCCGTCTAGTTGAATCCTCTCTAATACACAACTTTCCTTGTATGAATCTTAGCCCTGGCTTCGTCTCTGTAGATGCCTTCCCCTCCCACTACATTGTAAAATGCTCCAAACTTCAGAACACCCGTGACTTAACCTGACTCCTCATTTTTTTCTTTTTCTTTTTCTTTTTCTTCTTCTCCCTCTTCCCCTTTCCTCTTTCCTTTTTCTCCTCTGGGTTGTCTTTCTCTCTTCTGTCTCGTGTTTCTGTTCCTTCTTCATTTATTTCACCACTTCCCCTTTCACGCACCTCTGTGAGCTTGCTCTCCCTCTGTGGGCACCTAACTCCCTTGCAGTGCTCCCCTTCCTTTGTAATTGACTGGCTCGTCCTCCTTATTCCCCACTTCTACCACTACCACTACTACTACCTCTTCTACTACTACTACTACTACTGATGAAATTAAGACACATGTGCGGCGTTTGGGTGTCTTTGTTGTGGACGTTTCGCCATCCAGTGGCTGGCTGGATGGCGAAACGTCTACGATAGGGATGCCCGGGTGTTGCGCATGTGTCTCAATTTCATCTTGTCGGTATTATATACCATTCTTGTACTACTACTACTACTACTACTACCACCACCTCTTCCTGCCTATATATAGCCGTCCTGCTCCACTTCTGGTTAGTGTGACTTTGTAAATGGTCCAAGTCGGACCTAAACGTCGTCGTAAGCTTCTCTCTTTTATGTGCGGGTTATTTGTGTACAATAATGTATCTACTGTATCTGCTAGAAAAATGATAGGATGGATAATGAGAACCTTCAAAATAAGGGATGCCAAGCTCATGATGATTCTCTTCAAATCACTTGTTCTCTTTAGGCTGGAATACTGCTGTTCACTAACTGCCTTCTTCAAGGGAGGTGAAATTGTTGACCTGGAGAGTGTACAAAGAACTTTCATGGCACGCTTAAGAACAACACAGCACCTAAATTACTGGGAATAGTTGAAGTCCCTTGATTTTTATTCCCTGGAGCACAAGCAAGAGAGATACATGATAATATACACATGGAAAATCCTGGAGGGATTAGTACCAAACTTGCACATGAAAATCACTCCCTATGAAAGCAAAAGACTCTGCAGGAGATGCAACATTCCTCCAATGAAAAGCAGACGTGCCACAAGTACACTGAGAGACAACACAATAAGTGTCATGGGATAAAAACTATTCAGCTGCCTCCCAGCATACAAAATTCAATAATCACCACAATACTCAACTATCACTACTACAATCAAATATCATCACTACACTAATCTATCAGCACAACACTCAACTATCTCAACTACACCCATAAAAACACTATCAATGTTACAGTAGAGAACACAGGAAAAATCAGAGATATGAACAAAAATAAGACCACAAACAAAAACACAAACAAAGGCTCAAGCAAGAACACACAAAGAGGAACACAGATAAGAAAACATAAAAAAAATACAGTTAAGAACATAGTCAAGAAAATAAAGAACCGAGAGAACACATTCAAGAACATAGATAAGAGCAGAGAACAATGTAAAGAACACAGTTAAGAGCAGAGAGAGAACAAAAAACAAAAACAAAAAAGAACAAAAGCAAGACAAGAATACAGGTACAAATGTAAACAAAAACACAGACAAGAATTGTGGCATGCTAAGAGAATGTTACGTTTTATATGCGTATGTCACACTCCCATATAGGCTTCCTCCCAACCAGCAAACCAGGCGCTACGGGTTTAACGATCAATAAGGTACCCGTTGTTAAATCAATACCATGGTTCATTGGCCAATCGCAGGGAAGCCCCCCCAAAACTGAAGCAACATGTCTCACTTGTCCTACGGGAATTGCAGACTTGCCTGTGCTGCTGGTTGATTATGGTGCTCTCCCTCTGGCTTCTGCTTTTGCCATCTTTTGTCACCGTGTGGTACACTTAATATTCTACCTCTGTACATAGTGTACATGTATATATTTGCCAAATTATGAATGGTGAAGGAATTATAAGTCATATACTCTTGCTGAGTTTATTACTTTGAAACCTATTATAACCAGTACATAATAGGGTATTATGAACCTATTACGACCAGGTTGTAATAGGTTTGTAATAAGAATATAATTAAGAACACTAACAAAATAAGTGTAAGAGTCGTGAACGAGGTCTACCATCAGGTTGCTGGATGGACCACTGTAATAATTATGTGAGGAGGTCGTGTGTGGGTACTCACATAGTTGTGGTTTCAGGGGTCAATTCACAGCTCCTGGCCCGGTCTCTTCACTGGTCGCTACTAGGTCACTCTTCCTGATCCATGAGCTTTATCTTATCTCTTCTTAAAGCTATGTATGGATCCTGCCTCCACTACAACACTTGCCAGACTATTCTACTTCCTGACAACCTGTGACTGAAGAAACACTTCCTAAAGTCCCTGGGATTTATCTGAGTCTTCAACTTCCAACTGTGACCCCTTGTTGCTGCATCCCATCTCTTGAACATCCTGTCCACCTTGTTGATTCCTCTCAGTATTTTATATCATTATCATATCTCCCCTATCTCTCCTGTCATCCAGTATCATCAGGTCAATTTCCCTTAACCTTTCTTCGTAGGGCATGCCCCTTAGCTCTGGGACTAGTCTTGTTGCAAACCTTTCCACTTTCTCTAGTTTTCTTATGTGCTTGGCTGGGTGTGGGCTCCAAACTGGTGTTGTATACTCCAATATAGGCCTAACGTACACAGTGTACAGGGTACTGTATGATTCTTTATTAAGATGTCGGAAAGCTGTTCTTAGGTTTGCTAGGCGCCCATATGCTGCAGCAGTTATCTGGTTGATGTGCACCTCAGAAGATGTGTTTACCTGGAGTTTACCTGGAGAGAGTTCCGGGGGTCAACGCCCCCGCGGCCCGGTCTGAGACCAGGCCTCCTGGTGGATCAGAGCCTGATCAACCAGGCTGTTGCTGCTGGCTGCACGCAAACCAACATACGAGCCACAGCTCGGCTGATCCGGAACTGACTTTAGGTGCTTGTCCAGTGCCAGCTTGAAGACTGCCAGGGGTCTGTTGGTAATCCCCCTTATGTGTGCTGGGAGGCAGTTGAACAGTCTCGGGCCCCTGACACTTATTGTATGGTCTCTTAACGTGCTAGTGACACCCCTGCTTTTCATTGGGGGGATGGTGCATCGTCTGCCAAGTCTTTTGCTTTCGTAATGAGTGATTTTCGTGTGCAAGTTCGGTACTAGTCCCTCTAGGATTTTCCAGGTGTATATAATCATGTATCTCTCCCTCCTGCGTTCCAGGGAATACAGGTTTAGGAACCTCAAGCGCTCCCAATAATTGAGGTGTTTTATCTCCGTTATGCGCGCCGTGAAAGTTCTCTGTACATTTTCTAGGTCGGCAATTTCACCTGCCTTGAAAGGTGCTGTTAGTGTGCAGCAATATTCCAGCCTAGATAGAACAAGTGACCTGAAGAGTGTCATCATGGGCTTGGCCTCCCTAGTTTTGAAGGTTCTCATTATCCATCCTGTCATTTTTCTAGCAGATGCGATTGATACAATGTTATGGTCCTTGAAGGTGAGATCCTCCGACATGATCACTCCCAGGTCTTTGACGTTGGTGTTTCGCTCTATTTTGTGGCCAGAATTTGTTTTGTACTCTGATGAAGATTTAATTTCCTCATGTTTACCATATCTGAGTAATTGAAATTTCTCATCGTTGAACTTCATATTGTTTTCTGCAGCCCACTGAAAGATTTGGTTGATGTCTGCCTGGAGCTTTGCAGTGTCTGCAATGGAAGACACTGTCATGCAGATTCGGGTGTCATCTGCAAAGGAAGACACGGTGCTGTGGCTGACATCCTTGTCTATGTCGGATATAAGGATGAGGAACAAGATGGGAGCTAGTACTGTGCCTTGTGGAACAGAGCTTTTCACCGTAGCTGCCTCGGACTTTACTCTGTTGACGACTACTCTCTGTGTTCTGTTAGTGAGGAAATTATAGATCCATCTGTTCTTTGAGTGAGGTTTGTAGTCTCTGGCCCCTAGACTGTACTCCGTCTGCGATCTTCTTTGCCCTTCCCCAATCTTCATGACTTTCTACTTGATGGGGTTGAACTCCAGGATCCAGTTGCTAGACCAGGCCTGCAGCCTGTCCAGATCCCTTTGTAGTTCTGCCTGGTACTTATTTGATTGAATTCTTCTCATCAACTTCACAACATTTGCAAACAATGATACTTCTGAGTCTATTCCTTCCATCACGTCTTTCATAAATACCAGAAGATTGTTGTTAGTGGTACACATAGTGTCTCTGCTCCCTCTCTCAGAACCCATGGAGAAATGTTATCCTGCCCCATCACCTTTGAGGTATCTAGCTCGCTTAGCTGCCTCTTCGCCACTTACTGAGTTGTATGTATTGTGTCCAACGCTTGATGGTGTATCCTACTGTTACGGTTCGAATCTTAATCTTTAGCCAGGTTAGTGCACTCCGTAACAATACACTTCATAGAATGAGAAAATACTTCCAAACTTAGAAATGAAAGGCACAAATAATAGTTACTCAGTCTTTTCTAGTTTCTTTTTATTTAAAAGCTTAAATACTTTAGATATTCATAAATATCTATTAAATATGACTTTGTCAGAAACTTTCATTCACACAAGAAAATTCTTAAATAAAATGTAAATCATAGACCCTCTCGAACTCTTCTTTATACAGCAGGTACTGGGATTCCAGTTGCTCTGTTTGCATCTT
Organism: Cherax quadricarinatus; assembly: GCF_026875155.1. NCBI lineage: Eukaryota > Metazoa > Arthropoda > Malacostraca > Decapoda > Parastacidae > Cherax > Cherax quadricarinatus. The sequence goes on from NC_069400.1 coordinate 46,337,356, forward strand.
TATAAGATGTTCCAGACGTTGAAAGTGTTCGAGTGTGAGAGGAGTCAAAGGTACTGGAGGAGTGGGAGGAGTGTGTCCCTCTAGGTTAAGCTTGGGACGAGCTCCATCTCTGGTCGTCCCCACACGACCAGGGCTAGCTAATGGGCTCTCATTACACGAATCAGGTGGCACATTGTCCTGAGACATAGCCTCTGCTCCCAAAGTGAGGCCTTCAAATGAAGCCACCAAGTGAGCTACTCCTAGGGACAAAGATTCCTCCGAAGGTGTCTTGCCATGCGAGTCCAACCTCGGGACAGTGTCAGAGGGCTGAGAAAACAATATGTTCTGTATTATAGAACGGACGGTACTCGCTGTATAACGAATGTTATAAGAAGCTCCCAAATTTCTAGCCACTTGCCAGCATTGTTGTAGTGGTAAAGTCTTCAGCGTATCTGGAGTCAAGTCCTTCACCAACTGTGATATGTCACGATCCATGGTCAAGAAGTTCAAAGCTCCCGGACAGGCCCCCACTTGTTACAGTTCGAATCTTAATCTTTAGCCAGGTTAGTGCACTCCGTAACAATACACTTCATAGAATGAGAAGATACTTCCAAACTTAGAAATGTAAGGCACAAATAATAGTTATTCAGTCTTTTCTAGTTTCTTTTTATTTAAAAGTTTAAATACTTTAGATATTCATAAATATCTATTAAATATCACTTTGTCAGAAACTTTCATTCACACAAGAAAATTCTTAAATGAAATGTACATCATATGGTCACTACACTTGTTAATGATCAGAGGAATATTACTGTTTTCTCAATAGTGACATTACTTGTACACAAATACATATATTGAGATGTAACACTTTCACTGAGTAACTCCCTGGCATATGGAATATATCACAAAGTTCTAAGCTTGACACAGGTCGTCACATCGTAAACTGAGGGTAACAGTATATAACTGTCCTCAGACTTCACTTCAGAATAAACCTCAAGCTGGTTCAGGAGTTTCTACAACAGAATTCTCTATCCAAGTGAGAATAAGGTGGAGTACTGGAGGGGTAGCTCAGTCAATGCACACTGAGTCGGCAGAGAGAGCGAACTGATTTAACACAGTTAATCCCTACATGACATCAACTCGCCAAAGGGGAGAGGGAATAGTAGGCTAAACTACCCTCCAAGGACATACCTTGTTTCAACTCTTAGCCAGCTGTTACCTACCTACCCAACACATTACTCAAAATACATAAATATATATATACACACATCATGCCCGGGTATATTCCTAAATTAGATAATACATTATAATGTATTATAAACTAATGGAATCTTTAATTTAGCTAATATTAAAGAAACCCCGAGTATAATATTAAGTGGATAATACATATATAAATTAAATACATATATAAATTAATCTCATTATGACCTTGGTCATAACACCTACCTATCCGTTTTTCTGCAGTCCCTTCTGTCTCCTCTGAGAACACCTCTTCTTTGAATCTCATGTTGAGCTCCTCACATACTTTGCAGTCGTTTCATGTTATCTTCCCTCCTTCCTACCTCAGCCTGATTACCTGGTCCTTGACTGTTGTTTTCCTCCTGATGTGGCTGTACAACAGCTTCGGGTTAGATTTGGCTTTTGCCGCTATGTCATTTTCTAATTGTCATTTCTGGGTCCTTTGCCGTCTATACTTCTTCCATTCCCTAACACACTTAGTTATGGCCTATCTACACCTTTGGGTGAACCAAGGGATCATCCTGATTTTTTATTTATTTCTGTTAACATTTGGTTCAAACTTCTTCTTAACTTTCTTGCATATTGTTGTCACATATTCCATCATCTCGTTTACTGACATCCCTGCCAGTTCTCTGTCCCACTGAACCCCATACGGGAAATTCTTCATGCCTGTGTATTCCCCTCTCACGTAGTTTGACTTCATTAGTCTTGCCCTTCCTGCTTCATTCTCCACTAATAACTCTACTATGTATCCGAAGCTCAGAACCACGTGATCACTGGCCCGAGGGGTTTTTCACATGTGATGTCCTCAATATCTGCACTACTCAAGGTGTGTGTGTGTATGTGTGTGTGTGTGTGTGTGTGTGTGTGTGTGTGTGTGTGTGTGTGTGTGTGTGTGTGTGTGTGTGTGTGTGTGTGTGTGTGTGTGTGTGTGTGTGTGTGTGCGCGTGAGTGTGTGTGTGTGTATGTGTACTCACCTAATTGTACTCATCTAATCGTGGTTGCAGGGGTTGATACTTAGCGCCTGGTCCTGCCTCTTCACTGAATACTACTAGCTCCTCTCTCTCCCTGCTCCATGAACTTATCATACCTCGTCTTAAAGCTATGTATGGTTCCTGCCTGCACTGCCTCACTTGCTAGACTATTCCACTTCCTGACTACCCTATGGCTAAACAAATACTTCCTAACATCCCATTCGACTCATTTGAGTCTTCAACTTCCCCTCTCTGGAACATCCTGTCTCTGTCCACCTTGTCTGTTCCACGCAGTATTTTGTATGTCGTTATCATACACACACCCTATCCTCACCTAACTGTACTCACCTAATTGTGGTTGCAGGGGTCGAAACTCCCCTCCTGGCCCCTCCTCTTCACTGATTGCTACTAGGTCTTCTCTCTCCCTGTGTGTGTGTGTGTGTGTGTGTGTGTGTGTGTTTGTGCTCACCTATTCGTGGTTGCAGGGGTCGATTCATAGTTCCTGGCCCTGCCTCTTCACTATTTGCTGCTAGGTCCACTCTCTCTCTGCTCCGTGAGCTTTATCAAAGCTCTCCCTGTGTGTGTGTCTGTGTCTGTGTCTGTGTCTGTGTCTGTGTCTGTGTCTGTGTCTCTGTCTCTGTCTGTGTCTGTGTCTCTGTCTGTGTCTGTGTCTGTGTACTCACGTAATTCACATAGCTGTACTCACCTAATTGTGGTTGCAGGAATCGATTCACTATTAGATCCACTCTCTTCCTGCTCCATTAGCTTTATCTTTCCTCTTCTTAAAACTATGTATGGATCCTGCCTCCACTACATCACTCCTCCAGACGATTCCATTTTCTGACAACTCTATGACTGAAGAAATACTTCTTAACATCCCTGTGATTCGTCTGAGTCTTCAACTCCCAGTTGTGACCCCTTGTTGCTGTGTCCCATCTTTGGAACATTCTGTCTCTGTTCTCTTTGCCAATTCCTCTCAGTATTTTATATATGCCATTATCATGTCCCCTCTGTCTCTCTCTCTCGCCTGCCCTTCAGTGTCGTCAGATTGATTTCCCTTAACCTCTCATCGGAGGACACTCCCCATAGCCCCGGTACTAGTCTCGTTTCAAGCCTTTGCACGTTCTCTAGTTTCTTGATGTGGTTGACCAGGTCCGGCATCGAAATTGGTGCTGCATACTCCAGTATGGGCATGACATGAACAATCTAGAAAAGGCAATGAAGTAAAATAACTCATTGCCTTTTCAAGATGCTTTAATTATTAGGGGTAAAAAATACTTTAAATTTATAATTTAGAGAAAACGAGCTAATAATTGTTCCTATGTACACTATTATTCTTCACTTCAAGATAGAGTTAAACTGTCGGTTTTTTCATCAATGTTTTTGAGAGCTTTACGTATTTGTAGTCCAAAGTTCATAGATGAAGAAATATTCAAAATTTATGAAATAGCTAATTAACTAAAATACCCAAGAAACCTAACTGATAAATCTTTTAAAATCCCTAGAAATATTTTTACACTCCGTAAAGGACAACCAACTTTATTCAACTAACAATATGTTGGTTCTCCCTTACCATGAAAACTTGGTTGATATGCCTTTTCTGTTAAAGATTTTTAAGATCAAAGTTGTATTTAAAAATCTTGATACAATAAAAAATATTTTTGATAAAGAATTCCCCTCAAAATGCTGATGGATGTGTCTATAAGAATCCATGTAAAAATTTGCAATAAAGTTTATTATGGTGAAACTGGTAAAAGTCTAGAACTAGTAATAAAAGATCGTAAATATAGCAATAGAACTGGACAAGATTCTAATGTTCTGTTTATTCATGTGAAAGATTTTAACCATCCAATTGATTTTAAAAAGGATGAGAAAGTTGTATCAAGCAAGCCCATGGTCGACAGGAATATAATTGAATCTTTTTTCATATAATGCAGTTCTGAAAATAATATGAATATTTCTTATGATTTATATAAATTGGATTAATTTATAATAAATACAATTTGGGATGAATTTAATGATACATTAGAGAAGTAAAAAATCCTTAGGTTTGGGTACAGTATCAAGTGGGTTTCACAGAGTCGAGTGTAGTCACACATGTGTGAGGTGTAGTCTTTTTGTAGTGACCTGATTGTGAGGTGTAGTCTTGTTGTAGTGACCTGATTGTGAGGTGTAGCCTTGTTGTAGTGACCTGATTGAGAGGTGTAGTCTTGTTGTAGTGACCTGATTGAGACGTGTAGTCTTGTTGTAGTGACCTGATTGTGAGGTGTAGTCTTGTTGTAGTGACCTGATTGAGAGGTGTAGTCTTGTTGTAGTGACCTGATTGTGAGGTGTAGTCTTGTTGTGGTGACTTGATTGTGATATG
>NC_069400.1:46342412-46359072 GCF_026875155.1 Cherax quadricarinatus
AGCGGGGGTGTCACTAGCACTTTAAGGACCATACAATAAGTGTCAAGGGCCCGAGACTGTTCAACTGCCTCCCAGCATACATAAAGGGGATTACCAACAGATCCCTGGCAGTCTTCAAGCTGGCACTGGACAAGCACCTAAAGTCGGTTCCTGACCAGCCGGGCTGTGGCTCGTACGTTGGTTTGCGTGCAGCCAGCAGCAACAGCCTGTAGATCAGGCTCTGATCCACCAGGAGGCCTGGTCACAGACCGGGCCGCGGGGGCGTTGACCCCCGGAACTCTCTCCAGGTAACTCCAGGTAAACTCCAGGTACCCAACGCAGCTAAAGAGCTGGTGTAAATTACATTAGAGATTTGATTATTTTTTAACACTGACTTCATTTCCGGTCCGGCAGGCACCTACAGACTCACAAAACCTTCTTAAGGCAAATTATGCAACGAATTTCATGTTCAGTTTTTTTTAAATTTTATAAAACAAGCCAGTGTGTATATCTAACCATAAAATCGATAATGTTGATAAAGCGTCGAGTTGTACAGTAACATCTGCTGGCAGAGGTTTCTGTGATTAAGAGTTCATCAGAAACTACTGGAGCTGTTTTTGATACCGGTCCTGGTATCAATGTTTGGGATGCTAGTGTTGACCATCCTAGAGGTTCTCTAGATTGTGTAGAAGTTCGTAGTAGTTAACTAAGATAGTATGGAGAGGATACTGTCAGTGTCTATATCATTCATAAATGTCAGTGCTTCTTGTATAACTCCCCGACAAAATGCCAAAAAATTCTTGAATTAAGTCACATACGAATTCGTTAAACTCTTTCACTCAAAATGGCAGTAGACTAGTAAATGAAGGCCACTACTATGATCCACACTGTCGTACTGAGCATACAAACTATTTATAATCAAACAGTTAATAGTGATTTTTAATTGCCAGGCAGTGAAAAAAAAAAAATAGCTAGAAATGTCAAGAATGTATCACGACATAGGAGCCATGCTATCTGACATGAGTCTGAAATGAGTGAGACTTAGGAATAAAGACCAAGATGTTGTTCACATATCTAAGTCAAATAGCGTGTCGTAGGATAATGATCTTCTTGAAATCATCCAGCACCGGTAACAGGAAGAACTTTTTTAATGGCTACATTGAGGAAATGGTGGCACCCAGAGCTACACTCGCTCACCTTCTCCACTATGATTATCAATTTCCTATACCATTCTGTATCTATGCTACAAAAAAGTGCCCATTCCTTTACAGTCGAGAAATTTTTTTTTTCATGCTGCCCAACTCAATAAGTCCTCATGTAGCACCAGTTCCCTACACGCTGCTGAGGACATCAGAAGGTGAGAGGCACACAGCAATGAGGAGCCTTAAATCCAATAAGACCACCTGCTTCATAGGCTTAATGACAGAAGCTAGTAGAACTCAGGTACATTTTTCACCATTGCCAGCCTGTCTAATCATTGTATCCAGCATCGTGACCGACTTAAATTTTCTACATTAATGCAAAAGCTGCCCAACTCACTGTATCTCCAGGAATCAGAGACACGTCAACACACGGTCACAACTGTAATGAGTTATCGGTGCAAATATTAATTGTTGGTTCACACACAAACACACACACACACACACACACACACACACACACACACACACACGGCCTGACCACACTGGAGGACAGGAGGGTCAGGGGAGACATGATAACGACATATAAAATACTGCGTGGAATAGACAAGGTGGACAAAGACAGGATGTTCCAGGGAGGGGACACAGAAACAAGAGGCCACAATTGGAAGTTGAAGACACAAATGAGTCAGAGAGATAGTAGGAAGTATTTCTTCAGTCATAGAGTTGTAAGGCAGTGGAATAGCCTAGAAAATGACGTAGTGGAGGCAGGAACCATACACAGTTTTAAGACGAGGTTTGATAAAGCTCATGGAGCGGGGAGAGAGAGGGCCTAGTAGCAACCGGTGAAGAGGCGGGGCCAGGAGCTAGGACTCGACCCCTGCAACCACAAATAGGTGAGTACAAATAGGTGAGTACACACACACACACACACACACACACACAAATAGGTGAGTACACGCACTCGCACATATGTGAGTACACAAATACACATGCAAACACACAAACAAGCACACACATACACACACACACACATACACACACCCACACACACACATACACACACACACACACACACACACACACGTGGTAATGCTTTATTTACAGCTAGCAAAGTCAGGGTATTTCTCCAGAATGGTCTGTAATATACCACTGTGGATAAAATACTTTGACATATCTTGAACATTTCTGAGTGAGTTGTCTCTGAATTCATTAATTTTATCGCACTCCAGTACATAATGACGCAGGGTGTGACGCACTCCAGTACATAATGACGCAGGGTGTGACGCACTCCAGTACATAATGACGCAGGGTGTGACGCACTCCAGTACATAATGACGCAGGGTGTGACGCACTCCAGTACATACTGACGCAAGGTGTGACGCACTCCAGTACATAATGACGCAAGGTGTGACGCACTCCAGTACATACTGACGCAAGGTGTGACGCACTCCAGCACATAATGACGCAGGGTGTGACGCACTCCAGTACATAATGACGCAGGGTGTGACGCACTCCAGTACATAATGACGCAGGGTGTGACGCACTCCAGTACATACTGACGCAAGGTGTGACGCACTCCAGTACATAATGACGCAAGGTGTGACGCACTCCAGTACATACTGACGCAAGGTGTGACGCACTCCAGCACATAATGACGCAGGGTGTGACGCACTCCAGTACATAATGACGCAGGGTGTGACGCACTCAAGTACATAATGACGCAGGGTGTGACGCACTCAAGTACATAATGACGCAGGGTGTGACGCACTCCAGTACATAATGACGCAGAGTGTGACGAACTCCAGTACATAATGACGCAGGGTGTGACGAACTCCTGTACATAATGGCGCAGGGTGTGACGCACTCCAGTACATAATGACGCAGGGTGTGACGAACTCCAGTACATAATGACGCAGGGTGTGACGAACTCCTGTACATAATGGCGCAGGGTGTGACGCACTCCCGTACATAATGACGCAGGGTGTGACGCACTCCAGTACATAATGACGCAGGGTGTGACGCACTCAAGTACATAATGACGCAGGGTGTGACGCACTCCAGTACATAATGACGCAGGGTGTGACGAACTCCTGTACATAATGGCGCAGGGTGTGACGCACTCCAGTACATAATGGCGCATGGTGTGACGCACTCCAGTACATAATGACGCAGGGTGTGACGCACTCCAGTACATAATGACGCAGGGTATGACAATAGTCCGACTGACAAAGTTTACATTTCGTTTGGTCTACATCTGGTGGTGGTGATTTAACCTGCCAAAGATACTTTTAACCCAGCCGGAGCCGGGCGGTAGTGACAGCCGGAGCCGGGCGGTAGTGTCATCCAAGAGTCTGCTTATCTTGTTGGATGCACCATAGACGTGGCTTCTCTTGCATGACAGAATGATGATAGATGAACTGACTGGTTTCACTCTCCATGAGTCTTAAGTCAGTTGAAGTACTTTTCGTATTATTGCTCTCAAACTGCTAAGTGACAAACCAAAATTGTAATCTACTCCCTTTTTGAAAGCATACAATTTAGCCAAATCATCAGTTCTATCATGCATCTGAAGACCAATGTAAGATGGAATCCACGGCATGTGCAATCTGACTCCACTGTCCACAATCCTACCATACCTGTGTCTGGCTTCTGACACAAGCATGTCACAATTTATATTTAATGAGTTGAGAGCATTTATGGATGACAGAGAATCAACCCTAGATACATGGACGCATTTTAGTGCAAGGAGAATGGCAAACACTTCTGATTGAAGGGTAGAGGCCCAGTTATTGATGCAAGCTCCAATTTCTTTATGAGAGCCATCATTCTGTATGACTTAGCCTTATGTAGCCCTTCATACAGCTCACATTAGAAGAAGAGAGAGACGGCTCCTGACGATTTCTGGATGTCTTACACATCAAGGATGGAGATACTCTTAAATGCAAAGAATAAAGAAAATCAGCCAATAAGGATTACCTTGTGCACTACTTCTCCCACCTTGACCTCAAAACCAAGTTGGGGATATATCATATATTCCTTCCACCGAACACTACAATTTGCAGTGATGAAAAACTTTTAGAAGATTATAAATACATCGATGAGGTATTTTTTAACTGTAAGTTTACAATACACATTGTTCACTGTAGCAATCAGAAAACTTTTCTCGTACACAGTACACCCAAAGAGGATACCAGCATCGACAAACAGTTGGTCCTCCTCACTGAACAGACTGTCATGAACTTCATCCCGGTTCTCAGAAAAACAACCTGGATGTAGCAAGTCTTACTGCCCAAACTATCAAAGCGACCACCAGAATCCATAGACACAAAATTACTAACAAAGCAACAGTACACAGCATACTGTAGAGTGGATGAGATAAATTCTATGCCAGGACGACCAACCGAGACCGTCATACACGCATTCATTAACATAAATATACCTGCAGGAGAGATAAAACAAACAATGCATGTGTAGGCCATCGTAACCTTCAATTTCATATCAGACACTGGGGAAGAACCCAGGTTTTATACCACGAAAACGACGGACCAGGAGCAGAATTATGGAAACACCAATGATTCAAAACAGTGGAGTGTACATATTGCCAGGATCTATTGCCCACTTTGTACGTGATTCATATAATAAGCATCACGAACTTTGTGTCCCTAGCCTCACCCCTAACTCTCACCTATACCCAACCTCACCTATACTCGACCTCATCTATACCCGACCTCACCTATATTTGACCTCACCTATACTTGACCTCACCTACACCCGACCTCACCTATACCCGACCTCACCTATACTTGACCTCACCTATACCTGATCCTGCATTTACATGACTTCATGTATAACCTGTCTTTCTCCTAGCCTGACCTCAGGGTGGTCGTTTGCCTGTTATATTTTTCTTTCTATCTAATATGACCACAATAAAAAAAATTCCATTTGCTTTCTTGATATTCCACACTATTAAGAAACAGTGATAATATGAGAAATTACGAAAAAATTGCTCTTTGATGCTGTGAGAAATCACGTAAGTTCTTGGAATTTTACTGTTTTTCATTGTCGTTATATTGCATATTAATATACAAGATGATCATATTGCATACTTCCAGTAATCCAGATAAAGCTCAACCTTGGAGGAAACATGGTTGGAAACATGGATTCTAGGCTACCAGTGTCTTTATTTGTAACTTGATAAGTGTCAGCAGTCACTGATTTTTCAAAGTCTTTCCTTACAGAGGAGAAATTACCATAAAACTTCTGTCATCAAGAGGGAATTTGATAAGCTTCTCATATCAGTTCCTGATCAGCCAGGCTGTGCTGCTGTTCATATTTAACAAATTATTGATAACTGAGCATTTTAAAGACCCAGGAGATGGAACTTATCCCAGGCACACACATTGCGAGACTAATCACACGAAATTAGGCTCGTTAAGTTCATAGCAAAACTGAACTCATTTAATTTTTTGATAGGGTTAAACACTGCAATCATGGGCCATGACACAGTAATTGTTTTTCTCAAGTAACCCATCAGGTTTTTCACTTTTAATTGTATCATTATAAAAAGTTGTAAGGAATTACAATAAGCCTATTGTAAGAATATATACAGGTACACTGCCGATCTTCCAGCAGCAGATGGTCCAGCACCTCGTTTAGTCCAGACAAAATCAGAATACATAAAGCAATTTTGCTTGGATGAAATGTTTAAAAAGATTGCCTAAAAAAAAGAATGTGTGTTCTGTGGGTCCAACTTCAAGTACCCCGAATGTCACACCTGCAGCATCAGAAACCCAAGATGAAATGATCAACTACATAATAAAGAGTCATCATGACAGCTCTTAACTTTCAGAACGATACATAAATTTTCTTGTTAAAAAAAATCTAGTTTAATTATTTTATTTTATTTATTTAATTTACATTTAATATTTCATTAACTTAAGGTTCTAGCAGTCTATGGCGCCTTAGAGACATACATGAAGTGTATAATTAGTGGGTTAGAGTATCTTGATGAAGGTGACCACCACTGGTTCGGCAAAATGGTTAATCCGGCAAAGTTTTGGAACCAAGAGTACCGGAAAATTGGTGATGTATCTGTTTATCTGGAGAGAGTTCCGGGGGTCAACGCCCCCGCGGCCCGGTCTGTGACCAGGCCTCCTTAGGTCAGTGTCCCAGGATGCGACCCACACCAGTCGACTAACACCCAGATACCCATTTTACTGATGGGGAACATAGACAACAGGTGGAAAGAAACACGTCCAATGTTTCTACTCTGGCTGGGAATCGAACCCAGGCCCTCACCTTGTGAAGCGAGAGCGTTAACCACCAATTCCACACGATTTTAATTATTGTAATTAATGTTTTTATCTTAGAGATGTGTGAATGTGTGTTTAATATTTAATGTTAATAATGTGACTAATACAGCTATTCAAAGGACTTTATATTAATAAAGGAATATTTTCTTTTATTTTCCCAGTGTTTGCAATAAAAATAAAAAAAAATGCCATACTAATAATTTTAAGTACTTGTGAAACTAGTAATTTTATCTTATAAGTAGATTACTATTGACATTCAAATTTAATAATTAGATATTTTCTTCTACTAAGCCACATAAAAAAAATACATAGAAATTTTATAAAGTCCAGAAAACACAGACATGAGATGTAGAAAACTGTCAATTACAAACTGTATGGAAGGGGCCATACATACTATTTTTCTCAAATAATTTTCAGCTATATTTGAGAAAAATAACATGATTATTCTCAAAGTCTGAATTACCAAGATGGACATAGACTGAAGCAAGACAATGAAAACCTTAACTGACTCATGAAATCGTATTGTTTATGATAACCTTAAGACAGAGACAAGTGATAACTTAGCAGCCATAACCTTCTCATATCCATAACTGTACGCAGTTTACCTTCAAAATTATATATTTCCAATTAAGAATAGTAAGTTTTGGTTACAGTGCTATAGTTCTGGAGCAGGAAGAGCATTAACAAAAATGTTTTGAATGTCTTAAAGGGAAATAATGATACTTTCCTTAGCCTTAACTTGTCACTATCTTCACTTACAGACAGCAAAGTTGTACAGATATTTTAATCACTGTAATTCATGTACACCGATCACTGTACCTCATGTATAGTGATCATTGTGTCATGTACACCGATCACTGTACTTCAGCTACAGTGACAACTGTACCTAGGCTACAGTGATCACTGTACCTCAGCTATAATGATCACTGTACCTCAGGTACAGTGATCGGATTCAAAAAACCACTGACAGTGAACTTTATTTTCGCTCGATGATTAGCATTGATCTTGATTACTATAAGTTTTAATATGCCAATTTGTCTTAAACAAAGTAATTTTCCTGGAGTCACTGAAGACTGAATCATCTGATCGACTTTCACTCGTGAAAGCTGATGTGTTCTCAGAAGTGAAATTTTGTGATGGATCTTGGCAGTGCTGCTGCTAATGTGACACTTTCTATGAAAAATATTTGAAGAATGAAAAAATGTGCTATAATTTGAGAATGAGTTCAGTGTTTTTACCTTCCTTTAGTGTTTTTTTCTTTAAGACTGTTGAAATATAACTAGAGAAATGAACTCTTTAACTGATGCCATGTTGAGGTTTTCCTTGATCAGTTTCATATTAACCATTAACAAATATGTATAACGGGCTTATTTTGGTATTCTGGTAGCGGGGTGCGAATGATATACTTCTTCGGAGGCTTCTTTGTTTATTGTTAAGTCGTTGTGGGTTACACAGGCTTGTGTGTTTGTGCCCATGGCCCGGGAGGGCCATGCCCACGAGAGAGAGCTGGGAGGCCTTGTGTGTTGTTGCTAGGCCGCTGTGAGAGAGAGGGCGAGGCAAGTCTGGGCATACTGAAGTGGCAAGGCCTAGGTGGCAGCACCAGCATAGCGCAAAATATGAACTAAGCTGGCAGACAGCATGGGCTGTCTGTGCAGACAGCACAGGCTGTCTACATATGTATTAAGTGCAATAACTTGAAAAACTTATGCTTACTTTTATCAAAAGTTCAAAACTGGTGCATCCTACTGAAAAGAAGCTTGATATTGTAAGGGGAGTGTGTAAGTGCCACTTACATGGAGTGCTAGGTTTTTAATATTAAATAATTTCAGCATGATTCTTCTGAATAGCTTCAGTCAGTAACGGATCAACATAGTTGAGGCAACTCCTTTATTGTTGGTCATGCAGCTCTTAAACGCTTCTCTTGATGACGTTGTTAAGTCTTCTTGTCTGGGGATCTTTCCTGACATCTATGATAAATAAGACCATGCTACAAACTCGGTCTGTCAATGTACTGCTGTAGATACACTATATTCAGAAAGGATATGAGAGGCAAGAAGACATGCAACACTTATAAATTAATATGAAACAACGAGACTTTAGTAGTGTCAGTCCAAGCTGGCAGAGTTCATTACTGTCTGTCCAAGATGGCAGAATTCAATAGTATCAGTCTGAGATGACAGACTTCAGTAGTGTCAGCCTGTGTTGGTAGAATTCAGTTGCAGAAGATGGCACACTTCAGAAGTGTCAGTCTGAGCTGGCAGATTTCAGTAGTGTAGGTGTGAACTGGCAGACTTTAGTAGTGTCATTCTATGATGCAGATATCAGTAATGTCAGTCTGAACTGACTATTTCACATAACTACCAACACAACACTCAACTATCACCCATACACTTAACTATCATCATAATACTCTACTACCACCACTACACTTAACAATAATTACTACACTGACCTATCACCTCTATACTCACCTACAATCAATGACAACCACTGTACTCAGCTATTAAACAATACACTCAACTATCACTTCATTTCACAAAAACCACTAAACTCAGCTAAAACCATTACACTCTGCTATGACTGCTACATTCGGCTATCACCACTATACTCAACTCTCACCACTATCATTACTGCGCTCAACTACGAACACTTCACTCAACTTCGAAAACTACACAAAACTATCAGCACTTTATTCCACTATAACCGATAAACTCAACTACCAACACTTCATTCAACAATTACCATTATACTGAACTATCACCACTACTTTCATATCCCACCACTACACTCAACCATCACCACTACACTCAACCATCACCACTACACTCAACCATCACCACTACACTCTGTTACACTCAACTACCACTACTGTACTCAGCTAACATTACTACACTCACCTACAATCAACACACTCAACTACCACTTCTACTCTCTATTATAACAACTACTCTGAAGTATCGCCACTACTCTACTTTAGATGAAGAAATCTTACAGGAGACAAGAATTTCAGGAAGAACTAATATACATAAAGGAAACTGAAGAAAACCCAAAATACTTCTCGTATGCCAAATCTAAGGGAAAAACAACATCAAGTATTGGGCCCCTGCTTAGGCAAGATTAGACATACGCAGATGACAGCAAAGAAATGGGTGAGATACTGAAGTCTCAATATGACTCAGTGTTCAGTGAACCAATACCTAGACTAAGAGTGGACAATCTAAATGAATTCTCTATGAACAAGACCCAAAATTTGGTCATCTCAAAAATATCAGATGTCATCCTAACACCGCAAGACTTTGAAAGGGTAATAAATGACAAGACCATGCACTCTGCCCCAGGCCCAGACTCATGAAACTCCATGTTCATCAAGAACTGAAAGAAGCTCTGTCACGTGCCTTCAGCATTCTATGGAGAGGGAGCATGGACACAGGGGTCATCCCACACTTACTAAAAACAACAGACATATCCCCACTCTACAAAGGTGGCAGTAAATTTAGGAATTGCAAAGAACTACAGACCATAGCACTAGCATGTCATATCATAAAAATCTTTGAAAGGGTTCTAAGAAGAAAGATCATCAACCACCTAGATACCCATCAGTTACACAATACAGGGCAACAACGGGTTTAGAGCAGGTCACTCCTGCCTGCTACTGGACCACTATGACAAGGTCCTGGATGCTATGTGAGATAAACAAAATGCATATGTACTATACACAGACTCTGCAAAAGCCTTCGACAAGTGCCACCATGGTGTAGTAGCGCACAAAGTGCGTGATAAAGGAATAACAGGAAAAGTTGGTACATGGATTTTTATCTTCCTAACAAATAGACCACAAAGAGTAATAGTAAACAGAGTAAAGTCTGAGGCAGCTCTAGTGAAAATCTTCGTTCCATAAGGCACAGTACTCATTCCCATCTTATTCCTCATCATCATATCTGATATAGACAAAGATGAAAGCCATACCTCTGTGTCTTCCTTTGTGGATGACACCTGAAATGCCTTGAAAATGTCATCCATCGAAGACACCTCAAGACTCCAAGCAAACATCAACCAAATCTTCAAATGCGCCAATCAAAACAATATAAAGTTCTTTGAAGTGAAATATCAACTATTTTGATATGGAAAACTTGAGGAAATTAAAACTGTATCAGGGTATTCAACAAATTCAAACCATACAATAGACCGAAAAAGTAATGTGAAGGACCTGGGAGTGATAATGTCAGAGGATCTCACCTTCAAAGACCAAATAATGTATCTACCGTTTCTGCTAGAAAAATGATAGGATGGATAATGAGAACCGTCAGAACAAGGGATGCCAAGCCCATGACGATTCTCTTCAACTCGCTTGTTCTCTCAAGGCTGGAATACTGCTGTTCACTAACTGCCTTCCTCAAGGGAGGTGAAATTGTTGACCTGGGGAGTGTACAAAGAACTTTCATGGCACACTAAAGAGCAATAAAGCACCTAAATTACTGTTAATGGTTGAAATCCCTTGATTTGAATTCCCTGGAACATAAGCAAAATTCTAGTGAGATTAGTACCAAACTGGCACACAAAAATCACTCCCTATGAAAGGAAGAGACTGCACATGAGATGCAACATTCCCCCAATGAAAAGCAGGGGCGCCACAAGTACACTGAGAGACAATATGATAAGTGTCATGTGCCAAAGACTGTTCAACTGCCTCCCAGCATATATATGGGAGGATTACCAATAGACCCCTGGCTGTCTTCAAGAAGGTACTGGACAGGCACCTAAAGTCAGTACCTGACCAGCCTGGCTGTTGTTTGTATGTCAGTTTGCATGCAGCCACCAGTAACAGCCTGGTTGATCAGACTCTAATCCACCACGAGGCCTGATATCAGACCGAGCTGCGGGGGCGTTGACCCCCCAAAACCCTTTCCAGGTATACTTCAGGTATAAGTATAACCACTATGCTTAAATACCACCAGTATACTCAACTATCAGCACTACACTCAGCTATCACTAATACACTCAACTATCACCACTACACTCCAATATCACAACTACACTCAAGTATCACTACTACACTCAAATATTACTACTACTCTAAATTGAGACAAGCACACTCAACTACTATTATTACACTCCACTATCACTACTACAATAAAGTGTCATCAATACCAAGAGGTTAAATTTGACCTCAATTATACTCAGTTGAAAAAATAGCTTCATAAATATATTCTACAAATAAAAAATCCCATACAAAGCATATTAAAAGATTTAAAAGACAAATTTCGAAGATGGAGACCAGTGGCCATCTTGGATTTATGCAAAGTTCCAGGGTTGTCCAAAGACAAAGATTGGGTTATCAATCTTAATTAATGGTTGAGCTAAATGTGAGTACAAATCCATCAAAAACTTCAGAGGATAAAGTATTTAGGGCTTGTGCCTCAGCAGTGTTTCTGGTCCTGACGTGTACTTCAGCAGTGTTTTTACTGCTGAGGTGTACCTAAGCAGTATTTCTGGTTCTGACGTACCTCAGGAGTGTTTCTAGCACTGACATGTACCTCAGCAGTGTTTTTAGTGCTATCGTGTTCCTCAGTAGTGTTTCTGGTGCTGATGTATTCTTCAGCAGTGTTACTAGTGCTAATGTTCTTCAGCAGTGTTACTTGTGCTAACGTTCTTCAGCAGTGTTACAAGTGCTAACGTTCTTCAGCAGTGTCACTAGTGCTAACGTTCTTCAACAGTGTTGCAAGTGCCAACGTTCTTCAGCAGTGTTACTAGTGCTAACGTTCTTCAGCAGTGTCACTAGTGCTAACGTTCTTCAACAGTGTTGCAAGTGCCAACGTTCTTCAGCAGTGTTACTAGTGCTAACGTTCATCAGCAGTGTTTCTGGTGCTGACGTTCCTCAGCAGTGTTACTAGTGTTAACGTTCTTCACCAGTGTTGCTAGTGCTAACGTTCTTCAGCAGTTTTATTAGTGCTAACGCTCTTCAGCAGTGTTACTAGTGCTAACGTTCTTCAGAAATGTTACTAGTGCTAACGTTCTTCAGCAGTGTTACTAGTGCTAACGTTCTTCATCAGTGTTACTAGTGCAAACGTTCTTCAGCAATGTTTCTGGTGCTGACGTTCTTCAGCAGTGTTACTAGTGCTAACGTTCTTCAGCAGTGTTACTAGTGCTAACGTTCTTCAGAAGTGTTACTAGTGCTAACGTTCTTCAGCAGTGTTACTAGTGCTAACGTTCTTCATCAGTGTTGCCAGTGCAAACGTTCTTCAGCAATGTTTCTGGTGCTGACGTTCTTCAGCAGTGTTACTAGTGCTAACTTCTTCAGCAGGGGTTACTGTGCTAACGTTCTTCAGCAGTTTTTACTAGTGCTAACGTTCTTCATCAGTGTTCCCGTGCAACGTCTTCGGGCAATGTTTCGGGTGCTGACTTTTCTTCAGGCAGTGTTACTAGTGCTAACATTCTTCAGCAGTGTTACTAGTGCTAACGTTCTTCAGCAGTGTTACTAGTGCTAACGTTCTTCATCAGTGTTACTAGTGCTAACGTTCTTCATCAGCGTTATTAGTGCTAACGTTCTTCATCAGTGTTTCTTGTGAAGACGCACTTCAGCAGAGTTACTAGTGATAACGTTCTTCACCAGTGTTTCTGGTGCTGACGTTCTTCAGCAGTGTTACTAGTGCAAAAGTTCTTCATCAGTGTTACTAGTGCCAACGTTCTTCATCAGTGTTACTAGTGCTAACGTTCTTCAGCAGTGTTTCTGGTGCTGACGTTCTTCAGCACTGTTACTAGTGCTAACGTTCTTCAGCAGTATTTCTGGTACTGACATTATTCATCAGTGTTACTAGTGCTAACGTTCTTCATCAGTGTTACTAGTGCCAACGTCCTTCATCAGTGTTACTAGTGCTAACATTCTTCAGCAGCGTTCCTGGTGTTGACATTCTTCAGCAGTATTACTAGTCCTAACGTTCTTCAGCACTGTTTCTGGTGCTGACGTTCTTCATCAGTGTTACTAGTGTTAACGCTCTTAAGCAGTGTTACTAGTGTTAATGTTCTTCAGCACTGTTACTGGTGCTAACGTTCTTCAGCAGAGTTACTAGTGCTAACGTTCTTCATCAGTGTTACTAGTGCTAACGTTCTTCATCAGTGTTACTAGTGCTAACGTTCTTCAGCAGTGTTACTAGTGCTAACGTTCTTCATCAGTGTTACTAGTGCTAACGTTCTTCATCAGTGTTGCTAGTGCTAACGTTCTTCAGCAGTGGTACTAGTGCTAAGGATTTTCAGCAGTGTTTCTGGTGCTGACGTTCTTCGCAGTATTCCTAATGCTAACGTTCTTCATCAGTGTTACTAGTACTAACGTTCTTCAGCAGTGTTACAGTGCTAACTTTCTTCATCAGTGTTCTGTGCTAACGTTATTCAGCAGTTTTTGCAAACGTTCTTCAGCGGTGTTACTAGTGCTAACGTTCTTCAGCAGTGTTACTAGTGCTAACGTTCATCACCAGTGTTTCTAGTGCTGACGTTCCTCAGCAATGTTACTAGTGTTAACGTTCTTCATCAGTGTTGCTAGTGCTAACGTTCTTCAGCAGTTTTATTAGTGCTAACGTTCTTCAGCAGTGTTACTAGTGCTAACGTTCTTCATCAGTGTTATTAGTCCTAACGTTCTTCAGCAGTGTTTCTGGTGCTGACGTTCTTCGCAAGTGTTGCTAGTGCTAACGTTCTTCATTAGTGTTACTAGTGCTAACGGTCTTAATCTGTGTTACTAGTGCTAACGTTCTTCAGCAGTGGTACTAGTGCTAACGCTCTTCAGCAGTATTACTAGTGCTGACGTTGTTCGGCAGTGTATCTGGTGGTGACGTTCTTCAGCAGTGTTACTATTGCTAACGTTTTTCATCGCTGTTACTAGTGTTAACGTTCTTCAGCAGTGTTATTAGTGATAACGTTCTTCAGCAGTGTTTCTGGTGCTGACTTTCTTCAGTAGTGTTACTATTGCTAACGTTCTTCATCAGTGTTACTAGTGTTAATGTTCTTCAGCAGTGTTATTAGTGATAACGTTTTTCAGCAGTGTTTCTGGTGCTGACGTTCTTCAGTAGTATTACTAGTGCTAACGTTCTTCATCAGTGTTACTAGTGCTAACGTTCTTCATCAGTGTTATTATTGCTATTGATCTTCAGCAGTGTTTCTGGTGCTGACGTTCTTCATCAGTGTTACTAGTGCTAACATTCTTCAGCAGTATTTCTGGTGCTGACGTTCATCAGAAGTGTTACTACTGCTAACGTTCTTCATCAGTGTTACTAGTGCTAAAGCTCTTCAGCAGTGTTTCTGGTGCTAATGTTCTTCATTAGTGTTACTAGTGCTAACGTTCTTCAGCAGTGTTTCTGGTGCTGACGTTCTTCATCAGTGTTACTAGTGCTAACGTTCTTAAGCAGTGTTTCTGGTGCTGACGTTCTTCATGAGTGTTACTAGTGCTAACGTTCTTCAGCAGTGTTTCCGGTGCTGACGTTCATCAGAAGTGTTACTACTGCTAACGTTCTTCATTAAAGTTGCTAGTGCTAACGTTCTTCATCAGTATTACTAGTGCTAACGTTCTTCAGCAGTGTTATTAGTGACAACGTTCTTCAGCAGTGTTTCTGGTGCTAACGTTCTTCATCAGTGTTACTAGTGCTAACGTTCCTCATCAGTGTTATTATTGCTATCGTTCTTCAGCAGTGTTTCTGGTGCTGACATTCTTCATCAGTGTTACTTCTGCTATCGTTCTTCATTAGTGTTACTAGTGCTAACGTTCTTCATCAGTGTTACTAGTGCTAACGTTCTTCAGCAGTATTTCTTGTGCTGACGTTCTTCAGAAGTGTTGCTAGTGCTAACGTTCTTCATCAGTGTTATTAGTGCTAACGTTCTTTAGCTGTGTTTCTGGTGCTGACGTTCTTCATCAGTGTTACTAGTGCTAAAGTTCTTCAGCAGTGTTTCTGATGCTGACGTTCTTCATTAGTGTTACTAGTGCTAACGTTCTTCAGTGTTACTAGTGCTGACGTTCTTCAGAAGTGTTAGTAGTGCTAAATTTCTTCGTCAGTGTTACTGGTGCTAACGTTCTTCATCACTGTTACTAGTGCTAACGTTCTTCAGCAGTGTTACTAGTGTTAACGTTCTTCATCAGTGTTATTAGTGCTAACTTTCTTCAGCAGTGCTATTGGTGCTGACGTTCTTCAGAAGTGTTACTAGTGCTAACGTTCTTCATCAGCGTTTCTGGTGCTAACGTTCTGCAGCAGAGTTACTAGTGCTAACGTCCTTCAGCTGCGTTACTAGTGCTAACGTTCTTCAGCAGTGTTACTAGTGCTAACGTTGTTCATCAGTGTTACTAGCACTAACGTTCTTAATCAGTCTTACTATTGCTAACGTTGTTCATCAGTGTTGCTAGTGCTAACGTTCTTCAGCATTGTTACTAGTGCTAACGTTCTTGAGCAGTGTTACTAGTGCTAACGTTGTTCATCAGTGTTACTTGTGCTAACGTTCTTCAGCAGTGATAGTATAGCAAGTTTTTCAGCGTGTTACTAGTGTACGTTTTTTAGCTTTGATAGTGGCTAACGTTTTTCAGCGTGTTACAGTGCTAACGTTTTTTCAGCAAAAATAGTAGAGCTAACGTTCTTCGCGTGTTGCTAGGCTAACGTTTTTCAGCACCCGTTACTAGTGCTAAGTTCTTCGCGTTACAGTAGAGCAAACCTTTTCTTCAGCAGTGTTACTAGTGCAAATGTTCCTCACAGTTTACTGTGCTAACGTTTTGAGCAGTGTTACTAGTGCTAACGTTGTTATAGTTTTACTAGTGCTAACGTTTTCAGCAGTGATAGTATGCTAACGTTCTTCGCAGTGTTCTAGTGTAACGTTTTTCCCAGTGTAGTAGAGCTAACGTTTTTCAGCTTTTTGCAGTGCTAACGTTTTTTCAGCAGCGTTACTATTTGCAAAACGTTCTTCAGCATTTACAGTAGAGCTAACGTTCTTCGCATGTTTAGGAATGCCTCAGCAGTGTTACTAGTGCAACGTTCTTCGCAGGTTATAGTGCTAACGTTCTCATCGAGTACTAGTGTAACTTTTCTTCAGCAGTGTTATATCCCAACGTTTTTCAGTAGTGTTACTTGTGCAAACGTTTTCATCAGTGTTACTTTTTGCTAACGTTCTTCATCGTGTTACTGTCCTAACGTTCTTCATCAATGTTTTATTGCTATCGTTTTTTCAGCGGTTTCTGGTGGACGTTCTTCGTAGGTTATAGTG
>NC_069400.1:46359572-46452072 GCF_026875155.1 Cherax quadricarinatus
AATTGCTTTTGTTGTAGGCTGTGTGGGTGTTTTTTGTTGTAGTGACCTGATTGAAGGGGTCTTGTTGTAGGACCGATTGGAGGTGTAGTCGTTATGCTTATTGTGATGTGTCTTGTTGAGGCCCGTTGGGGTGTAGTTTTTTTAAGCCCTGTTTTGTGAGGGTGTAGTCTTGTTAGTGACTATTGTGAGGTGTAGTCTTGTTGTAGTGACCTTTTGCAGGTGTATCTTGTTGTAGTGACCTGATTGTGAGGTGTATGTTTTAGTGACCGATTGTGAGGTGTAGTCTTGTTGTAGTGACCTGATTGTGAGGTGTAGTGTTTTTAGTGACACGATTGTGAGGTGTAGTCTTGTTAGTTACATGATTGTGAGGTGTAGTCTTGTTGTAGTGACCTGACGGTGAGGTGTAGTATTGCTGTAGTGACCTGATTGTGAGGTGTACTCTTGTTGTAGTGACATGATTGTGAGGTGTAGTCTTGTTGTAATGACATGATTGTGAGGTGTAGTATTGTTGTAGTGACCTGATTGTGAAGTATAGTCTTGTTGTAGTGTCCTGATTGTGAGGTGTATTTCTTGTTTTTTAGTGACCTGTTTGAGAGGTTATTCTTGTTGTAGTGACCTGATTGTGAGGTGTAGTCTTGTTGTAATGACTTGATTGTGATATGTAGTCTTGTTGAAGAGACCTGATTGTGAGGTGTAGTCTTATTGTAGTGACCTGATTGTGAGGTGTAATTTTCAGTTGTAGTGCTCATTATGAGGAGTAGTCTGTTGTAGTGACCTGACTATGAGGTGTAGTCTTGTAGTAGTGACCTGATTGTGAGGTGTATTCTTGTTGTAGTGACCTGTTTGTGAGGTGAAGCATTGTTGTAGTGACCTTATTGTGAGGTGTAGTCTTGTTGTAGTGACCTGATTGTGAGGTGTATTCTTGTTGTAGTGACCTGATTGTGAGGTGTAGTCTTATTGTAGTGACCTGATTGTGAGGTGTATTCTTGTTGTAGTGACCTGATTGTGAGGTGTATTCTTGTTGTAGTGACCTGATTGTGAGGTGTATCTTCTTGTAGAAAACCTGATTGTGAGGTTTTATTTTTCTTGTAGTGCCCTGATTGTGAGGGGGTATTCTTGTTGTAGAGCCCTGATTGTGGTTTTATCTTATTTGTAGTGACTGATTGTGGGTGTATTCTTCTTTTGTAGTGACCTGATTGTGGGGTTTGTTTTCCCTTGTTGTAGGACTTGATTGTGGGTGTAGCCTTGTTTGTAGTGCCCTATTGTGGGTGTAGTCTTGTTGTAGTGACCTGATTGTGAGGTGTTAGTCTTATTGTAGTGACCTGATTGTGGGGTTTATTCTTGTGTAGTGACTGATTGTGAGGTGTAGCTTGTTGTAGCGATCGATTGTGGGTGTAGTCTTGTTGTGTAGTGACGTGATTGTGAGGTGTGGTCTTGTTGTAGTGACCTGACTTTCAGGTGTAGTCTTGTTGTTGGGGACCTGATTGTGAGTGTTAGTCTTGTTGTAGTGACCTGATCGTGAGGTGTAAGTCTTTGTGTGGCCTGATTGTGAGGTGTAGCCTTGTTGTAGTGACCTGATTGTGATGTGTAGCCTTGTTGTAGTGACCTCATTGTGAGGTGTATTCTTGTTGTAGTGACCTGATTGTGAGGTGTAGTCTTGTTATAGTGACCAGATTGTGAGGTGTAGTCTTGTTGTAGAGACATGATTGTGAGGTATAGTAATGTTGTAGTGACCTCATTATGAGGTGTAGTCTTGTTGTAGTGACCTGATTGTGAATTGTAGTCCTGTTGTAGTGACATGATTGTGAGGTGTAGTCTTATTGTAGTGACCTGATTGTGAGGTGGAGTCTTGTTGTAGTGACCTGATAATGAGGTGTAGACTTGTTATAGAGACCTGATTGTGAGGTGTAGTCTTGCTGTAGTGACCTGATTGTGAGGTGTAGTCTTGTTGTAGTGACCTGATTGTGAGGTGTAGTCTTGTTAGTTACTGATTGTGAGGAGTAGTCTTGTGTAGTGACGATTGTGAGGTGTAGTCTTGTTTGTAGTGACCTGATTGTGAGGTTTTAGTCTTGTTGTTGAGACCCGATTGTGAGGTGTAGTCTTTTGTGACATGATTGTGATGTGTAGTCTTGTTGTAGTGACCTGATTGTCAGGTGTGGGACTTGTTGTAGTGACCTGATTGTGAGGTGTATGTTGTTTATGTGACCTTATTGAGGTGTAGCCTTGTTGTAAGTGACCGATTGTGAGGTGTAGACTTGTTGTAGAGACCTGATTGTGACGTTTTGTCTTGTTAGTGACATGATTGTGGGGGTGTAGTCTTTGTTTGTGACCTGATTGTCAGGTTAAGTCTTGTTGTAGTGACTGATTGTGAGGTTAGTGGTCTTGTTTAGTGACCTGTTGTGGGTGTAGTCTGTTGTAGTGACCTGATTGTGAGGTGTAGTCTTTTTAGTGAAGACTGAGGTGTATTCTTGTTGTAGTGCCCTGATTGTGAGGTGTAGCCTTGTTGTAGGACCTGATTGTGAGGTGTGTTTGTTATAGTGACCAGATTGTGAGGTGTAGTCTTGTTGTGAGACATGATTGTGAGGTTGTAGTTTGTTGTGTACCTATTTAGGTGTAGTCTGTTGTAGTGACCTGATTGTGAGGTGACCCGTTTAGTGACCTGATGTGAGGTGTAGTCTTGTTGAGTGACCTGATTGTGAGGGGGAGTTTTTTGTAGGACCTGATTGAGTTTTTACTTGTTGTGTACCAGATGTGGGTTTAGTCTTTGTGTAGTGACCTGTTTGTGAGGTGTAGTTTTGTTGTAGTGACCTGATTGTGAGGTGTAGTCTTGTTACTTACCTGATTGTGAGGAGTACTCTTGTTGTAGTGACCTGACTGTGAGGTGTATTCTTGTTGTAGTGACCTGATTGTGAGGTGTAGTCTTGTTGTAGAGACCCGATTGTGAGGTGTAGTCTTGTTAGTCACATGATTGTGAGGTGTAGTCTTGTTGTAGTGACCAGATTGTCAGGTGTAGTCTTGTTTTAGAGACCTGATTGTGAGGTGTAGTCTTGTTAGTGACATGATTGTGAGGTGTAGTCTTGTTGTAGTGACCTGATTGTCAGGTGTAGTCTTGTTGTAGTGACCTGATTGTGAGGTGTAGTGTTTTAGTGACTTGATTGTGAGGTGTAGTCTTGTTGCAGTGACCTGATTGTGAGGTGTAGTGTTTTTAGTGACCTGATTGTGAGGTGTAGTCTTGTTAGTTACATGATTGTCAGGTGTAGTCTTGTTGTAGTGACCTGATGGTGAGGTGTAGTATTGCTGTAGTGACCTAATTGTGAGGTGTACTCTTGTTGTAGTGACATGATTGTGAGGTGTAGTCTTGTTGTAATGACATGATTGTGAGGTGTAGTCTTGTTGTAGTGACCAGATTGTGAGGTATAGTCTTGTTGTAGTGACCTGATTGTGAGGTGTAGTCTTGTTGTAGTGACCAGATTGAGAGGTGTAGTCTTGTTGTAGTGACCTGATTATGAGGTGTAGTCTTGTTGTAGTGACTTGATTGTGATATGTAGTCTTGTTGAAGAGACCTGATTGTGAGGTGTTGTCTTATTGTAGTGACCTGATTGTGAGGTGTAGTCATGTTGTAGTGACCTCATTATGAGGAGTAGTCTTGTTGTAGTGACCTGACTATGAGGTGTAGTCTTGTTGTAGTGACCTGATTGTGAGGTGTATTCTTGTTGTAGTGACCTGTTTGTGAGGTGTAGCATTGTTGTAGTGACCTGATTGTGAGGTGTAGTCTTGTTGTAGTGACCTGATTGTGAGGTGTATTCTTTTTGTAGTGACCTGATTGTGAGGTGTAGTCTTATTGTAGTGACCTGATTGTGAGGTGTACTCTTGTTGTAGTGACCTGATTGTGAGGTGTATTCTTGTTGTAGTGACCTGATTGTGAGGGTTTGTCATCTTGTAGAGACTGTTTTTGTGGGTTTTGTTAGTGACCTGATTGTGAGGTTTTATTCTGTTGTTAGTCCCTATTGTGAGGGTAGTCTTATTGTAGGCCCTGATGTGAGTGTGATCTTGTTATAGTGACCAGATTGTGAGGTGTAGTCTTGTTGTAGAGACATGATTGTGAGGTATAGTAATGTTGTAGTGACCTCATTATGAGGTGTAGTCATGTTGTAGTGACCTGATTGTGAGGTGGAGTCTTGTTGTAGTGACCTGATAATGAGGTGCAGACTTGTTATTGAGACCTGATTGTGAGGTGTAGTCTTGCTGTAGTGACCTGAGAGTGAGGTGTAGTCCTGTTGTAGTGACCTGATTGTGAGATGTAGTCTTGTTGTAGTGACCTGATTGTGAGGTGGAGTCTTGTTGTAGTGACCTGATAATGAGGTGTAGACTTGTTATAGAGACCTGATTGTGAGGTGTAGTCTTGCTGTAGTGACCTGATTGTGAGGTGTAGTCTTGTTGTAGTGACCTGATTGTGAGGTGTAGTCTTGTTAGTTACCTAATTGTGAGGAGTAGTCTTGTTGTAGTGACTTGATTGTGAGGTGTAGTCTTGTTGTAGTGACCTGATTGTGAGGTGTAGTCTTGTTGTAGAGACCTGATTGTGAGGTGTAGTCTTGTTAGTGACATGATTGTGAGGTGTAGTCTTGTTGTAGTGACCTGATTGTGAGTTGTATTTCTTGTTTTTAGTTACCTGATTTGAGGTGTAGTGTTTATAGTGACCTGATTGTGAGGTATAGTCTTGTTGTAGTGACCTGATTGTGAGGTGTAGTCTTGTCGTAGAGACCTGATTGTGACGTGCAGTCTTGTTAGTTACATGATTGTGAGGTGTAGTCTTGTTGTAGTGACCTGTTTGTGAGGTGTAGTCTTGTTGTAGTGACCGGGATTGTGGGGTTTGTAGTATTGCTGAAGTGACCTGATTGTGAGGTGTTTACTCTTTTTTGAGTGACATGATTGTGAGGTGTAGTCTTGTTGTAGTGACCTGATTGTGAGGTGTAGTCTTGTTGTAGTGACTTGATTGTGATATGTAGTCTTGTTGAAGAGACCTGATTGTGAGGTGTAGTCTTATTGTAGTGACCTGATTGTGAGGTGTAGTCATGTTGTAGTGACCTCATTATGAGGAGTAGTCTTGTTGTAGTGACCTGACTATGAGGTGTAGTCTTGTTGTAGTGACCTGATTGTGAGGTGTATTCTTGTTGTAGTGACCTGTTTGTGAGGTGTAGCATTGTTGTAGTGACCTGATTGTGAGGTGTATTCTTGTTGTAGTGACCTGTTTGTGAGGTGTAGCATTGTTGTAGTGACCTGATTGTGAGGTGTAGTCTTGTTGTAGTGACCTGATTGTGAGGTGTATTCTTGTTGTAGTGACCTGATTGTGAGGTGTAGTCTTGTTGTAGTAACCTGATTGTGAGGTGTACTATTGTTGTAGTGACCTGACTGTGAGGAGTAATCTTGTTGCAGTGACCTGATTGTGAGGTGTAGTCTTATTGTAGAGACCTGATTGTATGGTGTATTCTTCCTGTAGTGACCTGATTGTGAGGAGTATTCTTGTTGTAGTGACCTGATTGTGAGGTTTATTCTTGTTATAGTGACCTGATTGTGAGGTGTAGCCTTGTTGTACTGACCTATTGTGAGGTGTAGTCTTGTTGTAGTGACCTGATTGTGAGGTGTATTCTTGTTGTAGTGACCTGATTGTGAGGTGTAGCCTTGTTGTAGCGACCTGATTGTGAGGTGTAGTCTTGTTGTAGTGACCTGATTGTGAGGTGTGGTCTTGTTGTAGTGACCTGATTGTGAGGTGTAGTCATGTTGTAGTGACTTGATTGTGAGGTGTAGTTTTGTTGTAGTGACCTGATTGTGAGGTGTAGTCTTGATGTAGTGACCTGATTGTGAGGTGTGGTCTTGTTGTGGTGACCTGATTGTGAGGTGTAGTCTTGTTGTAGTGACCTGATTGTGAGGTGTAGTCTTGTTGTAGTGACCTGATCGTGAGGTGTATTCTTGTTGTAGTGACCTGATTGTGAGGTGTAGCCTTGTTGTAGTGACCTCATTGTGAGGTGAAGTCTTGTTGTAGTGACCTGATTGTGAGGTGTAGTCTTGTTGTAGCGACCTGATTGTGAGGTGTAGTCTTGTTGTAGTGACCTGATTGTGAGGTGTGGTCTTGTTGATAGTGACCTGATTGTCAGACTTGTAGTCTTGTAGTAGTGACCTGATCGTGAGGTTGTATTTTGTTTGTAGTGGCCTGATTGGAGGCTGTAGCCTTGTGTAGTGGGACCCTGATTGTGATGTGTAGCTTGTTGTATGTGACCTCATTGTGAGGTGTATTCTTGTTGCTAGTGACCTGATTGTGAGGTGTAGCCTTGCTGTAGTGACTGATTGTGTGGTTTGTAGTCTTGTGTAGTCACTGATAGTGAGGTGTAGTCTTGTTTATAGTGACCAGATTGTGAAGGTGTATGTCTGTGGTAGAGACATGATTGTGAGGTTATAGTATTGATTGTAGTGACCTCATTATGGGTGTAGTCTTGTTTGAATTGACTGATTGTGTGGTGTAGTCCTGTTGCTAGTGACCTGATTGTGAGGTGTAGTCTTGTTGCTAGTGACTGAGTGTGAGGTGGAAGTCTTGTTGCTTAGTGACCTGATAATGAGGTGTATACTTTGTTATATGAGACTCCTGATTGTGAGGTTGCTAGTCTTGTTAAGTTACCTGCTTTGTGAGGAGTAGTCTCATTGTAGTGACTTGATTGTGAGTTCTAGTTTGGTTGTCGTGACCTGATTGTGAGGTGTGTTTTGTGGTAGAGACATGATTGTGAGGGTGTAGCTTCTTGTTAAGTGACATGATTGTGTGGGTGTAGTCTTGTTGTAGTGGACTGATTGTGAGGTGTTGTAGTGTTTATAGTGACCTGATTGTGAGATGTAGTCTCTTGTTGACTAGTGACCGATTTGTGAGGTGTAGTCTTGTTGTCGAGATAGAGACCTGATAATGTGACGTGTAGTCTTGTTGTTACATGATTGTGATGTTGTAGTCTTGTTGTTGTGACCTGATCGTGAGGTGTAGGTGTAGTCTTGTTGGTAGTGACCTGATTGTGAGGTTGTAGTATTGCCTGGAGTGACCCTGATTGTGAGGTGTACTCTTGTTGCTAGTGAATGAATTGTGAGGGTTAGTTTGTTGAATGCATGATTTTCGTGAAGGTGTAGTCTTGTTGTAGTGACATGATTGTTATAGGGTAGTCTTGTTTGTATTGACTTGATTGTGATATGTAGTCTTGTTGAAGAGACCTGATTGTGAGGTGTAGTCTTATTGTAGTGACCTGATTGTGAGGTGTAGTCATGTTGTAGTGACCTCATTATGAGGAGTAGTCTTGTTGTAGTGACGTGACTATGTGGTGGGTGTCTTGTTGTAGTGACATGGTTTGTGAGGTGTTATTCTTGTTGTTGTGACTGTTTGTGAGGTGTATTCTTTGTTGTAGCGACCTGATTTTGAGGTGTATTCTTGTTGTAGTGACCTGTTTGTGAGATGTAGCATTATTGTAGTGACCTGATTGTGAGGTGTAGTCTTGTTGTAGGAGTGACCTGATGTGAGGTGCCTATTCTTGTTGTAGTGACCTGATTGCTGAGGTTGTATATAGTCTTGTTGTAGTGTCTGATTGTGAGGTGTACTCTTGTTTTTGTGACCTGCTGTGAGGAGTATTCTTGTTGCAGTGAATGATTCTGGATTGTGAGGATAGATTTCTGTAGAGACTGATTGTGAGGTGTTTTTTCTTGTTGTGATCCTGTTTGTGAGGAGTTTCTTGTTGTAGTGACCTGATGGTGAGGGTTTTCTTGATTGTTAGCGACCTGCTTGTGAGGATGTAGTCTTGTTGTAGTGACCTGATTGTGACGTGATAGTCTTGTTAGTTTCCTGATTGTGAGGTGTAGTCTTGTTGTAAGATGACCTGATCGTGAGGTGCTTAGTCTGTTGTAATGACCGGATTGTGAGGTGTAGTATTGCCACCCCCTGTAGTGACCTGATTGTGAGGGGCCATTATCTTGTGGTAGTGACCATGATTGTGATGTGTTGTCTTGTTGTAATGACATGATTGTGAGGTGTATTCTTGTTGTTAGTGACCTGATTGTGAGTGTAGTCTTGTTGTAGTGACTTGATTGTGATATGCTAGTCTGGTGAGAGACCTGATTGGTGAGGTGTAGTCTTATTGTAACCTTAGTGACCTGATTGTGAGGTGTAGTCATGTTGCTAGTGAACCCTCATTAATGGAGGTGTAGTCTTGTTGGAAGTGATCTGACTATGAGGTGTAGTCTTGTGGAGTGACCTGATTGTGTGGTGAATTCTTGTTGTAGTGACCTGGTTTGTGAGGTGTTGCATTGTTGTAGTGACCTGATTGTGAGGTGTATTCTTGTTGTAGTGACCTGCTTTGTGAGGTGTAGCCATTGTTTGTAGTGACATGATTGTGAGGTGTAGTCTTGTGGTAGCGGACCTGTTTGGAGGTGTAGTCATTGTTGTAGTGACCTGATTGTGAGGTGTAGTCTTGTTGTAGTAACCGCATTGTGAGGTGTACTCCTTGTTGTAGTGGACCTGACTGTGAGGTGTAATCTTGTTGCAGTGACTGATGTGAGGTGCTGAGTTTTGTCTCCTTATTGTTGAGACCTGATTGTGAGGTGTATTCTTCCTGCCTAGTGACCTGATTGTGGGAGCTTTTCTTGTTTGTAGTGACCTGATTGGAGAAGGTTTATTCTTGTTTATAGTGACCTGATTGTGATGTGTAGCCTTGTTGTACTGACCTATTGTGAGGGTGTTGTATTGTTGTAGTGACCTGATTGTGAGGTGTTATTCTTGTTGTATGTGGACTGAATTGTAGAGTGTAGCCTTGTTGTAGCCGACTGATTGTTGAGGTGTAGTCTTGTCTGTAGTGACCTGATTGTTTTTTGTGGTCTGTGGTCTTGTGTTAGTGAGCCTGATTGTGAGGTGTAAGTCTGTTGTAGTAATAACTGACTTGCATTGTGAGGTGTTAGTTTGTTTGTAGTGACCTGATTGTGAGGTGTAGTCTTGATGTAGTGACTGATTGTGAGGTGTGCGTGTGTTGTTGCCCGGTGACTGTTTGTGTGGTGCTTGTCTTGTTGTATGTGACCTGATGGTGAGGTGTAGTTGTTGTAGTGACCTGATTCGTGAGGTGTATTCTTGTTGTAGTGACCGATTGTGAGTGTAGCCTTGTTGTAGTGAACCTCATTGTGGAGGTGGAAGTCTTGGTTGTAGTGACCTGATTGTGAGGTGTATAGTCTTGTTGTTATGCGACCTGGATTGTGAGGTTGTTAG
This sequence comes from Cherax quadricarinatus, assembly GCF_026875155.1. NCBI lineage: Eukaryota > Metazoa > Arthropoda > Malacostraca > Decapoda > Parastacidae > Cherax > Cherax quadricarinatus. The sequence goes on from NC_069400.1 coordinate 46,368,847, forward strand.
TCTTGTTGTAGTGACCTGATTGTGAGGTGTGGTCTTGTTGTAAGTGACCTGATTTTGTCAGGTGTGTCTGGTTGTAGTGACTGATCGTGAGGTGTATTCTTGGTGTTTAGTGGCCTGATGTGAGGTGTAGCCTTGTTGTAGTGTACCTGATGTGATGTGCTAGCACTTGTTGTGTGACCTCATTGTGAGGTGCTATGTCTTGTTTGTAGTGACCTGATTGTGTGGTGTAGCCCTTGCTTGTAGTTGACTGATTGTGAGAGGTGTGTCTTGTTGTAGTGACTGTTTGTGAGGTGTAGTTTGTCTATAGTGAACCAGATTGTGAGGTGTAGTCGTGTTGATAGAGAATGATTGTGAGGTTTTAAGTAATGTTGATAGTGATGACCTCATTATGGGTTGTAGTCTTGTTGTTAGTGACCTGATTGTGAGGTGTAGTCCTGTTGTAGTGACCTGATTTGTTGAGGTCTCTAGTCTTTTGTAGTGACCTGATTGTGAGGCTTGGAGTCTTTTGTTGTAGTGGAAACCCATGCTAATGAGGTGTATACTTGCTTTTAGAGACCTGTTTGTGAGAGTGTAGTCTTTGTTAGATGAATGGTTCAGGAGAACCGACATTGTTGCATAATTAAGACACATGTGCAAGCTCTTGGGTATCTTTATTGAGAAACGATTTCGACCACACAGTGGCCACTTCATCCACGTCCATACAAAGGAGAATCTTGAAGTTAGGAGGAGCAATGAGGTAATCAGTTCTGACCACATCGACTCAAGGCTGGAGGCGATAATTACCGAATTCTTCCTCCTCCTTCTTCAAGATTATCCTTGGTATGGACTGATGAAGCCTCACTGTGTGGCCGAAACGTTTCATCATATTAAAGATACCTAGAGTTGGCACATGTTCTTATTTATCTACAGAGTGTAGTCTTGTTAGTTACCTGATTTGTTGAGGAGTGGTCTCATTGTTGTGACTTGATTGTGAGGGTGGTAGTCTTGTTGTTGTGACCTGATTGTGAGGTTGCTAGTTTTGTTGTAGTGGACTGATTTGTGAGGTGTATAGACTCTTGTTAGTGACATTTGTTAGGTGTAGTTTTGTTGTTGTGACTGACTGTCAGGTGTAGTCCTTTCGTAGTGACCTGATTGTGAGGTGTAGTCTTGTTGTAATGACCTGATTGAGAGTTGTAGTCTTGTTAGTGACCTGATTGTGAGGTGTATAGTCTTGTTGTAGTGACCTGATTGTGAGGTGTAGTCTTGTTGTAGTGACCTGATTGTGAGGTGTAGTCTTGTTGTAGTGATCTGATTGTGAGATGTAGTCATGTTGTAGTGACCTCATTATGAGGTGTAGTCTTGTTGTAGAGACCTGATTGTGAGGTGTAGCCTTGTTGTAGTGACCTGATTGTCAGGTGTAGTCTTGTTGAAGTGACCTGATTGTGAGGTGTAGTCTTGTTAGTGACCTGATTGTCAGGTGTAGTCTTGTTGTAGTGACCTGATTGTGAGGTGAAGTATTTTTGTAGTGACCTGATTGTGAGGTGTAGTCTTGTTGTAGTGACCTGATTGTGAGGTGTAGTCTTGTTGTAGTGGCCTGATTGTGAGGGTTTAGTCTTGTTGTAGTGACGTGATGTGAGGTGTTAGTCTTGTTGTAGTGGCCTGACCTGATTGTGAGGTGTAGTCTTGTTGTAGTGACCTGATGTGAGGGGTAGTCTTGTTGTAGTGGCCTGATTGTGAGGTTTTAGTCTTGTTGTTGTGACCTGATTTGAGGTTGTATATCTTGTTATTAGTCGACCTGATTGTGAGGTGTAGTCTTGTTGTAGTTGATCTGATTGGGCGGTGTAGTCATGTTGTAGTGACTCATTATTATGAGGTGTAGGCTGTTGTAGTGACCTGATTGTGAGGTGTAGCCTTGTTGTAGTGACCTGATTGTCAGGTGTAGTCTTGTTGAAGTGACCTGATTGTGAGGTGTAGTCTTGTTAGTGACCTGATTGTCAGGTGTAGTCTTGTTGTAGTGACCTGATTGTGAGGTGAAGTATTTTTGTAGTGACCTGATTGTGAGGTGGTAGTCTTGTTGTTAGTGACTGATTGTGAGGTTTTGTAGTCTTGTTGTAGTGGCCTGATTGTGAGGTGTAGTCTTGTTTGTCGTGCGTGATTGTGAGGTGTAGTCTTGTTGTAGTGGCCTGATTGTGAGGTGTAGTCTTGTTGTAGTGACCTGATTGTGAGGTGTAGTCTTGTTGTAGTGGCCTGATTGTGAGGTGTAGTCTTGTTGTAGTGGCCTGATTGTGAGGTGTAGTCTTGTTGTAGTGGCCTGATTGTGATGTGAGTTCCCTTGTTGTAGTGGCCTGATTGTTGTGAGGGGGTGTAGTCTTGTTTGTGTGGCCGGATTGTTGAGGTGTAGGTCTTGTTGTAGTGGCCCTTGAATTGTGAGGTGTATAGTCTTGTTGTAGTGGCCTGATGTGAGGTGTAGTCGTTGGTTGTAGTGGACGTTGGGATTGTGAGGGTGTTGTCTTGTGTAGTGGCCTGATTGTGAGGTGTAGTCTTGTTGTAGTGACCTGATTGTGAGGTGTAGTCTTGTTGTAGTGGCCTGATTGTGAGGTGTAGTCTTGTTGTAGTGGCCTGTATGTGAGGTTGTAGTCTTGTGTAGTGACTATGATTGTGAGGTGTAGTCTTGTTGTAGTGGCCTGATTGTGAGTGTAGTCTTGTTGTAGTGACCTGATTGTGAGGTGTAGTCTTGTGGTAGTGGCCTTGGATTCGTGAGGTGTAGTCTTGTTGTAGTGGCCTGATTGTGAGGTGTATAGTCTTTTGTAGTGGCCTGATTGTGAGGTGTAGTCTTGTTGTAGTGACTGATTGTGAGGGTGTAGTCTTGTTGTAGTGGCCTGCATTTTGAGGTGTAGTCTTGTTGTAGTGGCCTGATTGTGAGGTGTAGTCTTGTTGTAGTGGCCTGATTGTGAGGTGTAGTCTTGTTGTAGTGGCCTGATTGTGAGGTGTAGTCTTGTTGTAGTGGCCTGATTGTGAGGTGTAGTCTTGGTTGTAGTGGCCTGATTGTGTGGTGTAGGTCTTGTGTAGTGGCATGATTGTGAGGTGAGTTTTGTTGTAGTTGTGGCCTGATTGTGAGGTGTAGTCTTGTTGTAGGACTGATTGTGAGGTGTTATAGATCTTGTTGTAGTGGCCTGATTGTGAGGGTGTAGTCTTGTAGTAGTGGCCTGATTGTTGAGGTGTAGTCTTGATGTTAGTGGCTGATTGTGAGGTGTAGTCTTGTTGTAGTGGCTGTTGTGTGTGTAGTCTTGTTGTAGTGGCTGATTGTGAGGTGTTGTCTTGTTGGCTCCGCGCGCGCACCCTGATTGTGAGGTGTAGTCTTTGTTGCAAGTGGGCCAGATTGTTGAGGGGTTAGTTTTGTTGTAGTGGCCTGATTGTGAACTGAAGTGTAGTCTTGTTGAGTGGCCTGATTGTGAGGTGTAGTCTTGTTGTAGTGGCCCCTGATTGTAGTTGTAGTCTTGTTGTAGTGGCCTGATTGTGAGGTGTAGTCTTGTTGTAGTGGCCTGAATTGTGAGGTTGTATATAGTCTTGTTGTAGTGGCCGTGATTGTGAGGTGTAGTTTGTTGTAGTGGCCTGATTGTTGGGTCGTACCGTCTTCGTTCGTAGTGACTGATTGTGAGGTAGTAGTCTTGTTTGTAGTGGGCCTGTGTGAGGTGTAGTCTGTTGTAGTGGCCTGATTGTGAGGTTTTAGTCTTGTTGTAGTGGCCTGATTGTGAGGTGTAGTTTGTTGTAGTGGCCTCGATTGTGAGGGTAGTCTTGTTGTAGTGGCCTGATTGTGAGGTGTTAGTCTTGTTGTAGTGGCCTGATTGTGAGGTGTAGTCTTGTTGTAGTGGCCTGATTATGTGAGGTGTAGTCTTGTAGTAGTGGCATGCATTGTGAGGTGTAGGCACTTGTTGTAGAAAGTGGCCTGATTGTGAGGTGGTAGTCTTGTTGTTGTGGCCGTTGTGAGGTGTATAGTCTTGTTGTAGTGGCCTGATTGTGAGGTGTAGTCTTGTTGTAGTGGCCTGATTGTGAGGTGTAGTCTTGTTGTAGTGGCCTGATTGTGAGGTGTAGTCTTGTTGTAGTGGCCTGATTGTGAGGTGTAGTCTTGTTGTAGTGGCCTGATTGTGAGGTGTAAGTCTTGTTTGTAGTGGCCTGAGCTGAGGTGTATAGTCTGTTGTAGTGCTGATTGTGAGGTGTAGTCTTGTTGTAGTGGCCTATTGTGAGGGTGTAGTTTGTTGTAGTGTCCTGATAATGTGTGAGGTGTAGTCTTGTTGTAGTGCTGATTGTGAGGTGTTTGTCTGTTGTAGTGGCTGATTGTGAGGTGATGTAGTCTTGTTGTAGTGGCCTGATTGTGAGGTGTAGTCTTGTTGTAGTGGCCTGATTGTGAGGTGTGGTAGTCTTGTTGTTAGTGGCTGTTGTGAGGTGTAGTCTTGTTGTAGTGGCCTGATTGTTGAGGTGTAGTCTTGTTGTAGTGGCTGATTGTGAGGTGTTAGTCTGTTGTTGTGGGCCTGATTGTGAGGTGTAGTTCTTGTTGTAGTGGCCTGAGTGTGAGGTTGTTGTCTTTGTTTGTAGTGGCCTGATTGTGAGGTGTAAGTCTTGTTGTAGTGGCCTGATTGTGAGGTGTAGTTTGTTGTAGTGGCCTGATTGTGAGGTGTAGTCTTGTTGTAGTGGACCTGGATTGTGAGGTGTAGTCTAGTTGTAGTGGCCTGATTGTGAAGTGTAGTCTTGTTGTAGTGCCTGATTGTGAAGGTAGTCTTGTTTGTTGTGGCCTGATTGTGAGGTGTAGTCTTGTTGTAGTGCCTGATTGTGAGGTGTAGTCTTGTTGTGTGGCCTGATTGTGAGGTGTAGTCCTTGTAGTAGTGGCCTCCTGATTGTGAGGTGTAGTCTTGTGTAGTGGCCTGATTGGGAGGTTGTAGTCTTGTTGTTAGTGGCCTGTTTGTGAGGTGTGTCTTGTTGTAGTGGCCTGATTGTGAGGTGTATATAGTCTTGTTGTAGTGGCCTGATTGTGATGTTGTAGTCTTGTTGTTTGTGGCCTGATTGTGAAGGGTTGTATAGTCTTGTTGTAGTGGCCTTGTTTGTGAGTGTTGTAGTCTTTGTTGTAGTGGCCTGATTGTTGTGGTGTAGTCTTGTTGATAGTGGCCTGATGTGAGGTGTAGTCTTGTTGTAGTGGCCTGATTGTGAGGTGTTAGTTCTTGTTGTTGAGTGGCCTGATTGTGAGGTGTAGTTCTTGTTGTAGTGGGCCTGATGTGAGGTGTAGCGCGCGCGTTGTAGTGGCCTGATTGTGAGGTTGTGTCTTGTTGTTAGATGGCTGATTGTTTGAGGGTGTAGTCTTGTTGTCAGTGCCTGATTGTGAGGTGTTTTTATTTAGTCTTGTTGTTGGTGCCTGAAGTGTGAGGTGTAGTCTCTGTTGAGTGGCCGATTGTGAGGTGTAGTTCTTGTTGTAGTGGCTGATTGTGAGGTTGTATCTTGTTGTAGTGGCCTGATTGTGAGGTGTAGTCTTGTTTGGTAGATGGCCTGGATTGTGAGGTGTAGTCTTGTTGTTGTGGCCTGCTGATTGTGAGGTGTAGTCTTGTTGTAGTGGGCCTGATTGTGAGGTGTATCTTGTTGTATGTGGCCTGATTGTGCAGGTGTATAGTCTTGTTGTAGTGGCCTGATTGTGAGGGTGTAGTCTTGTTGTAGTGGCTGATTGTTGAGTGTAGTCTTGTTGTAGTGGCCCTGAATGTGAGGTGTAGTCTTGTTGTAGTGGCTGATTGTGAGGTGTAGACTTGTTGTAGTGACCTGATTGTTGAGGTGTTGTCTTGTTGTAGTGGCCTGAATGTGAGGTGTAGTCTTGTTGTAGTGGCCTGATTGTGAAGTGAAGGACTTGTTGTAGTGGCCTGATTGTGAGGTGTAGTCTTGTTGTAGTGGCCTGATTGTGGAGGTTGTAGTCTTGTGTGTACTGGCGATTGTGAGGTGTAGTCTTGTTGTAGTGGCCTGAATGGTGAGGCTTGTAGTCTTGTTGTAGTGGCCTCTGATTGTGAGGTGTAGTCTTGTTGTAGTGGCCTGATTGTGAGGTGTAGTCTTGTTGTAGTGACCTGATTGTGAGGTGTAGTCGTGACCCTTTATATGCCTTCCTGTTGATGTTTTTTCTATAGTTCCTTGATAATGTTAGAAGTCACAAAAACGATTAGAATTTCGTTATTCTTTTCAAGAAGAGAGAGAGGGGAGAGAGAGAGAGAGATGAGAGAGAGAGAGAGAGAGAGAGAGAGTGAGCCCCCCCCCCCTCCCCGATAAAGGGACGTTGAGAGAGAGAGAGAGAGGAGGGAGAGAGAGAGGAGAGAGAGAGAGAGGGAGAGTGAGAGGAGAGAGAGAAGAAGAGAGAGAGAGAGAGTGTGAGAGGAGTGAGAGAGAGAGAAGAGAGGAGAGAGAGAGAGAGAGAGAGAGGGAGAGAGAGGAGAGGGAGAGAGAGAGAGGAGAGAGAGAGAGAGAGAGGAGAGAGAGAGAGATGAGAGAGAGAGAGAGAGAGGAGAAGGAGAGAGAGAGAGAGGAGAGAGGGAGAGAGAGAGAGAGGGGAAGAGAGAGTGAGAGAGAGAGTAGAGAGAGAGAGAGAGAGAGAGAGAGTGAGAGAGAGAGAAGAGAGAGGAGAGAGAGAGAGAGAGAGAGACGAGAGAGAGAGGAGAGAGGGCCCCCCGGAGAGAAGAGAGAGAGATGGAGAGGAGAGAGAGGAGGAGAGAGAGAGGCTCGAAGAGACGTGATGAGGAGAGAGAGAGAGAGAGACGAGAGGAGAGTGAGAGAGAGAGAGAGAGGACGGTGAAACAAAGCTTTTGTATGCCACAAGACGGAGCGACAGAAAGGCAGCAATTCCACTCTGGCGGTACCCTTCTCCAGAACATCACTCCATCTGAGATCATACATACCCAGGATTGACTCGAGTATGGAAACACATTCGTACAGCATAATGATGTCAACGAGGATAACGTCAGTTGATCAAATGAAAATGCTGGCCCACAGATGGCTCCACTTCATTCCTGTTCCCATACTTGTTTGTTCATAACAAAAAAATGCTTTCTAATGAGCTGATGTAGGTAACAGCTCTTAGCTTGCCAATAAAGTTAGGAATCCTTAACTGTAAATAGCTGTCCAATTAAAGCTAGGGAATCCTTAACCTTGTCAAACCATGTGGGTAAAAAAAAAAAATTTTTTATTTTTTTTTTTAATTTTTTTTGTGTGAGGAGACCCCGAGTGAAGTGTGTGTGTGTGGGAGTGTGAGTGTGTGAGTGTGTGTGGGTGTGTGTGAGGAGTGTGTGGAGTGTGTGAGTGTGAGAGAGAGAGTGGGAGTGGAGGTGTGAGTGAGTGAGTGAGGAGAGGTTGAGTAGAGAGTGAGTTGAGTGTGTGATGTGGAGGGTTGTGTTGAGTGTGTGATGTGAGAGGTTGAGTGAGAGTGTTGTGGGTGAGATGAGTGCCGTTAGTGAGTGAGTGAGTGGGTGTGAGATCGGAGTGGGAGTGTGTGTGACGAGAGAGAGAGAGTGGTGTGTGTGCGTGAGAGAGTGTGAGGAGAGGAGAGGAGAGAGAAGAGAGAGAGAGAGAGAGAGAGAGAGAGAGGGTGTGATGACGAGAAGGAGAGAGAGAGAGAGAGAGAGGAGGAGTGAGTAGGAAGGGAGAGGAGAGAGAGACGTGTGAGAGAGAGAGAGAGAGGAGAGAGAGAGGGGAGCAGGAGAGTGAGGCGGAGAGAGAGAGGAGAGCTGACCCCCCCCCCCCCGGAGGGTGAGAGGTGGTCGGAGAGAGGGAGACGAGAGAGAGGAGAGTAGAGTGTGTGTAGTGAGGTTGAGGGAGAGGAGAGAGAGAGTTGAGAAGAGAGGAGAGATGTGTTGAGGAGAGTAAGAGGGAGAGGAGAGGTGTGAGTGGTGGTTGAGAGTGAGAGAGTAAGATGGAGAGATGAGAAGAGAGGAGAGAGAGAGAGGAGAGAGAGTTGAGAGTGTGAGAGAGTGTGTGAGGAGAGTGATGGAGGGAGAGAGAGAAGAGAGAGAGAGAGAGGAGAGAGAGAGAGAAGAGAGAGAGAGAGAGGATGAGACGAGATGAGAGAGAGAGAGAGAGAACGTCGAGGAGGAGAGGAGAGAGAGAGGAGAAGAGAGAGAGTGATGAGTGAGAGAGAGAGAGAGAGTGAGACGAGAGAGGGGGTGGTGAGGGAGAGAGAGAGAAGGAGGGAGGAGATGAGCCCCCGAGAGAGAGAGAGGCGAGAGAGCCCTAGATCGAAAGAGAGAGCAATGACAAACGACCGGAGAGATAGAGAGGAGAGAGAGAGGAGAGGAGAGAAAGGAGCCGAGAGGTGTGTTGGTGGTCAAGGGAGAGAGGGTGTGTGAGTCGAAGTGAAAGGAGAGTAGAGAGAGAGCCCCCGAGAGAGAGACGGAGAGATTGGGGTACGAGCTCGAGTGAGAGGTGTGTGTGTGAGTGTGTGGTGTGAGTGTGGGTGGAGTGTGTGTGTGCAGTGTGTGGTAGTTGGTGTGTGTGTGAGAGAGAGACGGAGAGATAGTAGGGTGTGAGTGAGAGTAGAGTGTGGGTGGGGGTGAGGAGGTGTAGAGTGTGAGTGGGTGGTGGTGTGGAGAGTGAGTGGAGAGGAGAGAGAGAGAGGATGAGCGAGAGTGAGAGGAGAGTGAGTAGTGAGAGAGTGGTGAGGAGAGAGGACGAGAGTGTGAGTGTGGAGAGTGTAGTGAGAAGAGAGAGAGGAGAGTGCAGAGAGAGGTGAGTGTGAGTGTGGGTGAGTGAGTAGAGAGAGAGAGAGAGTGTGTGTGAGTGTGTGAGAGAGAGGATGTGAGAGAGTGAGTGAGGAGAGTTGATGAGTGAGACAGTGAGTGAGGAGGTGAGAGAGAGATGAGAGGAGAGAGTAGTAGTGGTGGGTGAGAGAGAGAGGTTGAGGGAGAGTGAGGAAGAGATGAGGTGAGAGTGAGTGAGAACGAGTGTGGTAGAGAGTGAGACGTGTAGGTGTAGAGAGAGAGACGATGAGAGTGATGAGGAGAGGAGAGAGGAGAGAGGAGAGGAAGAGAGAGAGAGAGAGAGAGAAGTGAGAGAGGACCCGGACCGAGAGGGAGAGTGTGGAGAGAGAGAGAGTGAGTGGAGTGTGAGAGAGTAGAGTGAGAGAGAGAGAGAGAGTGAGAGTAGTGAGTGAGAGAGGAGAGAGAGGAGAGAGAGAGAGAAGGCGAAGATGAGGAGAGTGAGATGAGATGAGAGGAGAGTGAGAGAGAGAAAGAGGAGGAGAAGGAGAGGAGAGTGAGGAGAGAGAGAGAGAGAGAGGAGAGAGAGAGAGTGAGAGAGAGAGAGAGTGAGACGAGAGAGAGAGAGAGTGAGAGAGAGGAGTTGAGAGTGACGGAGTACGAGAGAGAGAGGAGAGAGATGAGAGAGAGCGAGAGAGAGAGCGAGAGAGAGAGAGAGGATGAGAGGAGTGAGGAGAGAGAGGAGAGAGAGAGAGAGAGGTATTGTCAAAATACCACACTGGGAATCCACTTCGAGGGCAGCGCGAAACAAGGCTTTTATGCCACCAAGACGGGCAGAAGCCAGCATATTCACTCTGGCTGTACCCTTCTCCAGACTTCACTCCATCTGAGAATATACATAACCCAGGATGACTCGATTATGGAACACATTCGTTCAGCATAATGATGTCAACGAGATAACGTCAGTTGATCAAATGAAAAATGCTGGCCCACAGATGGCTCCAACTTCTATCCTGTTTCCCTACTTGTATGTTCATAACTACAATTAAAAATGCTTTCAAATGAGCTGATGTAGTACAGCTCTTAGACTTGTCAATAAAGGTAGGAATCCTTACCTGTAAATAGCTTGTCAAAAGCTTAGGATCCTTCCTCACCTTGTCAAACCTGTGTTAAAAAAAAAAAAAAAAAAAAAAAAAAAGAGAGTCGAGAGGGAGAGAGTGAGAGAGAAGAGAGAGAGAGAGAGCATTCCCCCTCATCCGAGAGTCCACTCCCTAATGAATATCTGAAAACCCACACCCGCTCCCGATCTATAAATGAGAGAGAGAAGAGAGAGAGGAAGAGAGGAGAGATGAGGAAGAGACCCCAGAGAGAGGGGAGAGAGAGACAGGACAATGAACAGAGAGAGAGAGACAGAGAGAGAGAGAGAGAGGAGAGAGGAGGAGAGAGGAGAGAGAAGAGGAGAGAGAGAGAGAGAGTACAGAGTCAGTAAATGCCCTTTATGGAAGAGCCAAAATTGTAGTCCCTGATTCACAAACAGAAAGGCGAGCAGAATCGCAACTACAGACCAGTGTCATCCTGTCCAATCACTGGTAGATGCTTGGACAATAATCTCAAGACGATAAACAGAGTTTTTTGACTCCATCACTACTTGGTGATCGTCAATATGTCTTCAGGAAAGGTTACTCTGCTTTTATCTGTTGTTAAAACCTCTCCACTATGTGTCACCAGTCACTGGATGAATCCAAAGTCTGACTGTGTTTTATAGCCACTGGACATAGTGGCCGGCTTTCGACGGGGTGTGGCACAAGGCCTCTTAGCAAAACTTCAAGCACTGGGAATTGCAGGGCTCTACATTATGTCTCCTCAGTGAATACCTTCATGGTAGATCTCTACGTGTAGATTTCTCTCAATGGAACGGAATCAGCAAGACATTTATTGGGGCAAGTGTTCCACAAGGAAGCGTACTGGGAACATTGTATGGGAATGTATCTTCTTCCCCTCACAAGTACCCCTTCTTCATTCATCCTGAATCACATACTATGCAGACGACTGTACACTTGACATTCACTTATCCAAGAGAAGGAAATGCCAGCTGCTCTAAGTACATCAATACCAGCTAGAGCTCATCAGCATGGGGAAATAGATGGCAAGTAAACATTTGCACCTGAGAAAAACGCAAATGATGATCGTCTCTAGACACCATGATGGTATGCTGGTGCAGTAGTAAGGGATGGAAATGGGAGGGTGTTGAACAAAACTGGAAGAGAAGTTGATATCCTTGGGTGGTGAATTTTGACTCCCAAAATAACCATGGACAATAGAAGAATAAAAAAGAAACAAGAGCTATTTAGAAAAAGGAGAAAAACCTAGATGTATGTATATATATATATATGCATGTGCGTGTCTGTGAAGTGTGACCAAAGTGTAAGTAGGAGTAGCAAGATATCCCTGTTATCTTAGCGTGTTTATGAGACAGAAAAAGAAACCAGCAATCCTACCATCATGCAAAACAGTTACAGGTTTTTGTTTCACAGTCATCTGGCAGGACGGTAGTACTTCCCTGGGTGGTTGCTGTCTACCAACCTACTACCTATACCAACCTACCAATTTCATGGGTCCTAAAATTTCTCTTTTCTACTAAATTGGGAAGATGTACAATGCTCTAGTTAACATCAGATGAAAGATAAGGGCTAGATTATTATTAACCCAGAATGTTTTAGCAATAATGTCAGTAGATTCCATAAAAAAAAATGTTGAAGTTAGCTTCTTTTTTGTGTGTGTGAAGAAAAAATATCATTAACAAAAAGCTGTACACAATATGGCAAATCCTCCCTGGGTGTTTGAAGAACCATCATTCCTCAATAACATCTGCAAAAACCATGACAATCCAGTGAATATTTATCACAGAATAGGGATCACAATGTCAACTTATTACTGAGCTTTTTTAATTTTTGTTTGGTGTGAAACTCCACGTAAGTAGCGCGCCAACTCTCAGCTTGCTACTCACCCCCAACCTCCTTTACAGCCTCCAGGCTACTAAGGGACTCACTGTGCTCCACACTCTAGCCAGCACACATGTTGCCATGAAGAGTATTTAGAATGAAATAATCATAAAAATCGTAATTTTTGGAGGAAAAAAAAAACGCTAATTGCCAACATGTATTTTTCCTGAGAGCAAGAACAAAAAATTTACATTTAATGAAAAACATACTTAGAAATATGATAGAAACAAGCTGATTACATCAAAATGTTGCCAGAATTTTGCACTATTTTCAGTATGAAAACATTTTTTTCCATAATTTTTCAATCTTAATGTCGTGATCACTGAAAAAAGGCTCATACCTCCCTTAACCTCCTTCTCACGCCCTAGAGATTAGTGTGGAAAGAGACAGATAAGTGATGCAGGCACTCGTATTCCTCTGTAACAATGGCTTTACGCATCCAAACAACCCACTCCACATACATGCACAGAAATATGTACAACAGGATGAACTTTTTCCTCACAATATTGTTAACCTGAGACTTTGCAGGTTTGTCAGATGTGCTTGGAAGACGTCTGCCAATGAAGGAGATCTCATGGAGGTGTTAGTTTAATATCTTTATTATGCACCCCATACCCATCCTGTGGGCGGTAGTCAAAAGATTACAAAGGTACATAATGGGTCAAGGGACTGGACCCCAAAGTTACGATAGCTGAACTAGTTACAAAGGTAATGAACTCCAGGTAGATTTGGTCACAATCATGGCAAGTTACAGAGGTAATGAATCACCCTCACTCCTATACATGGTTACAGTCATGAACAAATTACAAAGTAATGAACCACTGATACGTCCACACCTGGTCACAATTGTAATGAGTTATAAATACAAATATTAAGTGGGTCATACACCTACACTAGCGCGTGCGCACACACACATACACACACGAGGGCGCACGCACAGACTTAGGCACACGAGCGTACAAATATATGCATACACACAAGCACGCACACCCACACACACACACACACACGCACACACACACGCACGCACACACACACACACACACACACACACACACACACACACACACACACACACACACACACACACACACACTCACTCACACACACACACCACACACACACACACACACACACACACACACACACACACACACACACACACACACACACACACACACACACACACACACACACACATACACACACACACACACACATGGCAATGCATTACTTACAGCTAGCAAAGTCAGGGTATTTCTCCAGAATGGTCTGTAATATACCACTGTGGATAAAATACTTTGCCATTTCTTGAACATTTCCGAGTGAGTTGTTTCTAAATTCATTAATTTGATCACACTCCAGTACATAATGACGCAGGGTGTGACAATAGTCCATCTGGCAAAGTTTACATTTCGTTTTGTCTACATCTGGTGGTGGTGATTTAACCTGCCATAGATACTTGTAACTCAGCCGGAGCCGGGCAGTAGTGACATCCAAGAGTCTGCTTATCTTGTTGGATGCACCATAGACATGTGGCTCCTCCTGCATGATGGAATGATGATAGATGGACTGACTTGTGTCAATCTCCCTAAGTCTTAAGTCAATAAAGTTCATTTGAAGTTCTTTTCGTATTATTGTTCTCAAACTGCTAACTGACAACCCAAGATTGTAATCTACTCCCTCTTTGAAAACATAACAGCTTAGCCAATTTATCAGTTCTATCATGCATCTGAAGACCAATGTGAGATGGAATCCACAGCATGTGCACTCTGACTCCGCTGTCCACAATCCTACCATACCTGTGTCTGGCTTCTGACACAAGCATGCCACAATTTATACTTAATGAGTTGAGAGCATTTATGGATGACAGAGAATCAGTTACAATTAAAGTGTTAACCTTAGATACATGGACGCATTTGAGTGCAAGGAGTATGGCAAACAGTTCTGTCTGAAAGGCAGAGGCCCAGTTATTGATGCGTGCTCCAATTTCTTTATGAGAGCCATCACTCTGTATGACAACAGCAGCACTACCAGCTGCACCAGTGTATGACAACAGCAGCACTACCAGCTGCACCAGTGGAATGGTGAACAGAACCATCAACGTAAATAATTTGTGAAAGAGTGTTCTGTGTGACTAAGTTATCATCATGGAGGCGGCAAAAGCCTTTTTCATCGCATGTTATGAGAAGCCGCCTGGGACATCTATGTAATCTGTCTGCTTCACACTCTTCATAAAGAAGAAAAGCTCCAAAACCGTGGCCCATCCTCTGGCATTCAAGAACCTGTTCCTGCACGTGTTGCTGGCCCAGATGATCAGTGTATGGCACAGGACACGGGGTGTACCACAGTGGCCTGTGGCTATCTTAAAGATCACATTTTGGCACGTCATACTGCAATTACTCTGGTCTACCTAAATGACGGGCGTTCTGGGGGATCAGTGCCCCCGCGGCTCTTTTGCAATCCACACACTAAGAGGAAAGACGACCAGTTTGAAAATGGGGATTGAACAGGGCGTGGGTACTTGTTACAAATATCACTTATTACTATTTTCCTCCTTATGAAACATCATAAGTGTATTATTTTTTGCAGGAATAAAATAAATATAATGCCATAAAGTAGAATTTACTATTATTTTTTTTACAAAGAGGTTAAATTTGAACTCATTTATACTCAGTTATACTAAGTTGAAAAAATAGCTTCATAAATATATTCTACAAATCATAAATCCCATAAAAAGCATATTACACACCATTCAATGAAAAGTGATTTAAATTATAAATTTTGAATATGGAGACCAGCGGCCATCTTGGATTTATGCAAAGTACCAGAGTTGTCCAAAGACAAAGTTTGGGTTACCAATCTTAATTAGTGGTTGAGCTCCATGGGAGTACAAATCCATCAAGAACTTCAGAGGATAAAAGAATTTAGGGCTTGTGCCTCAGCAGTGTTTCTGGTCCTGACGTGTACTTCAGGAGTATTTCTGGTGCTGACGTGTACCTCAGCAGTGTTTCTAGTACTGACGTGTACTTCAGGAGTATTTCTAGTTCTGACGTGTACTTCAGGAGTATTTCTGGTGCTGACGTGTACCTCTGCAGTGTTTCTAGTACTGACGTGTACTTCAGGAGTGTTTCTGATGTTGACGTTCTTCAGCAGTGATTCTGGCACTGACGTTCTCCAGCAGTTTCTGGTGCTGACGTTCTTCAGCAGTGTTACTAGTGCTAACGTTCTTCAGCAGTGTTACTAGTGCTGACGTTCTTCAGCAGTGTTACTAGTGCTGACGTTCTTCAGCAGTGTTACCAGTGCTAACGTTCTTCATCAGCGTTACAAGTGCTAACGTTCATCAGCGTTACTAGTGCTAACGTTCTTCAGCAGTGTTACTAGTGCTAACGTTCTTCAGCAGTGTTACTAGTGCTAACGTTCTTCAGCAGTGTTACTAGTGCTAATGTTCTTCAGCAGTGTTGCTAGTGTTAACGTTCTTGAACAGTGTTACTAGTGCTAACGTTCTTCAGCAGTGTTACTAGTGCTAACGTTCTTCAGCAGTGTTACTAGTGCTAATGTTCTTCAGCAGTGTTACTAGTGCTAACGTTCTTCAGCAGTATTACTAGTCCTAATGTTCTTCAGCAGTGTTACTAGTGCTAACGTTCTTCAGCAGTGTTACTAGTGCTAACATTCTTCAGCAGTGTTACTAGTGCTAGCGTTCTTCAGCAGTGTTACTAGTGCTAACGTTCTTCAGCAGTGTTACTTGTGCTAATGTTCTTCAGCAGTGTTACTAGTGCTAACGTTCTTCATCGGTGTTACTAGTGCTAACGTTCTTCAGCAGTGTTACTAGTGCTAACATTCTTCAGCAGTGTTACTAGTGCTAACGTTCTTCAGCAGTGTTACTAGTGCTAACGTTCTTCAGCAGTGTTACTTGTGCTAATGTTCTTCAGCAGTGTTACTAGTGCTAACGTTCTTCAGCAGTGTTACTAGTGCTAACGTTCTTCAGCAGTGTTACTTGTGCTAATGTTCTTCAGCAGTGTTACTAGTGCTAACGTTCTTCAGCAGTGTCACTTGTGCTAATGTTCTTCAGCAGTGTTACTAGTGCTATCGTTCTTCAGCAGTGTTACTAGTGCTAACGTTCTTCAGCAGTGTTACTTGTGCTAACGTTCTTCAGCAGTGTTACAAGTGCTAACGTTCTTCAGCAGTGTTACTAGTGCTAACGTTCTTCAGCAGTGTTACTAGTGCTAACGTTCTTCAGCAGTGTTACTTGTGCTAACGTTCTTCGGCAGTGTTACTAGTGCTAACGTTCTTCAGCAGTATTACTAGTGCTAACGTTCTTCAGCAGTGTTACTAGTGCTAACGTTCTTCAGCAGTGTTACTAGTGCTAACGTTCTTCAGCAGTATTACTAGTGCTAATGTTCTTCAGCAGTGTTACTAGTGCTAACGTTCTTCAGCAGTGTTACTAGTGTTAACGTTCTTCAGCAGTGTTACTAGTGCTAACGTTCTTCAGCAGTGTTACTAGTGCTAATGTTCTTCAGCAGTGTTACTAGTGCTAACGTTCTTCAGCAGTGCTACTGGTGCTAACGTTCTTTAGCAGTGTTACTAGTGCTAACGTTCTTCAGCAGTGTTACTTGTGCTAACGTTCTTCGGCAGTGTTACTAGTGCTAACGTTCTTCAGCAGTGTTACTAGTGCTAACGGTCTTCAACAGTGTTACTAGTGCTAATGTTCTTCAGCAGTGTTACTAGTGCTATCGTTCTTCAGCAGTGTTACTAGTGCTAACGTTCTTCAGCAGTGTTACTTGTGCTAACGTTCTTCAGCAGTGTTACTAGTGCTAACGTTCATCAGCAGTGTTACTAGTGTTAACGTTCTTGAACAGTGTTACTAGTGCTAACGTTCTTCAGCAGTGTTACTTGTGCTAACGTTCTTCAGCAGTGCTACTAGTGCTAACGTTCTTTAGCAGTGTTACTAGTGCTAACGTTCTTCAGCAGTGTTACTAGTGCTAACGTTCTTCAGCAGTGTTACTTGTGCTAACGTTCTTCAACAGTGTTACTAGTGCTAACGTTCTTCAGCAGTGTTACTAGTGCTAACGTTCTTCAGCAGTGTTACTTGTGCTAATGTTCTTCAGCAGTGTTACTAGTGCTATCGTTCTTCAGCAGTGTTACTAGTGCTAACGTTCTTCAGCAGTGTTACAAGTGCTAACGTTCTTTAGCAGTGTTACTAGTGCTAACGTTCTTCAGCAGTGTTACTTGTGCTAACGTTCTTCGGCAGTGTTACTAGTGCTAACGTTCTTCAGCAGTATTACTAGTGCTAACGTTCTTCAGCAGTGTTACTAGTGCTAACGTTCTTCAGCAGTGTTACTAGTGCTAACGTTCTTCAGCAGTGTTACTAGTGTTAACGTTCTTGAACAGTGTTACTAGTGCTAACGTTCTTCAGCAGTGTTACTTGTGCTAACGTTCTTCAGCAGTGCTACTAGTGCTAACGTTCTTTAGCAGTGTTACTAGTGCTAACGTTCTTCAGCAGTGTTACTAGTGCTTATGTTCTTCAGCAGTGTTACTAGTGCTAACGTTCTTCAGCAGTGTTACTAGTGCTAACGTTCTTCAGCAGTGTTACTAGTGCTAACGTTCTTCAGCAGTGTTACTAGTGCTAACGTTCTTCAGCAGTGTTACCAGTGCTAACGTTCTTCAGCAGTGTTACTTGTACTAACGTTCTTCAGCAGTGTTACTAGTGCTAACGTTCTTCAGAAGTGTTACTAGTGCTAACGTTCTTCAGCAGTGTTACTAGTGCTAACGTTCTTCAGCAGTGTTACTAGTGCTAACGTTCTTCAGCAGTGTTACTAGTGCTAATATTCTTCAGCAGTGTTACTAGTGCTAACGTTCTTCAGCAGTGTTACTAGTGCTAACGTTCTTCAGCAGTGTTACTAGTGCTAACGTTCTTCAGCAGTGTTACTAGTGCTAACGTTCTTCAGCAGTGTTACTAGTGCTAACGTTCTTCAGCAGTGTTACTAGTGCTAATGTTCTTCAGCAGTGTTACTTGTACTAACGTTCTTCAGCAGTGTTACTAGTGCTAACGTTCTTCAGAAGTGTTACTAGTGCTAACGTTCTTCAGCAGTGTTACTAGTGCTAACGTTCTTCAGCAGTGTTACTAGTGCTAACGTTCTTCAGCAGTGTTACTAGTGCTAATGTTCTTCAGCAGTGTTACTAGTGCTAACGTTCTTCAGCAGTGTTACTAGTGCTAACGTTCTTCAGCAGTGTTACTAGTGCTAACGTTCTTCAGCAGTGTTACTAGTGCTAACGTTCTTCAGCAGTGTTACTAGTGCTAACGTTCTTCAGCAGTGTTACTAGTGCTAATGTTCTTCAGCAGTGTTACTAGTGCTAACGTTCTTCAGCAGTGTTACTAGTGCTAACGTTCTTCAGCAGTGTTACTAGTGCTAACGTGTACCTCTTCTTTTCTCACCAATAATTTATTAAAAATATTATTGATCACAAGAAGCAACAAATCAAGAAGAATCGTCTATTTGCATTTCTCAAAAACAGCCTTAAAATAGTTCCTTTCATTTAGAATTATCATATAACAGGATATTTATTCCATGACCTTCATATCCTTGAACCAGACTCCTAAGCGACCTATTATTACCGTGTAAACACGAAGTCAACATTTTGATAACATTTCCCAGACAGAAACTGAAATATTAAAATAACGATTGACAGTAAATGTTTGACTGGTAAACAAAGACTGCTGAGTTGTGTTGCATAAATCGATTCTGACAACACAACATCAACTCCATCATACATCATTTATTATGTGTATACCATAAGTTGTATCTTCATTTGGCTGCTTGATTTTTTCTTTTTCGAAGGTTTTCATTTATAACTCAGGAACTCCTACGATGATTTAAAATTTTCAATGCTCTGTGTATTTTTTTCCGGGTGATGTTTATATCCTTACGTGGATTAATATATTAACTAATACAGTGAGGACTGTATAAAATTATCTACTTCATTTGATGAATAATATAAAAGTGTATGGAAGTGATATTCCATTCACTCATTATTCTAGGTAGCGATGTTAATAAATATATTGACTTTTTTGGTTCCTCAGGAACAAAAAAAAAATGGAAAATAAGTAAATGAATGACTCGAGGATTGATAATGAAGATATATTTTAAGGCTTTTAATTAAAATTTAATAAAAAATAAAACTTGGCCGTTGTGGTTCCAATATAATGTTGGGACAGGAGTGTCTAATGCCTAGGATGGTCTTCTGGTGTTGATTATCTTGGGCGAAGGTGTTCGTCTGATGTTTTGAAACTCCTGTCACTAGTTGATTGTTGCACCACAATTCAGATTTGAGAGGTGAGGAGTCGTAATTTCCCTTTACGTCCTGTAGACAGGGATCTTGCTCCAATTTTCTAGCCTCTACCCTAGTTGACCAGGCCAGCAGCAGAGCTGTCAATAAAGAAAGCATCACTGGTTACGTAAGAGTTAAAAAAGTATAACATTGAAAAAAGACAAAGGGAGGTATTCAGTTTCAATGTCATTACTCGTAACCAGGTAAATCAGCAACAATGAACAGAAATACTCATGGTAGATCACCTTACCTTATCAGTAAAAGAGTGGAGGTAAAGTGATTCTCCAATCTTCAACCTACACCAGGTAAGGTTATACTGCCAGGAGTAGAAATTAAAGCAAATCAGACCCCAGGAACTGGAGTTTAGCCTCAGCCCGCTAGATGGTTGTGTGGACAGTGACTCGCTAATGGTGCCTGGGTGTCTGAGCTACGATAACCCCACTTATTAACGGCTTTTCCCTCACAGGTTATCTAGTGTATTTTAAAGTTAGTTAAACAGTGAATATCTTGTATAATAAATTTTAGCTTGCTGTTCTTCGTCATTACCTTCTTCATTAGTTAATCAGAGTGAAGACGTAACAAGGTTCTTCGTGAAAAAAAATCACAATATTAACTAAATTTAAGAGGGGAGATGTCAATGGAAAATTCACTGATTAATTTTACTTTTATTTAGGAAATAACAAAATCAAATTATGTCTTAAAGTGTTCAGTGATTGTAGCTTACATTGCTTACATACATAACTGCTAAGTGTTGCGAAAAACAGGACTTTAAATGAAATGGGAATCTCGCCTTGCCGAGGCAGCAGCCTCAGTTGCTAGAGTGAAGAGAAAAATCGATTGTGATAAAGGAAGGACGGTTAGAAAAGATAAAATTTTGCTCAGGTTGGGTTGGACGGGGCTGTCTTGGAATACAGTGCTCCAGAGGCTGCTAGTGTTGTCCTGGAAGACAGTGCACCAAGTGGAGATAGCAGCACTGGTAATGAAACAGGTAAAGACAACGCAATTCAGTTTACAGAGGTACAAGATCGCAATACTGCTGGAGTTGGAACCAAAGGGGATGATGCCTCAGGAAATACTGTTGACACCTTACCAACAAAACCTGGTGGAAGCACTGATGTCCATACTTGGGCGGTAGGTAGAAGGGAAACAAAAAATGCACCAGTAGCGAACGCAGCCACAAAAATCCTAGCAAACAAAATTCCATTATATGCAAATTCTGTGCCTTGGGAGTCTGCATGCGTGGTATATCTGGTAAAACAAGTGGGACTTGCACCTTTAAGCATCCAAAAAAATGCCGTACCCACATGACAACAGGAGGATGCAGCTCGCCTTCCTGTAATTTATTTCACCCCGAAATAGGTTACTCGTCATTCTATGAAAGAAAATGCTATAACATATACTGCCAAGCACATCATCTAAAGGGGACAAGAAGACACAGACCAGTCAGACTATGGGAAACAAAAGATGGGAGCCATAACCTCTCCAGAGAAGGCTTTTCAGTGCCAGGAAGGAAAAAAGACTGGCAAAAAATGACAGAAATCTTACACCAACTGAAAACACTTCAAGAACAGAGGCATAGTCATTGGCTTCCACTCCAGAACAACTGACATTAGAGCCTGCAAATAAAACCCTCTTAAATTCCATCAATATAACGACATTTGCCTTTGTAAACATACAGGGTCAAAAGCAGTCAGCAACAACAAAATTTCTTACATCATGGGACTGCTCACGGAGTCAAATGCCAATGTTTGCAGCTTTCACAGAGACCCACATAAAGGATCATTTTGACAACGAAATATAGACTCCAGGTTATAACGTATTCAGACTAAATAGGCAACATGGGGGGGTTAGCTTATACATCACAGAGTCGCTTATTTGCTCAGAACTACTAAACACCTCAAATAATGTAGTTGAAGTTTTGGCAGCAAAGATTGAAAACCGAAACGTTGTCACTGTGGTAGTATTCAAGCCTCCGGATGCAACTTCACAGCAATTCCAGGAAGTGCTTTTGAAAAAAATTAGCACTATCTGGAAAATCTCCCAACTGCTGCTCCAAACATCTTGCTGCTGGGAGATTTCAACTTTAGACACCTAAAATAGAGGAGTGTAGCAAATAATATTTCAGCAAAGATAACCACAGGAGGTTGCTCGGATGAAAATTAACACACACACGAGCTATTAAATCTCTGCACCAAATTCACCTTAAACCAGCAAATATTATAGCCTACAAGACTAGAAAATACGCTGGACCTCATCTTCACTATCGACGACGATCTGATACATAATATAACCGTATTAAAGACAATACACTCAGATCACGACATACACAGGGCTCCTGACCAGCCAAATGTAATTAGCCACGAGGGTGTCTTCACAAATTTCAACTTCAATAACGAAAACATACAATGGGAATAAGTCAACCGTGTCCTAAATGAAACAAGATGGGAATGTATCCCAAACAACACTTATCCGAACAATTACCTAGAAAAAATTAACTCTGTGGTTCTTGTGGTCTGCTCAAGACACATTCCATTAAGAAAAAGAGAAAGAAGTTGTAAACTAGATAGAGTTAGGCGCTCCCTATACAGAAAAGGGCAAAGAATCACAGAGCTGCTGAGAGGGGAAAATATATTTGAAATGCGAAGTGAAATAGCAAATATCGAACTTAAGCTGAAGGAATCTTACAGGAGAGAAGAGTCTCAGGAAGAACTAAAAACCATAAAGGAAATTAAAAAAAAAAAAAAAAAAAAAAAAAGGAATGCTTATTTTCTTATGGCAAATCTAAGGGAAAAACAACATCCAGTATTGGCCCCCTCCTTAGGCAAGATAGGACATACACAGTTGACAGCTAAGAAATGAGTGAGATACTAAAGTCCCAGTACGACTCAAAGTTCAGCGATCCGTTACCCAGACTAAGGGTTGACAATCTAAATGAATTCCTTCTGAACGAGACCTAAAATAATATCATCTCAAAAACCTCTGATATTATCCTAACACCACATGACTTTGAAAAGGCAATAAATGACATGCTCATGCACTCTGCCCCAGGCCCTGTCTCATGGAACTCGGTGTTCGTCAAGAACTGCAAGAAGCCCCTGTCACTTGCCTTCAGCATTCTATGGAGAGGGAGCATGGATAAAGGGGTCATCCCACAATCACTAAAAACAATAGATAAAGCCCCACTCTACTAAGGTGGCAGTAAAGCAACTGCAAAGAACTACAGACCGACAGCACTAACATCCTAAATCATAAAAATCTTTGAAAGAGTTATAAAAAGCAGGATCGCCAACCACCTAGATACCCATCAATTACACAACCCAGGGCAACACGGGGTTTAGAGCAGGTCACTCCTGCTTGTCCCGGCTACTGGACCACTGACGAGGTCCTGGATGTTATAAAGGATAAACAAAATGCAGATGTAGTATTCACAAACTTCGCAAAAGCCTTTGACAAGTGTGATCATGGTGTAATAGCGCACAAATTGTGTGGTAAAGGAATAACAAGAGAAGTTGGTAGATGGATCTATAACTTCCTAAAAAAACAGAACACAAAGAGTAAAAGTAAACAGAGTAAAGTCCAAGGCAGCTACTTTGTTCCACAAGGCACAATACCCACTCCCATCCTATTCCGCATCATCTTATCTGACATAGCTGGAGATGTAAGCCATAGCTCCGTGTCTTCCTTTGCGGATGACACCCAAATTGCCATGATAGTGACCTCCAACAATGACACCGCAAGACTCCAAGCGGACATCAACCAAATCTTCAGATGGGCCACTCAAAACAATATGAAGTTCAATGAAAAGAAATTTCAACTACTCACATATGGAAAACTTGAGG
The DNA here is from genome assembly GCF_026875155.1 of Cherax quadricarinatus. Taxonomy (NCBI): domain Eukaryota; kingdom Metazoa; phylum Arthropoda; class Malacostraca; order Decapoda; family Parastacidae; genus Cherax; species Cherax quadricarinatus. The sequence goes on from NC_069400.1 coordinate 46,391,704, forward strand.
AAATTAAAACTGTGTCAGGGTATACAACAAATTCTAACCATACAATAAACAGAAAAAATATTGTGAAGGGCCTGGGAGTGATAATGCCAGAGAATCTCACCTTCGAAGAGTGATAATGTCAGAGAATCTCACCTTCGAAGACCACAACAATGTATCTACCTCATCTTCTACAAAAGTTAAAGGATGATGATGAGAACCTTCAAAACTACGCACGCCAAGCCCATGATGATTCTCTTCAAATAGCTTGTTCTCTTTAAGCTGGAATACTGCTGTACACTACAAAGAACTTTCACGGCACACGTAAGTACGATAAGGTACCTAAATTACTGGGAATGGTTTGTATTCCCCGGAACGCAGGCGAGAGACATATATTATAATATACACTTGGAAAATCCTAGACGGATTAGTACTAAACTCGCACACGAAAATCACTCCCTATGAAAGCAAAAAACTCGGCAGGAGATGCAACATTCCCCAAGTGAAAAGCAGGGGCGCCACGAGTAGACTGGGAGACAACACAGTGAGTGTCAGGGGCTCAAGACTGTTCAACTGTCTCTCAGTATACATAAGGGAAATTACCAATAGGCCCCTGGCTGTTTTCAAGAAGGCACTGGACAGGCACCTAAAGTCAATACCTGACCAGCCGGGCTGTGGTTCGTACGTCAATTTGCGTGCGGCCAGCAGTAACAACCTGGTTGATCAGACCCTGATCCACCACGAGTCCTGGTCTCAGACAGGGCTGCGGGGGCGTTGACCCCCGAAACTCTCTCCAGGTATACTCCAGGTAAACAAATAACCCGCACATAAAAGAGAGAAGCTTACGACGACGTTTCGGTCCGACTTGGACCATTGACAAAGTCAATGGTGACTTTGTCAATGGTCCAAGTCGGACCGAAACGTCGTCGTAAGCTTCTCTCTTTTATGTGCGGGTTATTAGTGTATCGTTCCAGTCACGGTATTGTGCCTTTTTGTTATTTATACTCCAGGTAACGCGGGAAAGGGCTAGGTACCCAGAATAACCCAATACAGTCAGTGCGTCATCGAGAAATGTCTGGTATCCTGTCTTCTACCACAGGATACAACCCGAAACATACGGCTATCACCCAGGCACCAACTTACTGCTAGGTGAACAGGGGCAGCTGGTTTAAGAAAACATGCCCAACATTTCACCCCTGCCGGGGATCGATCAACCAAGCCACATTTGTATAATATTGGAATTCTTCAGTCTGACGTCTGGAGGGTTCTCGTCTAAGTACAAGAAACAGATTCCTTCAGTGGTGCTTACGTAACAAATATCACCTCGATCTCTCCTTTGTTCATTGTTCCCAAGCTTCCCAGGTATTAATAAAAACTATTGAGCCCAATAAATATGCTCTGATACTGGTTGAGTTACAATCCGCCTCTATTAACGTACATATTAATTGAATGTGTACTTGTATGTTCGTGATTATTAACTCATATTTATTTATTTACTTATTTATTTATTAATTTGAACATGATACAGAGAAGTACAAGGAATAAAATTTTTAAGTGCAGCATGCCAAAGCCCCTTGTATGTAGAGCATTATGGGCAAGCTTAAAAAATTAACTTAAGATTAACTAAGCAATGATATATTCAGTGGTACAAAAATTATTATAAAACAGATAACAATTTAGTACAAATGAGTATACAAAGACAGGTCATATGGTCATTTACTGTATTGCTGTGTAATCAGAAGAATGGAGTAATCTGTTAGGTAATGAAGTTAAATAGTAACAAAGTTTGATTGGGTCACAGGTTGACATTTATGAGATACAATAATGAGATATATATGAGATACAATTTATGAGATACAATTATTCAGTATTTATTTAGTTGTGGGTGAGTAAGTGATTTTCGAGAAGAGACTTGAATTTATAAACAGTGTTTCTTTTATATTCACAGGTAATGAATTCCAGATTTTAGGGCCTTTCATGTTCATTGAGTTTTTGCATAGCGTGAGATGGACACGAGGAACATCAAAGAGTGATCTGTGCCTTGTGTTATGGTCATGTGTTCTGTTGAGGTTGGAAAGGAGATGTTTGAGGGGAGGGTTTATGTCAGAGTTAAGTGTTCTATGTATGTAGTAGGTGCAGTAATAAGTATGGATGTTTTGTATTGTGAGTAGGTTTAGAGTTTTGAATATTGGTGGTGTCATAATAATTTAATCCCATGTAATTTCATTTGTTAAATTACTTACGTGCTAAATTGAGATTCGTTGTATCAATTGTTCACTGTACTGAGCAGACCCTAATTCATTTCTCAAGCATTTACGTGTAGGATGAAAATATTTTTAATATTCATTCCATTTAGTGATTTCTCTCCTAGATATTTAGATACATGGTGTGGCATGCAAAGAGTACGTAACCTTTATTCGGCGCATGTACACACCCTCATTTACAGGCTATCTCCCCCAACCAGCGAACCAGGTGACTAAGAGTTGACGATGGGGCCCCGTCGTTCAACTAGTGACCAGGTTCCAGCCAATAAGAAGATGGTTTTGGCAATCGCAGAGGTTATGTGGATACCACTCTCCTGTCTGCCCTTGTCATTCCCATTCTAGAGCTGGTTGAAGCACGGTCTGCTCTCTAGTGGCTTCTATTCTGCCTTGCTTACCGTGGAGTGCACTAATACCTATCACTGTACATAGTGTATATAGTGTACATATTGCTGTTCTAAATTGGTGAAGGATAATATAAGTCAAAAGTTTTCTGCTGTATTTATTTTACTCCCTTTACACCCAGGATAACAGGCCATTTGGAATCTTGGGTTGTAATACATGGCATAAATAAATCTAGCTTAACTATAGATATAGGATATATACACCAAAAATTGTATGTCATTCAGTGTACATTGTCCTTACCTGTGAGTCATGTATGTATGTATTCCGTGTATATAAACTGCGTGAGTTCAGTCCTTTCTAACTGTAAGATCATTCTTAAGAGTTTTAATTTGATAAATATCACAGACGACCTTTGCTTCTCGTATTCTTGGAGTCTACCTGGAGGGTCTTCCGGAGAAAGATGTCATTGCCCACGTAGCCTGATCCATCACATGGCCTCTCAGTGGATCATGACTTGATCAACTACGCTGTTACTGTAGGCCACACGCAATCTACTGTACGAACCACAGCCCAGCTGATCAAGAACTAACTTAAGCAATTAAAATGGTTTTGAGTTACGTGAATAATGGTCATTACTTGCGACGGGAAATTAAACTAATTTGGATGTTAGTGAGTGTTCTTGCTGAAAGACCTTCGTTACTGCCTCAAGGAAGACACGATTATGTTTGACAGAACGTTTATTCCTTCGTATTGTTGACACATAATAATCCATATGACCTCACTGGTCACTTCAAATTCAGATACGAATAATTTGAACAATCGGATGGTTAGTAATTGAAGCAATAAATGAATCATGTTAATACGTTGCGGTGTTGATAGAAAGACAACAACTCGGGTAATAGGTTGCAAGTTTAGAGACGTCAGACCGAGTGATTGATCCACGTCATCAGATATTCAAATGCATCAACTCTTTATAAACTCTTTATTTTTATATGTAATACTGTTCATAGCATATGACTAATACTGGGCTTTCCTGGCCTGGTTCTGAACCAAGTCTGTTCTTTCTTTACTGATCAGTATCGAGCTTTTCTTTCCTCTCATGGTCACAGAAGGTCATGGAAAGAATTAATTATTATTTAAGGTAAATCAGCCTTTTGTATATACCTTTTTATCACATACCAGTGAAGATGTCATGGCTGAGGGCAATGTGTGGTGTGAATATAATGCAGAGAATTCGTAGTTTGGAGATTAAGAGGAGGTGTGGGATTACCAAAACTATTATCCAGAGGGCTGGAGAGGGGTTATTGAGATGGTTTGGACATGGCTGGAGAGGGGTTATTGAGATGGTTTGGACATGTAGAAAGGGTGGAACGAAACAGAATGACTTCGAGAGCATACAAATTTGTAGTGGAGAGAAGGCAGGGTAGGGGTCGGCCTAGGAAAGGTTGGAGGGAGGGGGCAAAGGAGGTTTTGTGTGCGAGGGGCTTGGACTTCCAGCAAGTGTGCGAGGGGCTTGGACTTCCAGCAAGTGTGCGTGAGCGTGTTAGACAGGAGTGAATGGTTTTTAGGACTTGACGTGATGTTGGAGTGTAAGTAAGGTAACATTTGTGAAGGGGTTCAGGGAAACCGGCAGGCCGGACTTGAGTCCTGGAGATGGGAAGTACAGTGTCTACACTCTGAAGGAGGGGTGTTAATGTTGCAGTTTTATTACTGTAGTGTAAGGGCGCCTCTGGCAAGACAGTGATGGAGTGAATGATGATGAAAGTTTTTCTTTTTCAGGCCACCCTGCCTTGGTGGGAAACGGCCGATGTATTAATGATAAAATAATAATATAAATATAAATAATAATAATAATAATAATAATAATAATAATAATAATAATAATAATAATAATAATAATAATAATAACAATAATAATAATAATATATCTATGACAAAACAGTGAAGGTGAAATCATTTATGGGAATTTGAGCTTCTGTTTACCAAACTGGACTTTGTTCATTTTTTTACACAATTTTTTATCATAAAATTTTATGTTTGGTATTATCAGCTAGATTAGTCTACGTTAGGTTTGCACAAGTCCATATATATATATATATGTATATATATATATATATATATATATATATATATATATATATATATATATATATATATATATATATATATATATATACAACAGGTCGGCCGTCTCCCACCGAGGGAGGGTGACTCAAAAAGGAAGTAAATTCCCAAAAAGAAGATACTTTCATCATCATTCAACACTTTCACCTCACTCATACATAATCACTGTTTTTGCAGAGGTGCCCAGAATACAACAGTTTAGAAGGATATATAAAAATGTATAGCATATCCCATACAAACTGCCAATATCCCAAACCCCTCCTTTAAAGTGCAGTCATTGTACTTCCCATTTCCAGTACTCAAGTCCGGCTATATAAAAATAACCGGTTTCCCTGAATCCCTTCACTAAATATTACCCTGCTTACACTCTAACAGCTCGTCAGGTTCCAAAAACCATTCGTCTCTATTCACTCCTGTCTAAAATGCTCACACATGCTTGCTGGAAGTCCAAGCCCCTCGCCCATAAAACCTCCTAAATTTACACCCTTCCTCCATCATTTTCGAGGAAGACCCCTACCCCGCCTTCCTTCCCCTACAGATTTAAATGCTCTCCATATCATTATTTTTTGATCCATTCTCTCTAAATGACCAAACCACCTCAACAACCGCTCTTCAGTCCTCTGACTAATACATTTATTAACTCCACACCTTCTAATTTTTACAGTCCGAATTTTCTGCATAACACCACACATTGCCCTTAGACAGGGTATCTCCACTGCCTCCAACCACATCCTCGCTGAAGCATTTACAACCCAAGCTTCAACCCATATAAGATAGTTGGTGCCACTATACTTTCATACATTTCCTTTTTTGCCTCCATAGATTACGTCATTTGTCTCCACATATACCTCAATGCACCACTTACCTTTTTTCCTTAATCAGTTCTTTGGTTAATCTCATCCTTCAAAAACCCATCTGCTGACACGTCAACTCAAAAATATCTGAAAACATTCACTTCTTCCATACTCCATCTCTCCAATGTGATATCCAATTTTTCTCTATCTAAATAATTTGATACTCTCATCACCTTACTCTTATCTATATTCACTTTCAACTTTCTACCTTTACACACTCTCCCAAACTCGTCCACTAACCTTTGTAACTTTTCTTCAGAATCTCAAACCGTTCCCAGTAATTTAGGTACCTTATCGTACTTATGTGTGCCATGAAAGTTTTTTGTACACTCTTCAGGTCAGGAATGACGCAGGCATTGAAGGGGGCAGTTAGTGTACAACAGTATTTGAGCCTAGGGAGTACAAGCGAGTTCAAGAGAATCATCATGGGCTTGGCGTCCGTAGTTTTCAAGGTTCTCATTATCCATCCTATAATTTTTCTAGCAAATGCAGTAGATTCATTGTTGTGGTCTTCGAAGGTGAGATCCTCTGACATTATCACTTCTAGGACATTGACATTACTTTTTTGGTCTATTGTATGGTTAGAATTTGTTGTATACCCTGATACGGTTTTAATTTCCTCAAGTTTTCCTATCTGAGTTTCCTTTATTGTTTTCAGTTCTTCCTGAGACTCTTATGTCCTGTTAGATTCCTTCAGCTTAAGTTCGATATCTGCTATTTCACTTCGTATTTCAGATATATTTTCCCCTCTCAGCAGCTCTGTGATTCTTCACCCTCGTCTGCATAGGGAATGTCTCTCTCTTTCTAGTTTACATCTTCTTTTACTTTTTCTTAATGGAATGTGCCTTGAGTAGATCACAAGAACCAGAGTTAATTTTTTCTAGGCAATTGTTTGGATAAAGGTTGTTTAGGATATATTCCCATCTTGTTTCATTTAGAACATGGTTGGCTTGTTCCCATTGTATGTTTTCATTACTGAAGTTGAATTTTGTGAAGACACCCTCATGATTGATCACATTTTGCTGGTCATGAGCCCTGTGCATACATGTCTATATCTTTTTTATGTGGTGATCTGGGTGTATTGTCTTTAATACGGTTATATTACGTATCAGATCGTCGTCGATAGTGAAGATGAGGTCCAGCGTATTTTCTAGTCTTGTAGGCTCTAATATTTGCTGGTTTAAGGTGAATTTGGTGCAGAGATAAAATAGCTCGTGTGTGTGTAAATTTTCATCCGAGCAACCTCCTGTGGTGACTTCTGCTAAAATATTATTTGCTACATTCCTCAATTTTAGGTGTCTCAAGTTGAAATCTCCCAGCAGCAAGATATTTGGGGCAGCAGTTGGGAGATTTTCCAGACAGTGGTCATTTTTTCAAAAGCATTTCCTGGAATTGCTGGAAAGTTGCATCCGCAGCCTTGAATACAACTAAAATTTCAACTACATTATTTGAGGTGTTTAGTAGTTCTGAGCAAATAAGCGACTCTGCGATGTACGTATAAGCCAACCCACACATGTTGCCTGTTTAGTCTGTCGCATCTAAATACGTTATAACCTGGGATCCATATTTCCTTTATGTGGGTCTCTGTGAAAGCTGCAAACGTTGCATTTGACTCCATGGGCAGTTCCATGATATAAGAAATTTTGTTTTTGTTGACTGCTTTTGACCCTGTATGTTTAAAAAGACAAATGTCGTTATATTGATGGAATTTAAGAGGGTTTTATATGCAGGATCTAATGTCAGTTGTTCTGGAGTGGAAGCCAATGACTATGCCTCTGTTCTTGAAGTGTTTTCAGTTGGTGTAAGATTTCTGTCATTTTTTGCCAGTCTTTTTTCCTTCCTGGCACTGAAAAGCCTTCTCTGGAGAGGTTATGGCTCCCATCTTTTGTTTCCCATAGTCTGGCTGGTCTGTGTCTTCTTGTCCCCTTTAGATGATGTGCTTGGCAGTATATGTTATAGCATTTTCTTTCATGGATTGACGAGTTACACATTTTGGGGTAAAATAAGTCACAGGAAGGGGAGTTGCATCCTCCTGTTGTCATGTGGGTACGACATTTTTTTGGATGCTTAAAGGTACATGTCCCACTTGTTTTACGAGATATACCACGCATGCAGACTCCCAAGGCCCAGAATTTGCATATAATGGAATTTTGTTTGTTAGGACTTTTTATGGCTGCGTTCGCTGCTGGTGCATTTTTTGTTTCCCTTCTACCTACCGCCCAAGTATGGACATCAGTGCTTCCACCAGGTTTTGTTGGTAAGGTGTCAACAGTATTTCCTGAGGCATCATCCCCTTTTGTTCCAACTCCAGCAGTATTGCGATCTTGTAACTCTGTAAACTGAATTGCGTTGTCTTTACCTGTTTCATTACCAGTGCTGCTATCTCCACTTGGTGCACTGTCTTCCAGGACAACACTAGCAGCGTCTGGAGCACTGTATTCCAAGACAGCCCCGTCCAACCCAACCTGAGCAAAATTTTATCTTTTCTAACCGTCCTTCCTTTATCACAATCGATTTTTCTCTTCACTCTAGCCACTGAGGCTGCTGCCTCGGCAAGGCGACATTCCCATTTCATTTAAAGTCCTGTTTTTCGCAACACTTAGCAGTTATGTATGTAAGCAATGTAAGCTACAATCACTGAACACTTTAAGACATAATTTGATTTTGTTATTTCCTAAATAAAAGTAAAATTAATCAGTGAATTTTCCATTGACATCTCCCCTCTTAAATTTAGTTAATATTGTGATTTGTTTTTTTCACGAAGAACCTTGTTACGTCTTCACTCTGATTAACTAATGAAGAAGGTAATGACGAAAAACAGCAAGCTAAAATTTATTAAACTAGACACCACTGAAATCTGAATTGTGGTGCAACAACCAACTAATGACAGGAATTAAAAAACATCAGACGAGCACCTCCACCCAGGATAACCAACACCAGAAGACCATCCTGGGCATTAGACACTCCTGTCCCAACATTATATTGGAACCACAACGGCAAATTTTTATTTTTTATTAAATTTTAATTAAAAACCTTAAAATATATCTTCATTATCAATCCTCGAGTCATTCATTTACTTATTTTTCATTTTTTTTTTTGTTCCTGAGAAACCCAAAAAGTCAATATATTTATTAATACCGCTACCTAGAATAAAGAGTGAATGGAATATCACTTCCATACACTTTTATATTATTCACCAAATGAAGTAGATAATTTTATACAGTCCTCACTGTACTAGTTAATATATTAATCCACGTAAGGATATAAACATCACCCGGAAAAAAATACACAGAGCATTGAAAATTTTAAATCATCGTAGGAGTTCCTGAGTTATAAATGAAAACCTTCGAAAAAAAAAAAAAAATCAAGCAGAAAAATTTGAAGTTTCAATTTAGGGTTATACACATAAAAAATGTGTATAAATGGAGTTGATGTTTTTGTTGTCAGAATGATTTATCCCAAACAAAAACCTCAGCGCTTTGTTTCCCGTAAAAATTTTTACTGCAATCGTTATTTTAATATTTTTTTTTCTTTTGGGAAATGTTATCAAAAGGGTTGACTTTCGTTTTTTACAGGGTTTAAAAATAGGCCCGGCTTAGGGGTTGGGGTCAAGGAAATAAAGGTCTTTGAAAAAATTTTTCCTGTTATATGAAAATTTCCCTAAATAAAATTAACCATTTTAAGGCTTTTTTTTAAGAAATGCAAATGGGACGATTCTTCTTGATTTGTTGCTTCTTGTGATAAAAAATATTTTTAATAAATTTTTTGGGAGAGAAAAAAAGGGAGGTCCCAACTTTTGCCTAGAAACACTGTTTGAAAAACTTTTTAAGCATTTGTAACACTGCTGAAAACGTTAGCACTATTAACATTTGCTGAAGAAGTTAGCATTGTAACACTTTTTGAAAAAACATTAGCACAAAGAAAACACTGCTGAAAAACTTAAAAATAGAAAACCACTGCGGGAAAGAACGTTAGCACTAGTAAAAATGCGGGAAGAAGTTAGCAAAGAAAACACTGGGGGAAGAACGTTAGCACTAGAAACACTGCTGAAAAAAACGTTAGCACTAGTAAAAACTGCTGAAGAACTTACCCACTTTTAACCCCTGCTGAAGCCCTTTGGGCATAGAAAACACTGTGAAGAACTTTTAACACAATTAACACTGATGAAGAATTAGCATTAGTAAAAAATGCTAAAAGAACTTTTAGCACTAGTAAACTGCTGAAGAACGTTAACACTAGTAACACTGCTGAAGAACTTTTGCACTAGTAACACTCCCTAAAGAACGTTTTTCACTATTTAACCCCGGTTGAAGAAATTAGCACTAGAAACACTCTAAAGAACGTTAACACTAGTAAACTGCTAAGAACTTTTTAGCACTATTTAAAACTTGCTGAAAAGGGTTAGCCTATAAAACTGCTGAAAAATTTAGAAACTGGTTAACACTGCTAAAGAACGTTACCTAGAAACACTGCTGAAAAACGTTACATAGTAAAATTTGCGGGAAGAATTTTGCACTAGAAACACTGTGAAGAACGTTAGCACTAGAAACCACTGCTGAAAAAACCTTTAGCACTATTAAAACTGCTGAAAAAACTTTAGCATAGTAACCGGAAAAAACGTTAAAACAAAGTAACACTGCTAAAGAACTTTTAACTAGTAACACGCTAAAAGAATTTTTGACTAGTAACCCCCTGCTGAAGAACGTTAGCACTAGTAAAACTGCTGAAGAACATTGCCTAGTAACACTCCCCGGAAGAACGTTTAAACTAGTAACACTCCCTAAAAGAATTTTTGCACTAGTAAAAAATTCTAAAGGGAAACGTTGGGCCTAGTAACACTGCTGAAAAACGTTGCACAAAGAAACCTGTGAAAAACGTTAGCACTAGTAAACACGTAAAAGAAGGGTAGCACTAGTAACCTATTAAAAGAACGTTTAGACAAGAACACTCCCTAAAAAAACTTGCAAGTAAAACTGTTTAAGAACGTTACACTGGGAAACACTGCGAAGAACTTTTTAGCACAAAGAAAACACTGCGGAAGAACTTAGCATTTGAAAACCCTGCTGAAAAAACTTACCCTTATTTAACACATCTTAAAGAACGTTAGAAATAGTAAAAACTGCAGAAAACGTTAGCATTTCAAAAAATGTTTGAAAAACGTTAGAAATTAGTAAAAATTCTGAAAAAAACTTTTGCACTAAAACAACTGCTGAAGAACTTTTAGCATTTTAAAAAAATGCGGAAGAAGTTAGCACTATAACACGGGCTAAGGGAAATTTTAGCACTATATTCAACCTAGGATTTCAAATGGCCTGTTTTCCCAGGTGTAAGGGGGGCAAAAAAAACACATTAAAAAAAATTTTTAAAGACTTAAAATTACCCTTCCCAAAATTTATAACACCCAATATTTTAAATATGTACAGTGAAAAATTAAGTAAATTTTCCACGGTAAGCAAGGCAGAAATGAAGCCAAAAAGATAGCAGACCTGCTTAAACCCCGCTTTTAAGAGGGGGAAATGACAAAGGGCAAAGGAGAGCGGTACCCAAATAACCTCTGCGATTGCCCACCCCAAACCTTCTTTTTTGGGCCCCTTAAACCTGGCCCTTATTAAAAACGATGGGGCCCCATAAACAACCTTGGGCTAACCGGGTTTCGGGGTTGGGGGAGATAGCCTGTAAATGAGGGGGGGCCCCATGCCCCGAAAAAATTTTTCGTACTTTTGCATCCACACCCCCCCCCCCGGAGAAGGCTCAGGTTTAGGCCCCCACCTCCATTGGTAACCGTGCCGCCAGGGCCCCACAAAAAAAGGGGACCCGCCTATCCCTCTCCACCACCCCAACCTTGGGATAAGCTCTTTTTTCCTATTTCCCTGAAACCCAAACCCAAAAACCAATTTGAGACAGCAGCCCCGATAAGCCAACATAGGTCCAAGATAAAAGCGGGGGGTTTCCCCGAAACCCCCTCAACAAAAAAAAAAAACCCCAAAAATCGGGGGAAAAAAAAAAAGACTTGAAAGGGGGGTTACCCAAATACTTTCCCAAACCTAAAAAAATTTTTTTTAAACTAGACCTTGACAAAGTTCTGCCAAAAAAAAATTTTTTTTGCCGGCAATATATTTAAAAAAAAATTGTAGGGCTAAAGCCTGAGAGCCAACGAAAACCCTTTGTGTTGGGGATTCTTCATGGCTTGGAGAAAACTAAGGGGTTTTGTGACACGGGTTAACTGTGACCACCTCCCAAATTTTTGGGCCCACAAAAACATCGAAATGCCCAAAGCCATTACCAGGGGCGGGGGGCCTTTTTTTTCCCAAGGGTAGAGTAAGCCTCTGATGTGGCGGGAAACCCTTGGGGCTAAAAAAAGTTTTTCCCGTTGGGCCCTGCAGCCCCTTTTTCCCCGTTTTGGGTAATATTTACCCCCCCAACCCCAAAAATCAAAAGCATAAACCTGTAATAAAAAAGGTTTTTGGGGAAAAAGAAGTAGGAGACAAGAAAAAGGGGTTTGCAGACCAAAAAACTTTTTCCCTTTTATTAAAAGCAGTGTTACAATTGACTTTCCAAATTTAAAAGGGAACTTTATGACGGGAAAAAGAGAGGTAAGAGGGGTACAAATCTGAGAAATTTTACAAAATTTCTTCTGAAAAAATCCTATCACCCTTTGGGGAAACTTTTTGAAGAATTTCCTACGGGAGGAACTGGATTTTTTTTTAATGGGAAAAAAATTTAGAAATTTTTAGTGCCAATTTCCCACTACCTACTTCAGGGCCTGGGAAAAATTTTCAGGGGCCCTGGCCAAAAGGGAAGATTTGGGACAAATTAACTGTTAAATTGGGGGAATTAAAAAAGGGGTTCCCCTCAAACAGGTTTTAAAGTCAAATTAGGGTTGTTTCCCAAGTATCAAACCCCCAACAAAAAATTTTCATCTGGGTTATGTTTGCCGTCCCTTAAATTTCCTTTAATAGCCTGAGGGAAACGGGGTTTTCGGGAAAATGAAGAGGGGAATTTTTCTTTCCAAAGGGGGTAACTTTTTAAAATGATAAGACCCCCGGAATCACAAAGGCCCAAGTTTTCCCTTTGCCTTATCTTTTCAAAGGAAACCGATTGAAATTTTAAAGGAGTTTTAATTTTGGGCCCAAAAAGTAGCCTTCCCCCAAAAGCCCAATTACGTCATCCAACGAGGAAGAGGGTAAGCATCTGTAATTGTGCCCCTCTTTCCCTTTTTTAACGGTTAGGTCTGGCCCATACAAACCCCCCCATCCCCTTTTTTTTAATGGGAGGCACTTTTTAAAAGCCCAGGGACTAGACGACTCCCCCCATTTAAACCCATTTTTTCAAACCAAGAAGTCAATTTCCCTTGCTGAAGAAACCCTTTTGCTTTTTCAGGTTTAAAAAGGCTCTTTTGGGGGAGAGTTTTTTGGTTTTTGGGTTTTTCCCCCCATCTACATCATGGTAACCAACTCCCTTTTTTTTCGGGCAAAATCCCGAAAAAAAAATTAGGATATAAATGTAGAACCCTTTTAAATTTTTTTGTTTGGGTATTTCGATAATCCTTTCCTTTTTAAAGGGGCTTGGATCCTTGAGGAGGCAAAAATTTGGGAAAGTTTGTATTAATTTAAGAGATAGAGTCCCAAAGAGTCGAGTCGTCCTAAAGGGGGTTGGGAGGCCAAAAGGTCATTACGGGGGACTTTATCTGGTGAATAAAAACCCTTTGATTTGATTTTTTGTGGCAAGTTTTTTTTTTTGGGTCTTTAATGGGAGTTTCCACATTTTTTTTAAATCTTTTAATTACTTAAAATTGCATAGGTCCCTTTAAACTTCTTTAAAGGGTGGGCCGGTTTGGGGGTTTCCGGGAAAACCCAACCCCTTGTCTCCGGGTTTAAAGGGAAAAGGGGGGAAGGGGTTGGGCCTTCGGTCTTACCCCCCTTTTTAATTTTTACTTTGAGCTGTCTTTAGTTTTAAGCCGTGGTTTAACTCCCCGTCCCAAACCTGAAACCCCTTGAAGACGGGTTTTTGGGAGGGGGAGCTTAGTCTTTCTCCCTTCCTTTCCTTTTCTTTGAGCCCAAAAAGGGGACCTCGTACTTTTGTCCCCAAAAAGATTTCGTTTCAAACGGATTTTCCCTTTAACCCTTGCCCCGGGCTCTTTTAACGGAGAACGGGAACAAGGGTTTAGATTCACCCCAATCTGTGGGAAAGTCCCTGCAAAAATTCTCATCTTTTTTTTTTTAAGGGTTTTTGGGGGGAAATTTTTCCAAAGGGCCCGCCTTGGGCCCTGGGGGTTTGAAAAGGCAGTGGAAAATTTTTGTAAATTATCCCTAACCTAGTTAAATTCCCTAAATGCTTTGGCAGGGGAAATTTTAGTCCCCTTGTTCATTTTGAAAATATTTTTTGGAAATTTCCCCAAAAAAAGGGAAAGGGAATTTTGTTAAAGTTTTGAGAATAGCTTTAGTATTTATACTACGCTTTTGGGGGACCCGTTTTCGGGATATTGGTTTATTTTTATCCATAATTGTACAATAAAAAAAATTGTTTTTCCAGATTTTTGGATTGGGTTTGTGGCCCTTTCACAATTAAAATTAAAAAATCGGAAAAAGGGTTCCCCATCACAGGTATGGGTTGGAAGGTGCGGGTTTTAAATAGAATTTTTCCGGGTTTTTCCAACTTGCTGCATTTCCAACCCCTTTAATTGATTTTAAATCTTTTTTTAAATTGTTGGCCAAAAAAAAATTTCTTTTGTGTTTTCTATACAAGGTTTTTGAAAAATTCCTAAGTGACCTCCTGTTTGACGTTTTTTAAGAGTTTTAATTTAATATCTGGGGTTTCCAATACTTGGTTGGAACCATAACCTGGTAAAAAAGGGCCGGGGCCCCCCTTTGTCTCCTTCCCAGTCTCAGTGCTCCCAAATTAATCATTTTTAATTCATACTTAAATGGATGACCCAAAGAGGTTTTCCCCAGGGCCCTTGCCTCAAAAGCTTTTTTTTTAACCAAAAGGGTCCTTACGTTGTTCCCCCCGGAAAAGGACACCCCTTGGGCAGGGTAAAAAGAAAACGGAATCCTGCAACCTGGGAATAGGAAGGTTTTTGATCGGGGATTTTTGTTCATTTTATTTACGGGGACCCCGGGCCCGGGTTTGTTTTCTCATAAAACAACGGGCTATTCCGAGCCCGGAGTGCCCCAAAGGATAGTGTCAACTTTCCCCCAGACCCCCCCTGGGATTTTCCCCCGGGTTAGGGCCCAAACACTGGAAAAGCATTAATCTTTTTGGGTTCAGGACACGAACAAACCCATTAGTAATGTTATTCCCCCAGTTTTAACATGGCATTTTTCATGGGAAAACCCTTTTGAGATCCCTACAGTCAAGTCCCCGTGTAATTTTTGGGAAATGTACTAAATTTTATGAAAAGGGAACAGAATAATTTTCCTCCATGGGTTTTCCAAATTAAAATGATGAATTCAAGGAATTTTCTCTAAAAGGGGGTTAATATTCCTTCTTAACAAGGGGGCAATATGTCCGTATCTCTAAAGGGTTATTTACTTTTAATTTGGGGGTTTGATTTTTTCCTTAAAAGGGAAAAAAAGATTTTTCCCCAAAAAATTTTGGGGGCCAAAACCCTTTTTTTTCTACTTCTCTAGGGGACTTGTTACTAGGGATATTAGAGTTTTTCCCCCCAAAGGGTTTGAGGTTTTTGGGGGGCATTTGGGAATGATATGCCCTACTTTTTTAAACACCAAAAGCAACGACAGGCTTGCCCTTTACCCCCTGATGACTTTTGCAAGTGGTGTCTTTTCTGGTTTGTGCCTTTTCTGGATATTGTTTGTCGAGATGCTCCTTTTGTATTTTGGGCCCTCTCCGCAGGGGGCCTTTATTTTAAAAGGGTTGGGTTTCCCCCAGGTGATTTGGGTTTTGGAGGGTCGAAAGACGCTCCCCCCCGGCGGAACTTCTTTTCCCCAATTTTTGTCGATCTCGTCACCCAGACTTTTTAAAAAGAAAAAGGGCCGCTGGGACAAGGAGGGGTTTTTCGTTTTAAGGTATCAGCCAACCGGGCCCCGCCCCCAAATTTCAGTGGGTTAATCCCCGATCCGCGGGAAAGGCCACGAACCTCTGGCCCCAGACCCCAAAGGCAGGTTACAATCGGGTTTAAGCTGAAACCAGCTCCTAAAAAGTTAGAGACACCCACTCGCTTATCCCCAGGGGTTTTAAAAGCTTTGGTTTGTGTCCCCCAAATTTCCCCCGGGTTTGGGACCAAGCTCCCGCCTGTTAAAAAAATTTGAAGGTTTTAAAACCGATATTTACGGGGTCCATTTATAGCCCCAACCACTGGGTCTTCACCTTTAATCGAAAATTAAAGCGTCAGTTAATACCGCCCGAAAATTTCCCTTTGTGCCTTAAAAAAATAATGCTGTATAACCAACGCTCCCCATGTTTCCCGGGCCCACCTAAAGGGCTCGAGCCTGTTTTTCCCGAACCCTTTCCCAAAAATTGCTTTTGGTTCCCCCCTCATTAAAAGGGGGGAACCAAGCTGTATTTCTTTTTGAAAAATGAAACTTTTTCAGAATGCGAAAACTGCCTCCTTTCTCTTTCCCTATCAAATTCTTCCCTTCGAATGCCCTCTTTTTCCCTATTTTGCTAAATTTTTGTTTTTTGCCAGCTGAATTTCCAAACCCGCCCTTTTGTTTCACCCTGAGAAAACCCCCAGCTGCATTTTAAAAATGCCATTTTGCTCCTTTGGGGTTTTCATCTTCCTCCTGCGAAAACCCATAGTATTTTTTTGCCCTACTCCCGTAGGGGGGAGGAGTCTGATGTCCCAAACTCTTTTCAAAAGTATGTCACAATAAGTAAAACGCAGTTGCGAAGCTTTTAAGAGGCGTTTATGGGAAAATCCCAAAAGGGAACGAGCAATTTGCCAACAACGCTGTGGGGGAAAATTTTAGGTGGGTTTTTTCAAATTTTTATCCCGACACCAGGCGTTGACTCGTTGGGTGGCATAAGTTTTTTCGCTATGCACAGTCGAAAAACCCCAACGAAACCGTTAATTTGCAGAAAAAACGCTTAGTATGCACAGAAACGATTGCAGAATACGCATAAAAGCAAAGCCGACTGCACACAAACTGCCCTTTAGCGAAGCGAGCACCTGAACAATTAGTAGGAGCTGCTGAACGACCCCTCAAAACAAGGTGATCATAAGCACTGACAACGCAAAATTTTTAAAAAAGCAAAAGGAAACAGAAAGCTAAAAAATTTCCCCTGTTTACAAGCTTCACCCAAAGCTCAACCGTTTCTTAAGCCCCAGCTCTCGGACGGGCTCCCCAAATTTTACAACCTAGGATTTAAAAGGGCCCTTTTAAATCCCGGTGAAGGGGAAAAGCAAATAAACACAGTAAAAAAGGGTTTAATTTATTTATCCTTCCCCAAATTTAACGAAATTATGTACACTATGTCCAGTGAAAAATTATGTGCACCCCGGAAAGCAAGGCAAAAATAGAAGCCCAAAGATAGCAACCGTGCTTCCCAAACCCAGCTCTAAGGGGGAAATTTGAAAAGGGGCAGACAGGAAAAGGGCGGAAACCCAAAACCTCTGCGTTTGTCAATCCCACCTTCTTATTGGTAGAACCTGGCACTAGTTGAACATGGGGCCCCATAAATCAACCCCCTTAAGAAACCTGGTTCGTGGGTTTGGGGGGGAAAAAGCCCCGAAATGAGGGTGTGTCCATGCGCCGAATAAAGGGGTTTCGTACTTTTGCATGCCCCCAACCCAGCAACAATTGGGTGAAAAATTTACACTTGTAACACTTTAAGAACGTTTAAAACTAGTAAAAATGCTGAAGAACGTTAGCACTAGTTTAAATTGCCTTTAAGAACGTTAGCACTGTTTTCACTGCTGAAGAACGTTAGGGATAGTAACACTGCTTTAAAAGGGTTTTTACTAGTAAACTGCGAAGAAAAGTTGCCAAGTAACACTGCTGAAGACGTTAAACACTAGTAAAAACCCGCTGAAGAACGTTTGCACTTTAAAAACAACCCGAAGAACATTAGCACTTTGTAAAAACTGAGAAGAAAAGTTTCAATAGTAAAACTGATAAGAACGTTAGGGACTAGTAAAATGTGAAGAAAAAAATTTTTGCACTAGTAACCCTGCTGAAGAACTTTTAAAACCCAGTAAAAAACTGCCCGAAGAACGTTAGACTTTTAAAAACTGCTGAAAAACGTTTTGCATAGTAAAAACTGCTGAAGAACTTAGCATAGTAAAAACTGTGAAGAACGTTAACACTTTGTAAAAATGCGGGAAAAACGTTTGCATAGTAAAAACTGCTTAAAACGTTTTGCACTAGTAACACTGCTGAAGAAACCCTTAGCCTGGGAACACGCTGAAGAACGTTTCACTAGTAACACTGCTGAAGAACTTAGCCCCTAGTAACACTGCTGAAAAACGTTAGCACTAAATAACACGCTGAAGAAAAGTTTGCATAGTAACACTTTTCTGAAGAAAGTTAGCACTATTTAAAACTGCTGAAAAACATTTGAAATAGTAAAACTGCTGGAAAAAAGTTAACAAATAGTAACACTGCTGAAGAACGTTAGCATAGTAACCTGCTGAAGAACGTTTGGGACTAGGTTTAAACTGCTGAAGAACGTTAGGGACTTTGTAACACTGCTGAAGAACGTTTGCACTAGTTAAAACTGCTGAAGAAAGTTTAAAACTTTGTAACACTGTGAAGAACGTTAGCACTAGTAACACTGCTGAAGAACGTTAGCACTTGTAACATATGAAGAACGTTTTTGCCAAATACAACACTGCTGAAAACGTTAGGCCCCTATTAAAACTGCTTAAGAAAAGGTTGCCTAGTAACACTAAATGAAGAACGTTAGCACTGTAAAAAACTGCTGAAAACGTTGCACTTGTAACACTGTGAAAAGTTAGCACTAGCAAAACTGCTGAAAAAACGTTAGGGCCCCAGTAACACTGCTTAAAAAACGTTTTGCACTAGCAACACTTTCTGAAGAACGTTTGCACAAATAACCATCTGAAGAACTTTAGCAAGTAACACTGCAGAAGAACGTTTTTGCACTAGCAACCCCTGCTGAAGAACTTAGCAATAGTAACATTCTGAAAAACGTTTTTTACTAGCAACCCCCTGCTGAAAAAAACGTTAGCACTAGTAAAAACTGCTTTAAAACGTTGGGACTTTGTAACAATGCTGAAAAAAGTTTAAACACTTTTCAACACGTGAAAAACGTCAGCACTAGTAACACTTTTTAAGAAAGTTTAAAAACTAGTAACACTGGTGAAGAACGTTAGCCTAGTAAAAACTTTCTGAAGAACGGGAGCACTAAAATTTTCCCCCCGTGAAGAACGTTTTGCACTAGTAAACTGCTGAAGAACGTTAGCACTATAAAAAATGAAAAGAACGTTAGAAATATAACAATGCTGAAGAAAAGTTTGAAATAGTAACACTGCTGGGAAAAACATTTTAAAACTAGTAACATGCTGAAGAACGGGTTTAAAACGTAACACTGCTGAAGAAAAGTTAAAAACTGTAACACTGCTGAAGAACGTTTTGCACTTTTAACATGGGGAAAAACATTAGCACTAGTAAAAACGCTAAAGAACGTTAGCCCCTATTTCACTGAGGAAGAACGTTTTGCACTAGTAACCCCTGCCCGAAGAACGTTAGCACTAGAAAGCTCATGAACGTTTTGCCCCTTGTAGCGTGATGAAGAACGTTAGCACGGTAACACTGGGTCTTTAACCTCAGCACGAACAATGCTGGGAAAAACGTCAGCACTAGTAAAATGCTGAAGAACGTTTGCATATAACACTGCTGAAGAAAAGTTAACACTAGTAAAACTGCTGAAGAACGGGTTTAAAACTAGTAACACTTTCTGAAGAACGTTAGCACTATAAAAACTGATGAAGAAAAGTTAGGCTAGTAAAACTGGGGTGAAAAACGTTTTGCACTAGTAAAAATTTCAAGAACGAAAACACTATAACATGATGAAAAAAACGTTAGCACTATTAAAACTGATGAAGAACGTTAGCAAATAGTAAAACTGATGAAGCGTTAGCATTGTAAACAAATGCTGAAGAACGTTTAAAACCCGGTAAAAAAAGATGGAAATTTAGGGACTTTTTTAAAACCCGGGTGATTAACGTTAGCACTAGTAACACGATAAGAACGTTAGCAAATTTAACACTGGAAAAAAACGTCAACACCGAAAAAACTGCTGAAAACGTTACCCTAGTAACCCTGCGAAAAAAACGTTTGCACAAATAACATGAGGGAAAAAACGTTTTTGGACTAGTTGCACTGCCCGAAAAGGAAAAGTTTTGCACTAGTAACACTGTTCAAGAAACGTAGCACTATTTAAAACTGATTTAAGAACGTTTTCACTAGTAAAACTGCTGAAGAAAGTTTTGCACCAGAAAACCCCTGCTGAAGAACGTTACACTAAACACTGATGAAGAACGTTTAACACTAGTAACAATTTCTGAAGAAAGTTAGCACTAAAAAACCCTGCTGAAAAGAACGTTTAGCACTGTTTCACTGATGAAGAACGTTGCAATTTTACGCTTTTGAGGGAAAGTTAGCAAAATAGTAACAATGATTTAAGGGAAAGTTAGTGCTAGTAAAAACCTTTATGAAAAAACTTTTTCCCAGTAACATGATGAAGAACGTTTGCACTAGCAAAACTCTTTAAGAACGTCAGCACCAAAACCCCTGCAGAAAACGTTATCACAAATTTAAAACTGCGAAAAAACTTAAACAATAGTAACACTGATGAAGAACGTTAGGGGCTATTAAAAATTTCGAAGAAAGTTATCATTTGGGAAAACTGTTCAAGAAAGTTAAAACTGTAACACTGATGAAAAAACGTTGCATACCAAAAATGATGAAGAACGTTTCCAATAGTAAAAACTGATGAAAAACGTTTGCACTATAACACTGCTTAAAAAAAACGTTAACACTGGCAACACTGTGAAAAAAACGTTGCACTAATAAAAAACTGTGAAGAACGTTAGCACAAATAAAATGATGAAGAAAAGGGTTTGCACTAGTAACACTGAGGAAGAACGTTAGGGGGTATTAACATGCTGAAGAAAAAGGTTTTCATTTGTAAAAATGTTTTAAGAAAAGTTTAAACACTTTGTTTAAAACCCCATGAAGAACGTTTTAAAACTGGCAACCTGATAAGAACGTTAGCACTAATAACCAAATGCTGAAGAACTTAAGCAAATATTTTCACTGAAGGAAAAACGTTTGCCCCTTGTTAAAACTGCTGAAGAACGTTATCATTAGTAACACTTTCAAGAAAAGTTAGCACTAGTAAAAACCAAAAGCTGAAGAACGTTAACACTGGCAAAAACTGATGGGAAAAAACTTAGCACTAATAACACTGCGAAGAACGTTAGCACTAGTTTAAAACTGGTATGAAGAAAAGGGTTTGCAATAGTAAAAACTGGGAAAAAACGGTTCAGCACCCCAAAAAACGTTGAAGAACGTTTTTCATATAACATGATGAAAAAACGATTGCACTTGTAACACTGATGAAAAACGTTACACTAGTTTCACTGCTGAAAAACGTTAAACCTAGTAACACTGATGAAGGAAAGTTAGCACTAAAAAACCCTGCTGAAGAACGTTAGCACTAGAAAAACTGATTTAAATCGTTTTGCAAAGTAAAGCGCCGAAGAACGTTTTGCACTAGTAAAATGATTTAAAACGTTAGTGCTAGTAACACTGAAAAACCCAAAGTTGCCCGTAACACTGATTTAAGAACTTAGGGACAAACAAAACTGCTGAAGAAAGTCCCGCACCAGAAAAACTGCTGAAGAACGTTTTTTACAAATAACCCCTGCTGAAGAACGCTAGCACTAGTAACACTGCTGAAGAACGTCAGCAAACCCGAAACATGCTTAAAAACGGTTTTCACTGATAACACTGACGAAAAACGGGTTTTTATTAGGAACCCCTGCTGAAGAAAGTCAGCACCAGAAACACTGCTGAAGAAAAAAAAAACAAAATAAAAAAAAAAAAATCTAAAAAAAAAAAAAAACCAAAAAAGAAAAAAACAAAAAAAGGAAAAAAAAAAAAAAAAAAATAAAAAAAAAAAAAAAAAATAACAAAAGAAAAAAAAAAAAAAAAAAAAAAAAAATAAAAAAAAAAAAAAAAAAAAAAAAAAAAAAAAAAACTGTAACCTCAAAAAAAAAAAAAAAAAAAAAAAAATAAAAAAAAAAAAAAAAAAAAAAATTAAAAACAAAAAAAAAACAAAAAAAAAAAAAAAAAAAAATATAAAAAAAAAAAAAAAAAAAAAAAAAAAAAAAAAAAAAAAAAAAAATAAAAAAATTAATAAAAAAAAAAAAAAAAAAAAAAAAAAAAAAAATAAAAAAAATTTAAAAAAAAAAAAAAAAAAAAAAAAAAAATTAAAAAAAAATAAAAAAAAAAAAAAAAAATAAAAATTTAAAAATTTAATAAAAAAAAACAGAAAAAAAAAAATTTTAAAAAAAAAACCAAAAAAAAAAAAAAATTAAAAAAAAAAAAAAAAAAATTATAAAATTTAAAAAAAATTAAAAAAAAAAAATAGTAAAAAAAAAAAAAAATTACACTAAAAACACTGTGAAGAAAGTTTGCCATTTTAAAATGCGAAGAACGTTAGCACCCAAAAACGCTGCAAAAAACGTTTTCACTAAAACTGTTTAAGAACTTAAACCTATAATAAATGTGAAAAACGTTAGCCCTTGTAACCTTGAAAACGTTAGCCTATAAATTTTAAAATGCCCCGAAAAGGAAAATTTTGCAATATAACACTGTGAAGAAGGGAGCAACAACACTGCTGAAGAACGTTAGCACTAGTAACACAGATTAAGACGTTAGCACTAGTAACACTAATGAAGAACGTTAGCACTAGCAACACTTGCGAAGAACGTCAGCACCAGAAACACTGCTGAAGAACGTTAGGACTAATAACACTGATGAAGAACGTTAGCACTAGTAACACTGCTGAAGAACGTTAGCACTAATAAAACTGCTGAAGAACGTTAGCACTAGCAACACTGATGAAGAACGTTAACACTAGTAACATTGCTGAGGAACGTCAGCACTAGAAACACTGGTGATGAACGTTAGCACTAGTAACACTGCTGAAGAACGTTAGCACTAGTAACACCGCTGAAGAACGTTTGCACTAGTAACACTGCTGAAGAACGTTAGCACTAGTAACACTGCTGAAGAACGTTAGCACAAGTAACACTGCTGGAGAACATTAGGACCAGAAACACTGCTGAAGAACGTTAGCACTAATAACACTGATGAATAACGTTAGCACAAGTAAAACTGCTGAAGAACATTAGCACTAGTAGCACTGATGAAGAACGTTAGCACTAGTAACAGTGATGAAGAACGTTAGCACTAGAAAGACTGATGAAGAACGTTATCACTAGTAACACTACTGAAGAACGTTTGCACTAGTAACACTTCTGAAGAACGTTAGCACTAGTAACACTGCTGAAGAACGTCAGCACTAGTAACACTGATGAAGAACGTTAACACTAGTAAAACTGCTGAAGAACGTCAGCACCAGAAACACTGCTGAAGAACGTTAGCACTTGTAACACTTTTGAATAACGTTAGCACTAGTAACACTGATGAGGAACGTTAGCACTAGTAAGACTGCTGAAGAACGTTAGTACTAGTAACACTGATGAAGACCGTTAGCACTAGTAGCACTGATGAAGAACGTTAGCACTAGTAATACTGCTGAAGAGCGTCAGCACCAGAAACACTGCTGAAGAACGTTAGCACTAATAACACTGATGAAGAACGTTAGCACTAGTAATACTTCTGAAGAACGTCAGCACCAAAAACACTGCTGAAGAACGTTAGCACTAGTAACGCTGATGAAGAACTTCAGCACCAGAAACGCTTCTAAAAAACGTTAGCACTAATAACACTGATGAAGAACGTTAGCACTAGTAACACTGATGAAGAACGTTAGCACTAGTAACACTGCTGAAGAACGTCAGCACCAGAAACACTGCTGAAGAACGTTAGCTCTAGTAACACAGATGAAGGACGTTAGCACTAGTAACACTTCTGAAGAACGTCAGCACAAGAAACACTGCTGAAGAACGTTAGCACTAATAACAGTGATGAAGAACGTTTGCACTAGTAATACTTCTGAAGAACGTCAGCACCAAAAACACTGGTGAAGAACGTTAGCACTAGTAACACTGATGAAGAACGTCAGCACCAGAAACACTGCTAAAATACGTTAGCACTAATAACACTGCTGAAGAACGTTAGCACTAATAACACTGATGAAGAACGTTACCATTAGTAAAACTGCTGAAGAACGTTTGCACTGGAAACACTGCTGAAGAAGGTTAGCACTAGTAACACTGGTGAAGAACGTTATCACTAATAACACTGCTGAAGAACGTTAACATTAGTAACTCTAATGAAGAACGTTAGCACTAGTAACACTGCTGAAGAACGTCAGCACCAGATACACTGCCGAAGAACGATAGCACTAGTAACGCTGCTGAAGAGCGTTAGCACTAGTAACAATGCTGAAGAACGTTAGCACTAGTAGCACTGATGAAGAATGTCAGCACTAGTAACACTGACGAAGAACGTTAGCACTAGTACACTGCTGAAGAACGTTAGCACTAGTAACACTGCTGAAGAACGTCAGCACTAGTAACACTGATGAAGATCGTTAACACTAGTAACACTGCTGAAGAACGTCAGCACCAGAAACACTGCTGAAGAACGTTAGCACTAGTAACACTGCTGAAGAACGTTAGTACTAGTAACACTGATGAAGAACGTTAGCACTAGAAACACTGCTGAAGAACGTCAGCACCAGAAACACTGCTGAAGAACGTTAGCACTAATAACACTGATGAAGAACGTTAGCACTAGTAAACTGCTGAAGAACGTTTGCACTGGTAACACTGGTGAAGAACTTAGCACTAGTAACACTGATGAAGAACGTTAGCACTAGTAGCACTGATGAAGAACGTTAGCACTCGTAACACTGCTAAAGAGCGTCAGCACCAGAAACACTGCTGGAGAACGTTAGCACTAGTACCATTGCTGAAGAACGTCAGCACCAGAAACACTGCTGAAGAACCTTAGCACTAGTAACACTAATGAAAAACGTTAGCACTAGTATCACTTCTGAAGAACCTCAGCACCAGAAACACTGCTGAAGAACGTTAGCACTAGTAACACTGCTGAAGAACGTTAGCACTAGTAACACTGATGAAGAACGTTAACACTAGTAACACTGCTGAAGAACGTCAGCTCCAGAAACACTGCTGAAGAACGTCAGCACTAGAAACACTGATGAAGAACGTTAGCACTAGTAACACTGATGAAGAACGTTAACACTAGTAACACTGCTGAAGAACGTCAGCTCCAGAAACACTGCTGAAGAACGTCAGCACTAGAAACACTGATGAAGAACGTTAGCACTAGTAATACTGCTGAAGAACGTCATCACCAGAAACACTGCTGAAGAACGTTAGCACTAGTAACACTGCTGAAAAACGTTAGCACTAGTAACACTGATGATGAACGTTAGCACTAGTAACACTGCTGAAGAACGTTAGTACTAGTAACACTGATGAAGACCGTTAGCACTAGTAGCACTGATGAAGAACGTTAGCACTAGTAATACTGCTGAAGAACGTTAGCTCTAGTAACACTGGTGAAGAACGTTATCACTAATAACACTGCTGAAGAACGTTAACATTAGTAACTCTAATGAAGAACGTTAGCACTAGTAACACTGCTGAAGAACGTCAGCACCAGATACACTGCCGAAGAACGATAGCACTAGTAACGCTGCTGAAGAGCGTTAGCACTAGTAACAATGCTGAAGAACGTTAGCACTAGTAGCACTGATGAAGAATGTCAGCACTAGTAACACTGACGAAGAACGTTAGCACTAGTACACTGCTGAAGAACGTTAGCATTAGTAACACTGCTGAAGAACGTCAGCACTAGTAACACTGATGAAGATCGTTAACACTAGTAACACTGCTGAAGAACGTCAGCACCAGAAACACTGCTGAAGAACGTTAGTTCTAGAAACACTGATGAAGAACATTAGCACTTGCAATACTGCTGAAGAACGTCAGCACCAGAAACTCTGCTGAATAACGTTAGCACTAGTAACACTGCTGAATAACGTTAGCACTAGTAACACTGATGAAGAAAGTTAGCACTAGTAACACTGCTGAAGAACGTTAGTACTAGTAACACTGATGAAGAACGTTAGCATTAGGAATACTGCTGAAGAACGTCAGCACCAGAAACACTGCTGAAAATCCTTAGCACTAGTACCACTGCTGAAGAACGTTAGCACTAGCAACACTGATGAAGAACGTTAGCACTAGTAACACTGATGAAGAACGTTAGCACTAGTAACACTGCTGAAGAACGTTAGCACTAGTAACACTGATGAAGAACGTTAGCACTAGTAACACTGATGAAGAACGTTAGCACTAGTAACTCTGCTGAAGAACGTTAGCACCAGTAACAGTGCTGAAGAACATTAACACTAGTAACACTGCTTAAGAGCGTTAACACTAGTAACACTGATGAAGAACGTCAGCACCAGAAACAGTGCTGAAGAACGTTAGGACTAGTAATACTGCTGAAGAATGTCAACACCAGGAACGCTGCTGAAGAATGTTAGCACTAGTAACACTGATGAAGGACGTTGGCACTAGTAACACTGATGAAGAACGTTAGCACTAGTAACACTGATGAATAATGTCAGTACCAGAAATACTGCTGAAGAACGTTAGCACTAGTAACAGTGCTGAAGAACGTCAGCACCAGAAACACTGCTGAAGAACGTTAGCACTAGTAACACTGATGAAGAACGTTGGCACTAGTAACACTGATGAAGAACTTTTGCACTAGTAACACTGCTGAAGAACGTCAGCACCAGAAACACTGGTGAAGAACGTTATCACTAGTAACTCTGCTGAAGTGCGTCTTCACAAGAAACACTGATGAAGAACGTTAGCACTAATAACGCTGATGAAGAACTTAGCACTGTAACACTGAGAAGAACGTTAGCACTAGTAACACTGCTGAAGAACGTTAGCACTAGTAACACTGCTGAAGAATGTTAGCACTAGTAACACTGCTGAAGAACGTCAGCACCAGAAACATTGCTGAAGAACGTTTGCACTGGCAACACTGATGAAGAACTTTTAGCACTAGTAACACTGCTGAAGAACGTTAGCACTAGTAACACTGCTGAAGAATGTTAGCACTAGTAACACTGCTGAAGAACGTCAGCACCAGAAACATTGCTGAAGAACGTTTGCACTGGCAACACTGATGAAGAACGTTAGCACTAGTAACACTGCTGAAGAACGTTAGCACTAGTAACACTTCTGAAGAACGTTAGCACTAGTAACACTGCTGAAGAACGTTAGCACTAGTAACACTGCTGAAGAACGTCAGCACCAGAAACATTGCTGAAGAACGTTTGCACTAGTAACACTGATGAAGAACGTTAGCACTAGTAACACTGCTGAAGAACGTTAGCACTAGTAACATTTCTGAAGAACGTTAGCACTAGTAACACTGCTGAAGAGCGTTAGCACTAATAAAACTGCTGAAGAACGTTAGCACTAGCAACACTGGTGAAGAACGTTAACACTAGTAACACTGCTGAGGAACGTCAGCACCAGAAACACTGCTGATGAACGTTAGCACTAGTAACACTGCTGAAGAACGTTGGCACTTGAAACCCACTGTTAAGAACGTTAGCACTAGGGGACACTGCTGAAGAACGTTAGCACTAGTAACACTGCTGAAGAACGTTGGCACTTGCAACACTGTTGAAGAACGTTAGCACTAGTGACACTGCTGAAGAACGTTAGCACTTGTAACACTGCTGAAGAACGTTAGCACAAGTAACACTGCTGAAGAAAAATTAGCACTAGTAACACTGCTGAAGAATACATCAGCACCAGAAACACTACTGGGGGAACACGATAGCACAAAAAACACTGCTGAGGTACATGTCAGTGCTAGAAACACTCCTGAGGTAGTCAGAACCAAAATACTGCTTAGGTACACCTCAGCAGTAAAAACACTGCTGAAGTACACGTCAGGACCAGAAACACTGCTGAGGCACAAGCCCTAAAAAACTTTATCCTCTGAAGTTTTTGATGGATTTGTACTCACATTAGCTCAACCATTAAATTTAAGATTGATAACCCAATCTTTGTCTTTGGGCAACCCTGGAACTTTGCATAAATCCAAGATGGCCATGGTCCCATCTTCGAAATTTGTCTTTTAAATCTTTTAATATGCTTTGTATGGGATTTTTTATTTGTAGAATATATTTATGAAGCTATTTTTTCAACTGAGTATAATTGAGGTCAAATTTTAAACCCCTTGGTATTGATGACACTTATTGTAGTAGTGATAGTGGAGTGTAATAATAGTTTGTTGAGTGTGCTTGTCTCAATTTAGAGTAGTAGTAATATTTGAGTGTAGTAGTGATACTTGAGTGTAGTTTTGATATTGGAGTGTAGTGGGGATAGTTGAGTGTATTAGTGATAGCTGAGTGTAGTGCTGATAGTTGAGTATACTGGTGGTATTTAAGCATAGTGGTTATACTTATACCTGAAGTATACCCGGAAAGGGTTTTGGGGGGTCAACGCCCCCGCAGCTCGGTCTGATATCAGGCCTCCCTGGTGGATTAGAGTCTGATCAACCAGGCTGTTACTGGTGGCTGCATGCAAACTGACATACAAACAACAGCCAGGCTGGTCAGGTACTGACTTTAGGTGCCTGTCCAGTACCTTCTTGAAGACAGCCAGGGTCTATTGGTAATCCTCCCATATATATGCTGGGAGGCCCGTTGAACAGTCTTGGCACATGACACTTATCATATTGTCTCTCAGTGTACTTGTGGCGCCCTGCTTTTCATTGGGGGAATGTTGCATCTCATGTGCAGTCTCTTCCTTTCATAGGGAGTGATTTTTGTGTGCCAGTTTGGTACTAATCTCACCTAGAATTTTGCTTATGTTCCAGGGAATTCAAATCAAGGGATTTCAACCATTAACAGTAATTTAGGTGCTTTATTGCTCTTTATGTGTGCCATGAAAGTTCTTTGTACACTCCCCAGGTCAACAATTTCACCTCCCTTGAGGAAGGCAGTTAGTGAACAGCAGTATTCCAGCCTGAGAGAACAAAGCGAGTTGAAGAGAATCGTCATGGGCTTGGCATCCCTTGTTCTGACGGTTCTCATTATCCATCCTATCATTTTTCTAGCAGAAACGGTAGATACATTATTTGGTTCTTTGAAGGTGAGATCCTCTGACATTATCACTCCCAGGTCCTTCACATTACTTTTTCGGTCTATTGTATGGTTTGAATTTGTTGAATACCCTGATACAGTTTTAATTTCCTCAAGTTTTCCATATCAAAATAGTTGATATTTCACTTCAAAGAACTTTATATTGTTTTGATGGCGCATTTGAAGATTTGGTTGATGTTTGCTTGGAGTCTTGAGGTGTCTTCGATGGATGACATTTTCAAGGCATTTCAGGTGTCATCCACAAAGGAAGACACAGAGGTATGGCTTTCATCTTTGTCTATATCAGATATGATGATGAGGAATAAGATGGGAATGATACTGTGCCTTATGGAACGAAGATTTTTCACTAGAGCTGCCTCAGACTTTACTCTGTTTACTATTACTCTTTGTGGTCTATTTGTTAGGAAGATAAAAATCCATGTACCAACTTTTCCTGTTATTCCTTTATCACGCACTTTGTGCGCTACTACACCATGGTGGCACTTGTCGAAGGCTTTTGCAGAGTCTGTGTATAGTACATATGCATTTTGTTTATCTCACATAGCATCCAGGACCTTGTCATAGTGGTCCAGTAGCAGGCAGGAGTGACCTGCTCTAAACCCGTTGTTGCCCTGTATTGTGTAACTGATGGTATCTAGGTGGTTGATGATCTTTCTTCTTAGAACCCTTTCAAAGATTTTTATGATATGACATGCTAGTGCTATGGTCTGTAGTTCTTTGCAATTCCTAAATTTACTGCCACCTTTGTAGAGTGGGGATATGTCTGTTGTTTTTAGTAAGTGTGGGATGACCCCTGTGTCCATGCTCCCTCTCCATAGAATGCTGAAGGCACGTGACAGAGCTTCTTTCAGTTCTTGATGAACATGGAGTTTCATGAGTCTGGGCCTGGGGCAGAGTGCATGGTCTTGTCATTTATTACCCTTTCAAAGTCTTGCGGTGTTAGGATGACATCTGATATTTTTGAGATGACCAAATTTTGGGTCTTGTTCATAGAGAATTCATTTAGATTGTCCACTCTTAGTCTAGGTATTGGTTCACTGAACACTGAGTCATATTGAGACTTCAGTATCTCACCCATTTCTTTGCTGTCATCTGCGTATGTCTAATCTTGCCTAAGCAGGGGCCCAATACTTGATGTTGTTTTTCCCTTAGATTTGGCATACGAGAAGTATTTTGGGTTTTCTTCAGTTTCCTTTATGTATATTAGTTCTTCCTGAAATTCTTGTCTCCTGAAAGATTTCTTCATCTAAAGTAGAGTAGGGGCGATACTTCAGAGTATTTTGTTATAATAGAGAGTAGAAGTGGTAGTTGAGTGTGTTGATTGTAGGTGAGTGTAGTAATGTTAGCGGGATACAGTAGTGGTAGTTGAGTGTAAAAAGAGTGTAGTGGTGATGGTTGAGTGTAGTGGTGAGGGTTGAGTGTAGTGGTGATGGTTGAGTGTAGTGGTGGGATATGAAAGTATGGTGATAGTTCAGTATAATGGTAATTGTTGAATGAAGTGTTGGTAGTTGAGTTTTCGGTTATAGGGGAATAAAGTGTGATAGTTTTGTGTAGTTTTCGAAGTTAGTGAAGTGTTCGTAGTTGAGCGCAGTAATGATAGTGGTGAGAGTTGAGTATAGGGGTGATAGCCGAATGTAGCAGTCTAGCAGAGTGTAATGGTTTTAGCTGAGTTTAGTGGTTTTTGTGAAATGAAGTGATAGTTGAGTGTATTGTTTAATAGCTGTACATTTGTTGTCATTGATTGTGGGTTTGAGTATAGAGGTGATAGGTCAGTGTAGTAATTATTGTTAATGTAGTGGTGGTAGTAAGTTTTATGATGATAGTTAAGTGTATGGGTGATAGTTGTTTTGTGTTGGTAGTTATGTGAAATAGTCAGTTCAGCTGACATTACTGATATCTGCATCATAGAATGACATACTAAAGTCTGCCAGTTCACACCTACCTACTGAAATCTGCCAGCTCAGACTGACACTTCTGAAGGTTGCCATCTTCTGCAACTGAATTCTACCAACACAGGCTGACACTCTGAAGTCTGTCATCTCAGACGGGATACTATTGAATTCTGCCATCTTGGACAGACAGTAATGAACTCTGCCAGCTTGGACTGACACTACTAAAGTCTCGTTGTTTCATATTAATTTATAAGTGTTGCATGTCTTCTTGCCTCTCATATCCTTTCTGAATAATGTATCTACAGCAGTACATTGACAGACCGAGTTTGTAGCATGGTCTTATTTATCATAGATGTCAGGAAAGATCCCCAGACAAGAAGACTTAACAACGTCATCAAAAAGAAGCTTTAAGAGCTGCATGACCAACAATAAAGGAGTTGCCTCAACTATGTTGATCCGTTACTGACTGAAGCTATTCAGAAGAATCATGCTAAAATTTATTTAATAATTAAAACCCTAGCACTCCATGTAAGTGGCACTTACACACCCCCCTTACAATATCAAGCTTCTTTTCAGTGGGATGCACCATTTTTTGAACTTTTGATAAAAGTAAGCAAAAGTTTTTAAAGTTATTCCCACTTAATACATAGTAGACAGCCTGTGCTGTCTGCACAGACAGCCCATGCTGTCTCCCAGCTTAGTTCATATTTTGCGCTATGCTGGGGCTGCCACCTAGGCCTTGCCACTTCAGTATCCCCGGGACTTGCCTCGCCCTCTCTCTCACGCGGCCTAGCAACAACACACAAGGCCTCCCAGCTCTCTCTCGTGGGCGGCCCTCCCGGGGCCATGGGCACAAACACACAAGCCTGTGTAACCCACAACGACTTAACAATAAACAAAGAAGCCCCAAAGAAGTATATCATTCACACCCCCCGCTACCAGAATACCAAAATAAGCCGTTATAAATGGTGACAGCGGTGCTCGCAGCAGTTGTGTTTGCCTGGAGAAAGGGAGGAAGAGGTATGAAGTCATCTTCACTTCATCACCCTACACAAGAAGCATCCGTCTCTCAACGAGTTATCCTGATGTCGTGTCGGGCACGTTTGAGCATCCAGACACAGGTACAAGCAGGATCAGCCGAAATTTGCCGAATTCTCCGAGAATTGTAATGGCGTCCCAGTGACCCTACGCTGTTTCTCAAGTCACGTGTTCACGTCACTTGAAATGTTGCTGTGTTGTTCAGCTCAGCACAGCTGTTTCAGCAAGCCAGAGGTGAGTTTTGTGGTGATTTCTGCGCCCAGTGTTTTTCCCCCTGTTTTTGTGGGTGGAGGGAACCGCCAGATGCCCGCCCTGCCATACACTCACGCACGCTCCTCGCCACCAGCCTACCATACACCACTCACCACTGCCCACTCCCCTCTGCTGTGTTTTCTGTTTGTTTTTCATATGAATTCATTGCCAGTGCTGTGTATCCGAGTGCCCGGGGCCACTCGAAGCTACGGGGATCACGACGTCCGTGGGGTGGGCGATGTCACGTAGACCTACAAAGCCACGTGAGTTACCAGATGTCCCAGCCTCATGCTGTGGTCTGCTGCCCGCCCTCACATCGACGCCACCCACGATGCTGCCCGACTTCATGACGTCACGATGTCTGCTGGGCGTCACCTCACGATGTCTGCCTGAGTCACCTCGAGATGTCTGTTTTACGTCACTGCTGCTGACGTCACCTTTCAACATCACGCCTGACATCACATGAAAGTCAACATCGAGTGTTCTAGTAATTATTTCAGTATTGTCGAGAAGATTGAAGAAGATATATGTCGTGTGTTAATTAATTCCTCTCAGTCAGTGTTCTCACATTTTTAGTATGTCTTAGTCAGTTTTATGCGCAGAAAAGCATCATTTGCTAGTTAAGCCATGTTGTACCGTATGTACAGTGGTGTGTTTGTAAGTTTTCCGTGTGTCCAGTGAGGTCTGTGGCAGACCCTTGAGTTGGGACCACTGTGCTAAGTCACCCGCGTGACCAGTGTTTGACAGCTGATTACTCAGCCCTGAGCGTATGAGCCCCCTTGTACAGAAAGCTTTTATGCTCGTCGCTCGTGTTGTTCTGCAGAATCGTACCTGCTACGATTCCCATCAAGATTTGTTTCACTTCACCTCCAGACCGTCAGAGTGCAGTTATATGTAGAGAAACAAGTCTGGGGACGTTTAGGCTAACATCTGCTATAACTCCAACTGTCCAGAGATGATACTCGTCAAGCTGCAGCCAGGCCTGTCGGCAGGCGCTGTGTCAGCCTCGTGTCACAAGCTTCAGTGAGCAGCCTGCACAAAGAAGATGTCACTTTGACTGCTAGCTCTCTCTGCAGTCTGGTGTATGATGTTACGACTCCCAGATGTTTCGCCCAGTCGTCTCTGTCACGACTCGCTCCACGCTCGCTGGCAGTGACAGCCCAGCGACAGTACCAGTCGAGAAGTGTTCTGAGTCGCTTGCCAGAAGTCCTGCCCAGTTGCCGAGTTTTGTCGACGCCTCACTCGAGGGCACCAGCATGTCGTGCCCCAGGTTGAGTGAAAAACCTGCACGACTCCTACGATGTCTGCTTCAAACCCTTCCCGATGGAGACCGTAACATGTTACGTCACAGCTCAGCCGCAGCGATGTCTCCTGTGTTGCAGTATGTCCAGACGCAGGAAGGCGTGCAGTGATGCCCTTCGACGCTCACTGCCTATGACCACGATGTTTAGCACACCCCACATGTTTTTTCTTCCCTCCTGTAGGAAGTTTTTTTTCCATGTCCATATGTATATATATGTTTTTATTTTGTGTTTTTGTGCCCTGTTCCTACGAGAGAGAGAGACCGAGTTTCTTTTACTACCAGTATTGTCGCGTCGGGATGGCGCGCGGTAGGTGGCCGAGCGTATGTAGACAGCCTGTGCTGTCTGCACAGACAGCCCATGCTGTCTGCCAGCTTAGTTCATATTTTGCGCTATGCTGGTGCTGCCACCTAGGCCTTGCCACTTCAGTATGCCCAGACTTGCCTCGCCCTCTCTCTCACAGCGGCCTAGCAACAACACACAAAAGGGCCCCCCAGCTCTCTCTCGTGGGCATGGCCCTTTCCCCGGGGGTGGGCACAAACACACAAGCCTGTGTAACCCACAACGACTTAACAATAAACAAAGAAGCCTCCGAAGAAGTATATCATTCGCACCCCGCTACCAGAATACCAAAATAAGCCCGTTATACATATTTGTTAATGGTTAATATGAAACTGATCAAGGAAAACCTCAAAAATGGCAAACAGTTAAAGAGTTCATTTCTCTAGTTATATTTCAACAGTCTAAAGAAAAAAACACTAAAGGAAGTAAAAACACTGATCTTCTCAAATTATAGCACATTTTTTCATTCTTCAAATATTTTTCATAGAAAGTGTCACATTAGCAGCAGCACTGCCCAAAATCCATCACAAATTTCACTTTCTGAGAACACATCAGCTTTCACGAGTGAAAGTCGATCAGATGATTCAGTCTTCAGTGACTCCAGAAAATTACTTTGTTTAAGACAAATTGGGATTTTTAAAACTTATAGTAATCAAAATCAATGCTAATCATCGAGCGAAAATAAAGTTCACTGTCAGTGGTTTTTTTGAATCCGATCATGTACCTGAGGTACAGTGATCATTATAGCTGAGGTACAGTGATCACTGTAGCCTAGGTACAGTTGTCACTGTAGCTGAAGTACAGGATCGGTGTACATACACAATGATCACTATACATGAGGTACAGTGATCGGTGTACATGAATTACAGTGATTAAAATATCTGTACAACTTTGCTGTCTGTAAGTGAAGATAGTGACCAAGTTAAGGCTAAGGAAAGTATCATTATTTCCCTTTAAGACATTCAAAACATTTTTGTTAATGCTCTTCCTGCTCCAGAACTATAGCACTGTAACCAAAACTTACTATTCTTAATTGGAAATATATAATTTTGAAGGTAAAACTGCGTACAGTTATGGATATGAGAAGGTTATGGCTGCTAAGTTATCACTTGTCTCTGTCTTAAGGTTATCAATAAACAATACGATTTCATGAGTCAGTTAAGGTTTTCATTGTCTTGCTTCAGTCTATGTCCATCTTGGTAATTCAGACTTTGAGAATAATCATGTTATTTTTCTCAAATATAGCTGAAAATTATTTGAGAAAAATAGTATGTATGGCCCCTTCCATACAGTTTGTAATTGACAGTTTTCTACATCTCATGTCTGTGTTTTCTGGACTTTATAAAATTTCTATGTATTTTTTTTATGTGGCTTAGTAGAAGAAAATATCTAATTATTAAATTTGAATGTCAATAGTAATCTACTTATAAGATAAAATTACTAGTTTCACAAGTACTTAAATTATTAGTATGGCATTTTTTTTATTTTTTATGCAAACAACTGGGAAAATAAAAGAAAATATTCCTTTATTAATATAAAGTCCTTTGAATAGCTGTATTAGTCACATTATTAACATTAAATATTAAACACACATTCACACATCTCTAAGATAAAAAACATTTAATTACAATAATTAAAATCGTGTGGAATTGGTGGTTAACGCTCTCGCTTCACAAGGTGAGGGCCTGGTTCGATTCCCAGCCAGAGTAGAAACATTGGACGTGTTTCTTTCCACCTGTTGTCTATGTTCCCCATCAGTAAAATGGGTATCTGGGTGTTAGTCGACTGGTGTGGGTCGCATCCTGGGACACTGACCTAAGGAGGCCTGGTCACAGACCGGGCCGCGGGGGGCGTTGACCCCCGGAACTCTCTCCAGATAAACAGATACATCACCAATTTTCCGGTACTCTTGGTTCCAAAACTTTGCCGATTAACCATTTTGCCGAACCAGTGGTGGTCACCTTCATCAAGATACTCTAACCCACTAATTATACACTTCATGTATGTCTCTAAGGCGCCATAGACTGCTAGAACCTTAAGTTAATGAAATATTAAATGTAAATTAAATAAATAAAAATAAAATAATTAAACTAGATTTTTTTTTAACAAGAAAATTTATGTATCGTTCTGAAAGTTAAGAGCTGTCATGATGACTCTTTATTATGTAGTTGATCATTTCATCTTGGTTTCTGATGCTGCAGGTGTGACATTCGGGGTACTTGAAGTTGGACCCACAGAACACACATTCTTTTTTTTAGGCAATCTTTTTAAACATTTCATCCAAGCAAAATTGCTTTATGTATTCTGATTTTGTCTGGACTAAACGAGGTGCTGGACCATCTGCTGCTGGAAGATCGGCAGTGTACCTGTATATATTCTTACAATAGGCTTATTGTAATTCCTTACAACTTTTTAATGATACAATTAAAAGTGAAAACCTGATGGGTTACTTGAGAAAAACAATTACTGTGTCATGGCCCATGATTGCAGTGTTTAACCCTATCAAAAAATTAAATGAGTTCAGTTTTGCTATGAACTTAACGAGCCTAATTTCGTGTGATTAGTCTCGCAATGTGTGTGCCTGGATAAGTTCCATCTCCTGGGTCTTTAAAATGCTCCAGTTATCATAATTTGTTAAATATGAACAGCACACAGCCGGCTGATCAGGAACTGATATGAGAAGCTTATCAAATTCCCTCTTGATGACAGAAGTTTTATGGTAATTTCTCCTCTGTAAGGAAAGACTTTGAAAAATCAGTGACTGCTGACACTTATCAAGTTACAAATAAAGACACTGGTAGCCTAGAATCCATGTTTCCAACCATGTTTCCTCCAAGGTTGAGCTTTATCTGGATTACTGGAAGTATGCAATATGATCATCTTGTATATTAATATGCAATATAACGACAATGAAAAACAGTAAAATCCAAGAACTTACGTGATTTCTCACAGCATCAAAGAGCAATTTTTTCGTAATTTCTCATATTAATCACTGATTTCTTAATAGTTGTGGAATATCAAGAAAGCAAATGGAATTTTTTTTATTGTGGTCATATTAGATAGAAAGAAAAATATAACAGGCAAACGACCACCCTGAGGTCAGGCTAGGAGAAAGACAGGTTATACATGAAGTCATGTAAATGCAGGATCAGGTATAGGTGAGGTCAAGTATAGGTGAGGTCGGGTATAGGTGAGGTCGGTGTAGGTGAGTCAAGTATAGGTGAGGTCAAATATAGGTGAGGTCGGGTATAGATGAGGTCGAGTATAGGTGAGGTTGGGTATAGGTGAGAGTTAGGGGTGAGGCTAGGGACACAAAGTTCGTGATGCTTATTATATGAATCACGTACAAAGTGGGCAATAGATCCTGGCATATTTAACACTCCACTGTTTGAATCATTGGTGTTTCCATAATTCTGCTCCTGGTCCGTCGTTTTCGTGGTATAAAACCTGGGTTCTTCCCCAGTGTCTGATATGAAATTGAAGGTTACGATGGCCTACACATGCATTGTTTGTTTTATCTCTCCTGCAGGTATATTTATGTTAATGAATGCGTGTATGACGTCTCGGTTGGTCGTCCTGGCATAGAATTTATCTCATCCACTCTACAGTATGCTGTGTACTGTTGCTTTGTTAGTAATTTTGTGTCTATGGATTCTGTGTGTCGCTTTGATAGTTTGGGCAGTAAGACTTGCTACATCCAGGTTGTTTTTCTGAGAACCGGGATGAAGTTCATGACAGTCTGTTCAGTGAGGAGGACCAACTGTTTGTCGATGCTGGTATCCTCTTTGGGTGTACTGTGTACGAGAAAAGTTTTCTGATTGCTACAGTGAACAATGTGTATTGTAAACTTACAGTTAAAAAATACCTCATCGATGTATTTATAATCTTCTAAAAGTTTTTCATCACTGCAAATTGTAGTGTTCGGTGGAAGGAATATATGATATATCCCCAACTTGGTTTTGAGGTCAAGGTGGGAGAAGTAGTGCACAAGTAATCCTTATTGGCTGATTTTCTTTATTCTTTGCATTTAAGAGTATCTCCATCCTTGATGTGTAAGACATCCAGAAATCGTCAGGAGCCGTCTCTCTCTTCTCTAATGTGAGCTGTATGAAGGGCTACATAAGGCTAAGTCATACAAATGATGGCTCTCATAAAGAAATTGGAGCTTGCATCAATAACTGGGCCTCTACCCTTCAATCAGAAGTGTTTGCCATTCTCCTTGCACTAAAATGCGTCCATGTATCTAGGGTGATTCTCTGTCATCCATACAAATGCTCCAACTCATTAAATAATAAATTGTGACATGCTTGTGTCAGAAGCCAGACACAGGTATGGTAGGATTGTGGACAGTGGAGTCAGATTGCACATGCCGTGGATTCCATCTTACATTGGTCTTCAGATGCATGATAGAACTGATGATTTGGCTAAATTGTATGCTTTCAAAAAGGGAGTAGATTACAATTTTGGTTTGTCACTTAGCAGTTTGAGAGCAATAATACGAAAAGTACTTCAACTGACTTAAGACTCATGGAGAGTGAAACCAGTCAGTTCATCTATCATCATTCTGTCATGCAAGAGAAGCCACGTCTATGGTGCAATCCAACAAGATAAGCAGACTCTTGGATGACACTACCGCCCGGCTCCGGCTGTCACTACCGCCCGGCTCCGGCTGGGTTAAAAGTATCTTTGGCAGGTTAAATCACACACACCAGATGTAGACCAAACGAAATGTAAACTTTGTCAGTCGGACTATTGTCATACCCTGCGTCATTATGTACTGGAGTGCGTCACACCCTGCGTCATTATGTACTGGAGTGCGTCACACCATGCGCCATTATGTACTGGAGTGCGTCACACCCTGCGCCATTATGTACAGGAGTACGTCACACCCTGCGTCATTATGTACTGGAGTGCGTCACACCCTGCGTCATTATGTACTTGAGTGCGTCACACCCTGCGTCATTATGTACTGGAGTGCGTCACACCCTGCGTCATTATGTACG
Organism: Cherax quadricarinatus; assembly: GCF_026875155.1. NCBI lineage: Eukaryota > Metazoa > Arthropoda > Malacostraca > Decapoda > Parastacidae > Cherax > Cherax quadricarinatus. Next base: position 46,430,444 of record NC_069400.1, read on the forward strand.
GGAGTGCGTCACACCCTGCGCCATTATGTACAGGAGTTCGTCACACCCTGCGTCATTATGTACTGGAGTTCGTCACACCCTGCGTCATTATGTACTGGAGTGGCGTCACACCCTGCGCCATTATGTACAGGAGTTCGTCACACCCTGCGTCATTATGTACTGGAGTTCGTCACACTCTGCGTCATTATGTACTGGAGTGCGTCACACCCTGCGTCATTATGTACTGGAGTGCGTCACACCCTGCGTCATTATGTACTGGAGTGCGTCACACCCTGCGTCATTATGTACATGGAGTGCGTCACACCCTGCGTCATTATGTGCTGGAGTGCGCACACCTTGCGTCAGTATGTACTGGAGTGCGTCACACCTTGCGTCATTATGTACTGGAGTGCGTCACACCTTGCGTCATTATGTACTGGAGTGCGTCACACCCTGCGTCATTATGTACTGGAGTGCGTCACACCCTGCGTCATTATGTACTGGAGTGCGTCACACCCTGCGTCATTATGTGCTGGAGTGCGTCACACCCTGCGTCATTATGTACTGGAGTGCGTCACACCCTGCGTCATTATGTACTGAGTGCGTCACACCTTGCGTCAGTATGTACTGGATGCGTCACACCCTGCGTCATTATGTACTGGAGTGCGTCACACCCTGCGTCATTATGTACTGGAGTGCGTCACACCCTGCGTCATTATGTACTGGAGTGCGTCACACCCTGCGTCATTATGTACTGGAGTGCGATAAAATTAATGAATTTAGAGACAACTCACTCAGAAATGTTCAAGAAATGGCAAAGTATTTTATCCACAGTGGTATATTACAGACCATTCTGGAGAAATACCCTGACTTTGCTAGCTGTAAATAAAGCATTACCACGTGTGTGTGTGTGTGTGTGTGTGTGTGTGTGTGTGTGTGTGTGTGTGTGTATGTGTGTGTGTGTGTATGTGTGTGCTTGTTTGTGTGTTTGCATGTGTATTTGTGTACTCACATATGTGCGAGTGCGTGTACTCACCTATTTGTGTGTGTGTGTGTGTGGTGTGTGTGTACTCACCTATTTGTACTCACCTATTTGTGGTTGCAGGGGTCGAGTCCTAGCTCCTGGCCCCGCCTCTTCACCGGTTGCTACTAGGCCCTCTCTCTCCCCGCTCCATGAGCTTTATCAAACCTCGTCTTAAAACTGTGTATGGTTCCTGCCTCCACTACGTCATTTTCTAGGCTATTCCACTGCCTTACAACTCTATGACTGAAGAAATACTTCCTACTATCTCTCTGACTCATTTGTGTCTTCAACTTCCAATTGTGGCCTCTTGTTTCTGTTCCCCTCCCTGGAACATCCTGTCTTTGTCCACCTTGTCTATTCCACGCAGTATTTTATATGTCGTTATCATGTCTCCCCTGACCCTCCTGTCCTCCAGTGTGGTCAGGCCGTGTGTGTGTGTGTGTGTGTGTGTGTGTGTGGTGTGTGTGTGTTTGTGTGTGAACCAACAATTAATAATTGCACCGATAACTCATTACAGTTGTGACCGTGTGTTGACGTGTCTCTGTTTCCCGGGAGAACAGTGAGTTGGGCAGCTTTTGCATTAATGTAGAAAATTTAAGCCCCGGGGGTTTTTTGAATCCGATCACTGTCCCTGAGGTACAGTGATCATTATAGCTGAGGTACAGTGATCACTGTACCCTAGGTACAGTTGTCACTGTAGCTGAAGTACAGTGATCGGTGTACTTTACACAATGATCACTATACATGAGGTACAGTGATCGGTGTACATGAATTACAGTGATTAAAATATCTGTACAACTTTGCTGTCTGTAAGGAAGATAGTGACAAGTTAAGGCTAAGGAAAGTATCATTTTTTCCCCCTTTAAAAACATTCAAAACATTTTTGTTAATGCTCTTCCTGCCCAGAACTATAGCACTGTAACCAAAACTTACTATTTTTAATTTGGGAAAATTTAATATAATTTTGAAGGTAAAACTGCGTACAGTTATGGATATGAGAAGGTTATGGCTGCTAAGTTATCACTTGTCTCGTCTTAAGGTTATCAAAAACAATACGATTTCATGAGTCAGTTAAGGTTTTCATTGTCTTGCTTCAGTCTAGTCCACTTGGTAATTCAGACTTTGAGAATAATCATGTTATTTTTCTCAAATATAGCTGAAAATTATTTGAGAAAAATAGTATGTATGGCCCTTCCAAATAAGTTTGAAATTGACAGTTTTCTACATCTCATGTCTGTGTTTTCTGGACTTTATAAAATTTCTATGTATTTTTTTTATGTGGCTTAGTAGAAGAAAATACTAATTATTAAATTTGAATGTCAATAGTAATCTTACTTATAAGATAAAATTACTATTTTCACAAGTACTTAAATTATTAGTAGGCATTTTTTTTTATTTTTTTTGCAAACCAACTGGGAAAATAAAAGAAAATTTTCCTTTATTAATATAAAGTCCTTTGAATAGCTGTATTAGTCACATTATTAACTTTAAAATATTAAACACACATTCACACATCTCTAAGATAAAAACATTTAATTACAATAATTAAAATCGTGTGGAATTGGTGGTTAACGCTCTCGCTTCACAAGGTGAGGGCCGGGGTTCGTTTCCCCAGCCAGAGTAAAACATTGGACGTGTTTCTTTCCACCTGTTGTCAAATGTTCCCCATCATAAAAGGGGTATCTGGGTGTTAGTCGACTGGTGTGGGTCGCATCCTGGACACTGACCTAAGGAGGCCGGGTCACAGACCGGCCGGGGGGGGCGTTGACCCCCGAACTCTCTCCCAGATAAACAGATACATCACCAAATTTTTCCCCGGTACTCTTGGTTCCAAAACTTTGCCGATTAACCATTTTGCCGAACCAGTGGTGGTCACCTTCATCAAGATACTCTAACCCACTAATTATACACTTCATGTATGTCTCTAAGGCGCCATAGACTGCTAGAACCTTTAAGTTAATGAAATATTAAATGTAAATTAAATAAATAAAAATAAAATAATTAAACTAGATTTTTTTAACAAGAAAATTATGTATCGTTCTGAAAGTTAAGAGCTGTCATGATGACTCTTTATTATGTAGTTTGATCATTTCATTTTTGGTTTCTAAATGCTGCAGGTGTGACATTGGGGGTACTTGAATTGGACCCACAGAACACACATTCTTTTTTTTGGGCAATCTTTTTAAACATTTCATCCAAGCAAAATTGCTTTATGTATTCTGATTTTGTCTGGACTAAACGAGGTGCTGGACCATCTGTTTGCTGGAAGATCGGCAGTGTACCTGTATATTTTCTTACAATAGGCTTATTGTAATTCCTTACAACTTTTTAATGATACAATTAAAAGTGAAAACTGATGGGTTACTTGAGAAAAACAATTACTGTGTCATGGCCCATGATTGCAGTGTTTAACCCTATCAAAAAATTAAATAGTTCAGTTTGCTATGAACTTAACGAGCCTAATTTCGTGGTGATTAGTCTCGCAATGTGTGTGCCTGGATAAGTTCCATCTCCTGGGTCTTTAAAATCTCCAGTTATCAAAATTTTGTTAAATATGAACAGCAGCACAGCCTGCTGATCAGGAACTAAATATGAAAGCTTATCAAATTCCCTCTTGATGACAGAAGTTTTATGGTAATTTCTCCTCTGTAAGGAAAGACTTTGAAAAATCAGTGACTGCTGACACTTATCAAGTTACAAATAAAGACACTGGTAGCCTAGAATCCATGTTTCCAACCATGTTTCCTCCAAGGTTGAGCTTTATCTGGTTTACTGGAAGTATGCAATATGATCATCTTGTATATTAATTTGCAATATAACGACAATGAAAAACAGTAAAATCCAAGAACTTACGTGATTTCTCACAGCATCAAAGAGCAATTTTTCGTAATTTCTCATTTTAAATCACTGTTTCTTAATATTTGTGGAATATCAAGAAAGCAAAGGAATTTTTTTTATTGTGGTCATATTAATAGAAAGAAAAATATAACAGGCAAACGACCACCCGAGGTCAGGCTAGGAGAAAGACAGGTTATACATAAGCCCATGTAAATGCAGGATCAGGTATAGGTAGGTCAAGTATGGGTGAGGTCGGGTATAGGTGGGGTCGGTGTAGGTGGGGTCAAGTAAGGTGAGGTCAAATATAGGTGAGGTCGGGTATAGATGAGGTCGAGTATAGGTGAGGTTTGGGTATAGGTGAGAGTTAGGGGTGAGGCAGGGACAAAAAGTTCGTGATGCTTATTATATGAATCACGACAAAGTGGGAAATAGATCCTGGCAATATTAACACTCCACTGTTTTGAATCATTGGTTTCCATAATTCTGCTCCTGGTCCGTCGTTTTCCGTGGTATAAAACCTGGGTTCTTCCCCAGTGTCTGATATGAAATTGAAGGTTACGAGGCCTACACATGCATTGTTTGTTTTATCTCTCCTGCAGGTAAATTTATGTTAATGAATGCGTGTATGACGTCTCGGTTGGTCGTCCCTGGCATAGAATTTATCTCATCCACTCTACAGTATGCTGTGTACTGTTGCTTGTTAGTAATTTTGTGTCTATGGATTCTGGTGGTCGCTTTGAAGTTTGGGCAGTAAGACTTGCTACATCCGGGTTGTTTTTCTGAGAACCGGGATGAAGTTCATGACATCTTTTCAGTGGGGAGGACCAACTGTTTTTTCGATGCTGGTATCCTCTTTGGTGTACTGTGTACGAGAAAAGTTTCTGATTGCTACAGTGAACAATGTGTATTGTAAACTTACAGTTAAAAAATACCTCATCGATGAAATTTATAATCTTCTAAAATTTTTTCATCACTGCAAATTGTAGTGTTCGGTGGAAGGAATATATGATATATCCCCACTTGGTTTTGAGGTCAAGGTGGGAGAAGTAGTGCACAAGTAATCCTTATTGGCTGATTTTCTTTATTCTTTGCATTTAAAGTATCTCCATCCTTGTGTGTAAGACATCCAGAAATCGTCAGGAGCCGTCTCTCTCTTCTCTAATGTGAGCTGTATGAAGGGCTACATAAGGCTAAGTCATACAGAATGATGGCTCTCATAAAGAAATTGGAGCTTGCATCAATAACTGGGCCTCTACCCTTCAATCAGAAGTGTTTGCCATTCCCCTTTGCACTAAAATGCGTCCATGTATCTGGGGTTTGATTCTCTGTCATCCAAAAATTTGCTCCAACTCATTAAAATATAAATTGTGACATGCTTGTGTCAGAAGCCAGAAAACGGGTATGGTAGGATTGTGGACAGTGGAGTCAGATTGCACAGCCGGGGAAATTCCCATCTTACATTGGTTTTCAGATGAAAGATAGAACTGATGATTTGGCTAAATGTATGCTTTCAAAAAGGGAGTAGATTAAAATTTTTTGGTTTGTCACTTAGCATTTGAGAGCAATAATACGAAAAGTACTTCAACTGATTTAAGACTCATGGAGAGTGAAACCAGTCATTTCATCTATCATCATTCTGTCATGCAAGAGAAGCCACGTCTATGGTGAAATCCAACAAGATAAGCAGACTCTTGGATGACACAAACCGCCCGGCTCCGGCTGTCACTACCCCCCGGCTCCGGCTGGGTTAAAAGTATCTTTGGCAGGTTAAATCCCCACCACCAGATGTAGCCCAAAACCCGAAATGAAAAACTTTGTCAGTCGGACTATTGTCTACCCTGCGTCATTATGTACTGGAGTGCGTCACACCCTGCGTCATTATGTACTGGAGTGCGTCACAACCATGCGCCATTATTACGGGAGTGCGTCACACCCTGCGCCATTATGTACAGGATTTTCGTCACACCCTGCGTCATTATGTACTGGAGTGCGTCACACCCTGCGTCATTATTGTACTTGAGTGCGTCCACACCCTGCGTCATTATGTACTGGGTGCGTCACACCCTGCGTCATTATGTACGGGAGGCGTCACACCCTGCGCCATTATGTACGGAGTTCGTCACACCCTGCGTCATTATGTACTGGAGTTCGTCACACCCTGCGTCATTATGTACTGGAGGGGCGTCAAAACCCTGCGCCATTATGTACAGGAGTTCGTCACACCCTGCGTCATTATGTACTGGAGTTCGTCACACTCTGCGTCATTATGTACTGGATGCGTCACACCCTGCGTCATATGTACTTGATGCGTCAAAACCCTGCGTCATTATGTACTTGATTTGCGTCACACCCTGCGTCATTATGTACTGGAGTGCGCCCACACCCTGCGTCATTATGTGCTGGAGTGCGTCACACCTTGCGTCAGTATGTACTGGATTTCGTCACACCTTGCGTCATTATTACTGGAGTGCGTCAAAAACCCTTTGCGTCAGTATGTACTGGAGTGCGTCACACCCTGCGTCATTATGTACTGGAGTGCGTCACACCCTGCTTCATTATTACTGGAGTGCGTCAAAAACCCTGCGTCATTATGTGCGGGAGTGCGTCACACCTTGCGTCAGTATGTACTGGAGTGCGTCCCCAACCTTGCGTCATTATGTACGGGATGCGTCACACCTTGCGTCAGTATGTACTGGGTGCGTCACACCCTGCGTCATTATGACTGGAGTGCGTCACACCCTGCGTCATTATGTACTGGAGTGCGTCACACCCTGCGTCATTATGTACTGGAGTGTCGTCACACCCTGCGTCATTATGTACGGGAGTGCGATAAAATTAATGAATTCAGAGACACTCACTCGAAATGTTCAAGATATGTCAAAGAAATTTTATCCACAGTGGTAAAATTACAGACCATTCTGGAGAAATACCCTGACTTTGCTAGCTGAAATAAAGCATTACCACGTGGTGTGTGTGTGTGTGTGTGTTGTATGTGTGTGTGTGGGTGTGTGTATGTGTGTGGTGTGTATGTGTGTGCTTGTTTGTGTGTTTGCATGTGTATTTGTGTACTCACATATGTGCAGTGCGTGTACCCCACCTATTTGTGGTGGTGTGTGTGTGTGTGTGTGTGTTCCCAACCTATTTGTACTCACCTATTTGTGGTTGCGGGGGTCGAGTCCTAGCCCCTGGCCCCGCCTCTTCACCGGTTGCTACTAGGCCCTCTCTCTCCCCGCTCCTGAGCTTTATCAAACCCTCGTCTTAAAACTGTTTTATGGGTTTCCCGCCTCCACTACGTCATTTTCTAGGGTATTCCACTGCCTTACAACTCTATGACTGAAGAAATACTTCCCCACTATCTCTCTGACCTCATTGTGTCCTCAACTTCCAATTGTGGCCTCTTGTTTCTGTTCCCCTCCCTGGAACATCCGTCTTTGTCCACCTTGTCTATTCCACGCATAATTTTATATGTCGTTATCTGTCTCCCCTGACCCTCCTGTCCTCCAGTGTGGTCAGGCCGTGTGTGGGGTGTGTGTGTGTGGGGTGTGTGTGTGTGTGTGTGTGTTTGTGTGTGAACCAACAATTAATAATTGCACCGATAACTCATTACAGTTGTGACCGTGTGTTGACGTGTCTCTGATTCCTGGAGATACAGTGAGTTGGGCAGCTTTTGCATTAATGTAGAAAATTTAAGTCGGTCACGATGCTGGATACAATGATTAGACAGGCTGGCAATGGTGAAAAATGTACCTGAGTTCTACTAGCTTCTGTCATTAAGCCTATGAAGCAGGTGGTCTTATTGGATTTAAGGCTCCTCATTGCTGTGTGCCTCTCACCTTCTGATGTCCTCAGCAGCGTGTAGGGAACTGGTGCTACATGAGGACTTATTGAGTTGGGCAGCATGAAAAAAAAAATTTCTCGACTGTAAAGGAATGGGCACTTTTTTGTAGCATAGATACAGAATGGTATAGGAAAATTTATAATCATAGTGGAGAAGGTGAGCGAGTGTAGCTCTGGGTGCCACCATTTCCTCAATGTAGCCATTAAAAAAGTTCTTCCTGTTACCGGTGCTGGATGATTTCAAGAAGATCATTATCCTACGACACGCTATTTGACTTAGATATGTGAACAACATCTTGGTCTTTATTCCTAAGTCTCACTCATTTCAGACTCATGTCAGATAGCATGGCTCCTATGTCGTGATACATTCTTGACATTTCTAGCTATTTTTTTTTTTTCACTGCCTGGCAATTAAAAATCACTATTAACTGTTTGATTATAAATAGTTTGTATGCTCAGTACGACAGTGTGGATCATAGTAGTGGCCTTCATTTACTAGTCTACTGCTCATTTTTGAGTGAAAGAGTTTTAACGATTCGTATGTGACTTAATTCAAGAATTTTTGGCATTTTGTCGGGGAGTTATACAAGAAGCACTGACATTTATGAATGATATAGACACTGACAGTATCCTCTCCATACTATCTTAGTTAACTACTACGAACTTCTACACAATCTAGAGAACCTCTAGGATGGTCAACACTAGCATCCCAAACATTGATACCAGGACCGGTATCAAAAACAGCTCCAGTAGTTTCTGATGAACTCTTAATCACAGAAACCTCTGCCAGCAGATGTTACTGTACAACTCGACTGCTTTATCAACAGTTATCGATTTTATGGTTAGATATACACACTGGCTTGTTTTATAAAATTTAAAAAAAACTGAACATGAAATTCGTTGCATAATTTGCCTTAAGAAGGTTTTGTGAGTCTGTAGGTGCCTGCCGGACCGGAAATGAAGTCAGTGTTAAAAAATAATCAAATCTCTAATGTAATTTACACCAGCTCTTTAGCTGCGTTGGGTACCTGGAGTTTACCTGGAGTTACCTGGAGAGAGTTCCGGGGGTCAACGCCCCCGCGGCCCGGTCTGTGACCAGGCCTCCTGGTGGATCAGAGCCTGATCTAACAGGCTGTTGCTGCTGGCTGCACGCAAACCAACGTACGAGCCACAGCCCGGCTGGTCAGGAACCGACTTTAGGTGCTTGTCCAGTGCCAGCTTGAAGACTGCCAGGGATCTGTTGGTAATCCCCTTTATGTATGCTGGGAGGCAGTTGAACAGTCTCGGGCCCTTGACACTTATTGTATGGTCTCTTAACGTGCTAGTGACACCCCCTGCTTTTCACTGGGGGGATGTTGCATCGTCCGCCAAGTCTTTTGCTTTCGTAGTGAGTTATTTTCGTGTGCAAGTTCGGTACTAATCCCTCTAGGATTTTCCAGGTGTATTTAATCATGTATCTCTCCCGCCTGCGTCCCAGGGAATACAGGTTCAGGAACTTCAAGCCCTCCCAGTAATTGAGGTGTTTTATCTCCGTTATGCGCGCCGTGAAAGTTCTCTGTACATTTTCTAGGTCAGCAATTTCACCTGCCTTGAAAGGTGCTGTTAGTGTGCAGCAATATTCCAGCCTAGATAGAACAAGCGACCTGAAGAGTGTCATCATGGGCTTGGCCTCCATAGTTTTGAAGGTTCTCATTATCCATCCTGTCATTTTTCTAGCAGATGCGGTTGATACAATGTTATGAAAAACTGTGAAGATTCTGCTTCTTCTGAACCAAAACATCTGCTAATTAGATACAACTAAGAGAATCAGTGATATATAAATGGCAACGATTGATCCATAAAATATCATAGAATACATAATAATATTTTCACTATCCATTCTTATTTTTTTTCCTAAAATGTTGTGACATACTCGGTTACTAGTTAGATCCAACATTTATGCTTATAAATATTACTGAAATCAAAATATTGCTGCCTGGAATATATATCACAAGTGAATCAATTTTTTTTAATATTTTTGGACACCTGCTTATTAGGAGACAGTTTGTGTGGGTTGACAGTATAACATCCTGGGCAGATGTTCATGATGCTTCTTTGTGATCTTTCAGAGTATATTTCAGTGTAGCTGCTGTAGATTCGCAATCTTCACCTGCCGGTATATACAACAGGTGGTGCTTAAGTTGTCTTGTGTTCTTCACCTGCTAGAGCATACAGCAACATTACTGGCAGGTGTTGTTAGAGGCAGTGTGTGAGTTGATGGAGGATTCGGGTCTTCTCCTACCTTGAACTGTAGCAAGATCACCAGATAAGTAGCAACGAAACTTGCAATCTGCGAAAGACAATAATATCAATAATTTATAAGTGCAACAGAAGACCACCATGCATATATTATAATATAAAATATATAAAATATATATTATATATATATAATTTTTATATATATTATATAAAATATTATAATATAATATATATATATATAAAAATTTTAATTTATTTATTTTATCACACTGGCCGATTCCCACCAAGGCAGGGTGGCCCGAAAAAAAGAAAAACTTTCACCATCATTCACTCCATCACTGTCTTGCCAGAAGGGGGCTTTACACTACAGTTTTAAACTGCAACATAACACCCCTCCATCAGAGTGCAGACACTGTACTTCCCATCTCCAGGACTCAAGTCCGGCCTGCCAGTTTCCATGAATCCCTTCATAAATGTTACTTTGCTCACACTCCAACAGCACGTCAAGTATTAAAAACCATTTGTCTCCATTCACTCCAATCAAACAAGCTCACGCATGCCTGCTGGAAGTCCAAGCCCCTCGCAAACAAAACCTCCTTTACCCCCTCCCTCCAACCTTTCCTAGGCCGACCCCTACCCCGCCTTCCTTTCACTTCAGACTGATACACTCTTGAAGTCATTCTGTTTCGCTCCATTCTCTCTACATGTCCGAACCACCTCAACAACCCTTCCTCAGCCCTCTGGACAACAGTTTTGGTAATCCCGCACCTCCTCCCAACTTCCAAACTACACATTGCCCTCAGACATGACATCTCCACTGCCTCAAGCCTTCTCCTCGCTGTAACATTCATCAACCATGCTTCACACCCATATAAGAGCGTTGGTAAAACTATACTCTCATACATTCCACTCTTTGCCTCCAAGGACAAAGTTCTTTGTCTCCATAGACTCCTAAGTGCACCGCTACACCTTTTCCCCTCATCAATTCTATGATTCACCTCATCTTTCATAGACTCATCCGCTGACACGTTCACTCCCAAATATCTGAATACATTCACCTCCTCCATATTCTCTCCCTCCAATCTGATATCAAATCTTCATCACCTAAACTTTTTGTTAAACCTCATAACCTTACTCTTTCCTGTATTTTACTTTTAATTTTTTTCTTTTGCATACCCTACCAAAAATTTATCCACCAACCTCTGCAACTTCTCTTCAGAATCTCCCAAGAGCACAGTATCATCAGCAAAGAGCAACTGTGACAACTCCCACTTTAGTGTGATTCTTTATCTTTTAACTCCACGCCTCTTGCCAAACCCTCGCATTTACTTCTCTTACAATCCCTTCTATAAATATTTAAACAACCACGGTGGTATCACACATCCTTGTCTAAGGCCTACTTTTACTGGGGAAAAAATCTCCCTTTTTCCTACATACTCTAACTTGAGCCTCACTAAACCTCGTAAAAACTCTCACTGCTTTCAGTAACCTACCTCCTTTCAAACCCTACACCTGCAACATCTGCCACATTGCCCCTTTATCCACCATGTCCCTAAACCCCTTTTCCAAATCCATAAATGCCACAAAAACCTCTTTTGCTTATCTAAATACTGTTCACTTATATGTTTCACTGTAAACACCTGGTCCACACACCCCCTACCTATCCTAAAGCCTTCTTGTTCATCGCTATCCATTCTCCGTCTTACTCTTAATTCTTTCAATAATAACTCTACCATACACTTTACCAGGTATACTCAACAGACTTATCCCCCTATAATTTTTGCACTCTCTTTTGTCCCCTTTGCCTTTATACAAAGGAACTATGCATGCTCTCTGCCAATCCCTAGGTACCTTACCCTCTTCCATACATTTATTAAATAATAGCACCAACCACTCCAAAACTATATCCACACCTGCTTTTAACATTTCTATCTTTATCCCATCAATCCCGGCTGCCTTACCCCCTTTCATTTTACCTACTGCCTCACGAACTTCCCCCACACTCACAACTGGCTCTTCCTCACTCCTACAAGATGTTATTCCTCCTTGCCCTATACACGAAATCACAGCTTCCCTATCTTCGTCAACATTTAACAATTCCTCAATATATTCCCTCCATCTTCCCAATACCTCTAACTCTCCATTTAGTAACTCTCCTCTCCTATTTTTAACTGACAAATCCATTTGTTCTCTAGGCTTCCTCAACTTGTTAATCACACTCCAAAACTTTTTCTTATTTTCAACAAAATTGTTGATAACATCTCACCCACTCTCTCATTTGCTCTCTTTTTACATTGCTTCACCACTCTCTTAACCTCTCTCTTTTTCTCCATATACTCTTCCCTCCTTGCATCACTTCTACTTTGTAAAAACTTCTCATGTGCTAACCTTTTCTCCATTCCACCAATCGCTCCTCTTCCCTCCCGCACCCACCTTTCTGACCACAAACTTCTGCTGAACACTCTAACACTACATTTTTAAACCTACCCCATATCTCTTCGACCCCATTGCCTATGCTCTCAATAGCCCATCTATCCTCCAATAGCTGTTTATATCTTATCCTAACTGCCTCCTCTTTTAGTTTATAAACCTTCACTTCTCTCTTATCTGATGCTTCTGTTCTCCTTGTATCCCATCTACCTTTTACTCTCAGTGTAGCTACAACTAGAAAGTGATCTGATATATATGTGGCCCCACTATAAACATGTACATCCTGAAGTCTACTCAACAGTCTTTTATCTACCAATACATAATCCAACAAACTACTGTCATTTCGCCCTACATCATATCTTGTATATTTATTTATCCTCTTTTTCTTAAAATATGTATTACCTATATCTAAACCCCTTTCTATACAAAGTTCAATCAAAGGGCTCCCATTATCATTTACACCTGGCACCCCAAACTTACCTACCACACCCTCTCTAAAAGTTTCTCCTACTTTAGCATTCAGGTCCCCTACCACAATTACTCTCTCACTTGGTTCAAAGGCTCCTATACATTCACTTAACATCTCCCAAAATCTCTCTCTCTCCTCTACATTCCTCTCTTCTCCAGGTGCATTCACGCTTATTATGACCCACTTTTCGCATTCAACCTTTACTTTAATCCACATAATTCTTGAATTTACACATTCATATTCTCTGTTCTCTTTCCATAACTGATCTTTCAACATTACTGCTACCCCTTCCTTAGCTCTAACTCTCTCAGATACTCAGATTTAATCCCATTTATTTCCCCCCCACCGAAACTCCCCTACCCCCTTCAGCTTTGTTTCGCTTAGGGCCAGGACATCCAACTTCTTTTCATTCATAACATCAGTAATCATCTGTTTCTTGTCATCCGTACTACATCCACGCACATTCAAGCATCCAAGTTTTATAAAGTTTTTCTTCTCTTTTTCAGTAAATGTCTACAGGAGAAGGGGTTACTAGCCCATTCCTCCCGGCATTTTAGTCTTCTCATACGACACGCATGGCTTACGGAGGAAAGATTCTTTTCCACTTCCCCATGGACAATAGAAGAAATAAAAAAGAACAAGAGCTATTTAGAAAAAGGAGAAAAACCTAGAGGTATGTATATATATATAGATGCATGTGCGTGTCTGTGAAGTGTGACCAAAGTGTAAGTAGGAGTAGCAAGATATCCCTGTTATCTAGCGTGTTTATGAGACAGAAAAAGAAAACAGCAATCCTACTATCATTCAAAACAGTTACAGGTTTCTGTTTCACAGTCATCTGGCAGGACGGTAGTACTTCCCTGGGTGGTTGCTGTCTACCAACCTACTACCTACCTACCTATATTATATTATATATATATATATATATATATATATATATATATATATATATATATATATATATATATATATATATATATATATATATATATGCAAAACAACCACTCTGAAAAAATAGAGAAATTCCAAGCGCTTTCGTGACCACTCACATTATCAAGGAACCATAGTTCCTTGATAATGTGAGTGGTCACGAAAGCGCTTGGAATTTCTCTATTTTTTCAGAGTGGTTGTTTTGCATATTCCAAAATCACCTGTTTACTGTGATCTTATTGCATATATATATATATATATATATATATATATATATATATATATATATATATATATATATATATATATATATATATATATATGTCGTGCCGAATAGGCAGAACTTGCGATCTTGGCTTAAATAGCAACGTTCATCTTGCCATATAGGACAAGTGAAAATTTGTATATGCAATAATTTCGCCAAAATCATTCAGAACCTAACGAAAAAAATATATTTCACTGTGTTTGTTTAGTGTTAAATTACTGTAAACAAATCTAAAATATATTTAGTTGGGTTAGGCTAAAATAAATTGCTCTTGTTATAATAAGGTTAGGTTAGTTTTCTAAGATTCTTTTGGTGCAAAATTAAAAATTTTTACATTAACATTAATGAAAAAAAATATATCTTTAAACGTATAAGAGAAAATTTTAGAAAGGACTTAATTTTAAATGAGTTCTTGCTAATTGACCAGTTTTACATATTCGGCACGACATATATATATATATATATATATATATATATATATATATATATATATATATATATATATATATATATATATATATTAGGAATTCGCAAGAACAGGTGAAATATTCACAAACACTGATCTCTGGCTGAAGGAGACTCGAATCTACGAACCTTGGAACAAGGTACGCAGTGCTTTTCCAACCTAGCTACACTGGTCCAATACCTTGGCGCCTAGCTCACGCTAGACGTTGATCCAAGGCAGCCAGCTTTCAAGCAGGAGGCATGCTGATGTTAGCAGTCAAAGTGGCATCATCTTTGTGCAGGCTGCTCACTGAAGCTATGACATGAGTCAGACAGTTGCCTGCCGACAGGGCTACTGCGGCTTGACGAGTGTCATTCTCTCGACAGTTGGAGTTATAGCAGAGGTTAGTCTAAGTGTCCTCAGACTGGTTCTTTACATATAACTGCACTCTGACGGTCAGGAAGTGAAATGGAACGAGTGTCAACGGGGGATCATAGCAGGTACGACTCAGCTTTGTGTACAAGAGGCTCAAATACTAGTGATTGATGCCTGAACTGACTAATGTCGGTTGTCAGTGGTCAAGGGTGTAACAAAAGGGTGCTACACAGTGGTCTGGGTGTAGACCTTACTTCGTGACACATGGAATGACACATGGCTTGCACAAGCAAATGACTTTTTTGTGCAAAAATCGACACTAAGCCATACGAACATGTGAGAACACTGACTGAGAGGAATTAACAAGCGACATATAGCATCTCTCAATCTTCTCGACAATACTGAAACAAAATGGTCACTATGAAACTAGAGCACTCGATGTGACATCACGTGGTGATGTCAAGCTAGACGTCATGAAGGATGTCATGGGATGACATCATGAGGTGACGTCAGGCAGACGTCCAGGGTGATGTCATTGGAGTGACATCAGAGGAATGATGTGGGCTGCATGGTGACATCATGGGTGATGCCAGGCAGCATGTGGCTTGGGTAATTCACGTAGCTTGTAGATCCTCACGTGGCTTGTAGATCCACATGTGGCTTGTAGATCCACGTGGCTTTTAGATCCACATGGCTTCTAGATCCATGTGGCTTGTAGATACACGTGACTTCGTCCACAAGTGGCTTCATGATCCACGTGGTTTCAAGTGACCTCGGGCACTCGGATACACAGCTCTTTCAAAGAATTCACACTGAATTCACATGAACAGCAGAGAGGGAGTGAGTAGGTTGAGTGGTATAAGGTAGTGTGGTGGTAGGAGAGAGACGAGCATGTGTGAGTGAGGCGAGGAACCTGGCCGCTTCCGTCTCTCCCACCCACAAACACTGGGACACTCACACTTGATGCCGAAATCACTACAAAGCTCACCTCTGACTTGCTGAAATAGCCATGGTGAGCTGACAGCAACAGCAGACCTATACACGTGATGCTGAACACGCTGTGGGGTGAAGTCGCACATTTCTCGAAGAAATTCGGCAAATTTCGGCCTAGAACCTGCTTGTACCTGTGTCTGGTTGCTGAAACTTGCAGACACAGCATTAGGATAACTCGTTGAGAGACGGATGCTTCTTGTGTAGGATGATGAAGTGAAGACCACTTCATTCCCCTTCTTTCCCTCTCTTCAGGCAAACCCACTTACTGTGAGCCTTGCTGTCACCAATTATCATAAGGATGATGAATTATTTACATCATTGTTACAGGTGGGGAGCAATGATAAGGCTTCATAGGCTCTTTTGTTTATTTGCTATATCGTTAGTACACAGGCAGTATGTTAGTGCCCATGGCCCCGAGGGGCCATTCTCCAAGAGAGAGAGGAGTAGACCTGTTGACTGAATGAAGTCAGCTGCCAGAACGAGGGAGAGGCGGGATGATGGTTTGAAGTGGCATGCCCACCAAGTTTGCCCTCTGGTGTCAAATATTGAAACTAAGCATGTAGGCATACAGTCTATACTCAGAACTATTTTCATTCAATTCCATGTTTGGTGTACTAGCCTCCGCAAGCAATACATATCGTATTGTAACCTTGAACGAGAGCTGTTTAATCAATAACAACACTGCGGGAGACAGAGGACTGAAACCCAAATTGTTTTGGCCTGCTGCACGGTAAGCGAAAATCACACGATGCTCTAATCCACAAGACCACCAAATCCTACAAAGATCATGCACCCAGAAGAGCTAGGTGTTGTACCGTGATCCAAGGACACTCGAAGGTGTGGGTGCTTCAGAAGTATTTTCATTCTGCTTTTCCTTTGGTGTACTAGCCTCCACAAGCAGTATATAACGTGTTATAACCATGAACGAGTGGAATTTAATCAGTAACGTCAATGTGACTGCTTGTGGAGGCTAGTAGTGGACCCCCGCATAACGATTACCTCCGAATGCGACCAATTATGTAAGTGTATTTATGTAAGTGCGTTTGTACGTGTATGTTTGGGGGTCTGAAATGGACTAATCTACTTCACAATATTCCTTATGGGAACAAATTCGGTCAGTACTGGCACCTGAACATACTTCTGGAGTGAAGAAATATCGTTAACCGGGGGTCCACTGTATATATATATATGTATATATATATATATATATATATATATATATATATATATATATATATATATATATATATATAGATAGATAGATAGATAGATAGATAGATAGATAAGAACATTAGAACATAACAAAGAACACTGCAGCAGGTCTACTGACCCATGCAAAGCAGGTCCATATCACTCTCCGGCTTAGCCCAATGACCCACCTAGTCAGGTCACTTCCACTTAAGGAAGGAGCACGGCATCAGACCTAGTAGCACAAGCTAGTCAGTTCCAAATCACACCCTCCCACACCCACTTATGTATTTATCTAACCTATTTCTAAAAGTACACAAGGTTTTGGCCACAATAACTGTACTCGGGAGTTTGTTGCACGCTTCCACAACAGTGTTACCAAACCAGTGCTTTCCTATATCTTTCCTGAATCTGATTTTTTCAAAAATTGAAACCATTCCTGCGGGTCCTGTCTTGGCTGGAAATTTTCAACACGTTATTTACATCCCCTTTATTTATTCCTGTTTCCATTTATACGCCTCGATCATATCCCCCATAATTCTACGCCTTTCTACAGAGTACAGATTCAGGGCCCTCAGTCTATCTTCATAGGGAAGATTTCTGATACATGGGATCAACTTTGTCATTCTCCTCTTTACGTTTTCCAGTGCATTTATATCCATTCTGTAATACGTGACCAAAACTGTGCAGCATTATCTAAATGAGGCCTAACCAAGGATATGTAGAGTTGAAGAACAACCTGAGGACTTCTATTATTTATACTTCTAGATCTGAAGCCAAAGATTCTGTTAGCTTTATTGTTAAAACTTATGAACCGTTGTCTTGGTTTTAGATTACTTCTAACCAGAACTCCTAAATTCTTTTTTGCAATCAGTAGTATTAAGATCTACATTATTTAGTTTATATATTACATGGTTATTTTCCTGTCCAACATTTAGAACTTTGCATTTGTCTATTAAACTGCATCTGCCACTTCTCCGACCACTGCATCAGTCTATTCAAATCATCGTGGAGTGCTCTAGTGTCTTCATTAGAATGAATTGGACAGCCTATTTTGGTGTTATCAGCAAATTTACTTATGTCGCTATTTATTCTATGTCGTTTATGTAAATTGTGAACAATAACGCGCCCAACACTGACCCCTGTGAAACACCGTTTGTGACGTGCCCCCATTCTGATTTCTCCCCATTTATGCACACTCTCTGCTGCCTATTTGTCAACCATGTGTCTACCCAGGAAAAAAATTCTCCTATTCCATGTGCCTAAAGTTTCCTCAATAGCCTCTGATGTGGAACTCTATCAAAAGCCTTACTGAAGTCCTTATACACAATATCATATTTATTACCATGATCTACCTCCTCAAACACCTTAGTGAAAAAAGTTAGTAAATTTGTAAGACAGGAACGCCCCTTTGTAAAACCGTGTTGAGATTCATTAATCAATTTATGCCTATAAAGATGGTTATGAACTGTTTTGGCAATTATTATTTCCATAAATTTTCCCACTATGGAGGTAAGACTTATGGGTCTATAGTTCGATGCTAAGGACCTGTCACCTGCCTTGTAAATTGGCATTACATTTGCCATTTTCTATTTATCAAGCACAATGCTAGTTATAAGTGATATGTTGAAGAGATTAGCCAAAGGTATGCTAAGTTCCTCTTTACATTACTTTAACACCCTTGCAAACAGTTCATCAGGACCTGGGGATTTGTTAGGTTTTAGTTTCTCTATTTGTCTGATGACCATGTCACTAGTTAATGCAATCGTACACAGTTTATTATCGTCCTGCTCTACATAATCTATTATTTCTGGAATTTTGCTAGTATTTTCGTGGGTAAAAACTGAGAGGAAGTAGGTATTGAAAATTTCACACATATCCTTATCACTTTTAGTGATCTGTCCAGACTTACTCTTAAGTGGGCCTATCTTGTCCCTAATCTTACTTCTGTATACCTGAAAGAACCCTTTTGGGTTAGTCTTCGAATCCCTTGTGACCTTAGCCTCATAATACCTTTTGGCTTTTAACATAAGAGCATAAGAAAAGAGGAACACTGCAGCAGGCCTGTTGGCCCATACTAGGCAGGTCCTTTACAATCCATCCCACTGGAGTTTACCTGGAGAGAGTTCCGGGGGTCAGCGCCCCCGGGGCCCGGTCTGTGACCAGGCCTCCTGGTGGATCAGAGCCTGATCAACCAGGCTGTTGCTGCTGGCTGCACGCAAACCAACGTACGAGCCACAGCCCGGCTGGTCAGGAACCGACTTTAGGTGCTTGTCCAGTGCCAGCTTGAAGACTGCCAGGGGTCTGTTGGTAATCCCGCTTATGTATGCTGGGAGGCAGTTGAACAGTCTCGGGCCCCTGACACTTATTGTATGATCTCTTAACTAACAACCAATTTTCAATGCTACTCAACCCAATTTTCAATGCTACCCAAGAAATAAGGTCTGGTAACTCTATCCACTCATTTGCAAGTCCCACTCAAATCCAACTCCTCTCACTCATATATTTATCCAACCTAAATTTGAAACTACCCAAAGTCCTAACCTCAATAACCCAACTAGGTAGACTGTTCCACTCATCAACTACCCCACTTCCAAACCAATACCTTCCTATGACCTTTCTAAATCTAAACTTGTCTAATTTAAATCCATTACTGCGGGTTCTCTCTTGGAGAGATATCCTCAAGACCTTATTAATATCCTCTTTATTAATACCTATCTTCCACTTATACACTTCGATCAGGTCTCCCCTCATTCTTCGTCTAACAAGTGAATGTAATTTAAGAGTCTTCAATCTTTCTTCATGAGGAAGATTTCTAATGCTATGTATTAATTTAGTCATTCTACGCTGAATGTTTTCTAACGAATTTATGTCCATTCTGTAATATGGAGACCAGAACTGAGCTGCATAATCTAGGTGAGGCCTTACTAATGATGTATAACCTTATTACTTTTTTTATTTCTCTCTTTAATTGAATATTTTGAATTCTTAACTGCCCATCCCCATCCCCTCTTTTGATATGTGTATATATGCCTCTCTTTTGACCAATGAGATGTTTTAATCTGTCGTTCATCCATTTGGGATCATTTTTGTTAGATCTAATTTCCCTATTCGGAGCAAAAGTTGTCTTGGGAACTAGAGACCAAGACCACCTACCTGACCCATATTCAGGTTATCTCAATTTAGCCCACCCAGGTAATTTCTCGGTCCCATGAAGTCGGCCAAGCGAAAATCTGGGACAGAGGTTTGATTGCAGTTATCTGGGTAATTCGATGACATATTAAAACTAAGTGATTTGTGATTGCTATCTCCAAGCTCATCATTAATTAGTGATTCTTTGTTGGCAAGAACCTAGTCAAGCAGATTGTTTCCTCTAGTTGGTTCTGTCACAAACTTTTAAAAAGGCAATCCTGAACCTGTCAAGAAAGTCACTAGACTCAAAATTTCCTGTCACATTGTTCCAATCAGTTTATCTAAAGTTAAAATCTTCCATTAACACAGCATTTTCATATCTAGACACCATATGAATTTCGTCCCGTAACAGCTTTCTGCGCTCCCTATCAAGGTTTGGGGGCCTATCAATCACACCCAAAATTAATTTGTCATGACCTACGAGAAACTGTAGCCAAACAGATTCTGTGTCCGATGTTCCTAATTTTATATCATGTCTAAGGCAACAATTTAAATTATCTCTGACAAACATCGCCACTCCACCACACACAGGGTTATAATCTATTCCACCCTATCAGTGTGGAATAGATTATAACCCTGTATGTTTCATTCAGAAGGCATTTCTTTATCTTTCAGGTTAAACCATGTCTCTGTTATAGCAATAATATCAATATTAACTACACTTACAAGTAATCTTAGGTCATCTATCTTATTTTGTAGACTCTTACTATTTGAATAATAAACTTTAAGGGAACTAATTAGTCGTTGCCCTCTACTATCTCTCTTTGGTTGTTGATCAATTGCTTTGCCTTTACTAGCAACTCTTTTTTGAATATTGTCTTTTAAACATATCCCTGAGGTATCCCACATAATATCTACTGTTTTCATCCCTAGTACTGTAGCCTGATTGTTTCCCATAAACACCCATACATCTAAAATCTATCAGTTCAAAGTCCTAGACAAGTCATTAATTTCCCCTTCAATCAAAATGGCTAATGCAACCACTCCAGCCCCAGAGAGATGAACCCCACCCCTTGCATACATATCACATTTGCCATAGAATTTGGCCCAGTTATCAATGAATGGTATTGCAAGTTCCTTGCAGTACCTGTCTAGCCAGCAATTTATACAAGTTTCTCTAGACATCCATTTATTGCCCACTCCTTTTCTAGGCAAGATGCAGCATATCATTGGGATCCCTCCCTTAGACTTGACTACTTCCATGGATGACCTGTACTTATCCAGTAGCTCCTGTCTCCTGCCCTTCCCAATGTCATTACCCCCAGGACTAAGACAGATAACGGGCTTGTTCCCATTACCTGACATAATATTATCCAACCTGCTGATTATGTCACCAACACCAATTCCTGGGAGGCAAACCCTATGTCTGACCTTCCTATCTCTGTTACAAAAAGCACACTCTATATATCTTACCTGAGAATCTCCT
>NC_069400.1:46454572-46464572 GCF_026875155.1 Cherax quadricarinatus
TGATGCATCATTATAGTAGCACAACTATCTTCATTAGTGAAGAAAATTAGAAAAATGCTGGTGACGTTTTCTTTGGTTTGTCATTTGCTCACTTTCATCCACCAAGTCCCACTCCTTGAGCCTTGAAATCAAAAGCTCATCATTTGACTTTGTCAAATCAAGATCTCTGATAAGGTCATTGAGGTCTGTTTAGTTTGGGTAGTATGGATTCCTCCCAACTGCTGCATCTGTGAGATCATAGTTTTGCTCACTGTGTTCTTCATTTTCTGATTTGCTTTCTTCTTCTGACTGTTGACTTCTTTCTGGAGGTGTAAGTGACACGTCCACATCAGCCGTGATTCTGACAGCCGTAATTCTTAGGCGAGATGGGACATATACATATGACAACCAAGAAATGAGTGAGATACGAAAGTCACAATACGACTCAGCCGCTGCCCAGACTAAGGGTCGACAATCCAAATGAATTCTTTATGAACGAGACCCAAAATTTGGTCATCTTAAAAATCTCTGATTTTATCGTAACACCACAAGACTTTGAAAAGGCGATAAATGACATGCCCATGGCTCCAGGCCCAGACTCATGGAACTCCGTGTTCATCAAGAACTGCAAGAAGCCCCTGTCACGTGCCTTCAGCATTCTATGGAGAGGGAACATGGACACAGGGGTCATCCCACACTCACTAAAAACAACAGACAAGGTCCCACTCTACAATTGTGGCAAGAACTACAGACCGATAGCACTAACATCCCACATCATAATAATCTTTGAAAGGGTTCTTAGAAGATAGCCAACCACCTAGTTACCCATCAGTTAAACAACCCAGGGCAACATGGGCTTAGAGCAGGTCGCTCCTGCCTGTCCGAGCTACTGGACCCCTATGACAAGGTCATGGATGCTGTAGAGAATAAACAAAATATAGATTTAGTTTACGCAGACTTTGTAAAAGCTTTTGACAAGTGTGACCATGGTGTAATAGAGCAACAAAATGCATGATAAAGGAATAACAGGAAAAGTTGGTAGATGGATCTATAACTTCCTGACAAATAGAACACAAAGAGTAATAGTAAAGAGAGTAAAGTCTGAGGCGGCTACAGTGAAAAGCTTCGTTCCACAAGGCACAGTACTCGCTCCCATTCTATTCCTCATCCTCATATCTGACATAGACAGAGATGTAAGCCATAGCTCTGTGTCTTCCTTTGCGGATGACACCCAGATTACCATGACAGTGACCTCCATCAAAGGCACCCCAAGACTCCAAGCGGACATCAACCAAATCTTCAAATGAGCCACCCAAAACAATATGAAGTTCAATGAAGAGAAATATCAACTACTCACATATGGAAAATTTGAGAAAATTAAAACTATATCAGGGTATATGACAAATTCTAACATAGAATACCGCAAAAAAGTAATGTGAAGGACCTGGGAGTGATAATGTCAGAGGATCTCGCCTTCAAAGACCACAACAATGTATCTACCGCATCTGCTAGGAAAATGGTAGGATGGATAAAGAGAACCATCAAAACTAGGGACGCCAAGCCCATGATGATTCTCTTCAAATCGCTTGTTCTCTCTAGGCTGGAATACTGCTGTACACTAACTGCCCCAGCGAAATTTCTGACCTGGAGAGTATATAAAGAACTTTCACAGCACACATAAATACGACAATGCATCTAAATTACTGGGAACGGTTGAAGGCCCTTGATCTGTATTCCCTGGAGCGCAGGCGAGAGAGATACATAATAATAATCTCTTGGAAAGTCCTAGAGTGATTAGTACCAAACTTGCACACGAAAATCACTCCCTATGAAAGAAAAAGACTCGGCAGGAGATGCAACATTCCCCTAATGAAAAGCAGGGGCGCAACGAGTACACTGAGAGACATCACGATAAGTGTCGGGGCCCAAGTCTGTTCAACTGCCTCTAGGTACATAAGGGGGATTACCAATAGACCCCTGGCTGTTTTTAAGAAGGCACTGGACAGGCACCTTAAGTCAGTACCTGACCAACCGGGCTGTGGTTCGTACGTCAGTTTGCTTGCGGCCAGCAGTAACAGCCTGGTTGATCAGACCTTTATCCACCACGAGGCCTGGTCTCAGACAGAGCGGCGTTGGCGTTGACCCACGAAACCCTCTCCAGGTTATTACGAACACAGCAATTCAATGCCTGTTTCACATGGCGATATCCAAGAGAAATATAGTAGTAGTTTTTTCTTTACCATTCTAGTCCTTAATCAATATGTACAATATTAACACAGTTAACATCTTCAGTTAGCAGTATAATGATATAATTAAACAGAGAGCCACTCAAACCATGAGTGAGTGAGTGTCTGCCTGCCAGTCAGGCAGGTATGTGTGTGACATAACGTTGGGAGGGGCGGGGAACCGGCTCTCACCTCAATATGGATTGAACTAGACAATTAGCATAACAGTGGAACCTCGCAACTGTTATACTCTAAATTGCTAATACACTAGACGAGAATACATGTCAATGGGTGTATGATAAATGTTAAATGAAGTACAACATACTCGGCTCACGCCACACTCTTCAGTGGTAGACCTTATTGACTTTCATCTTTCAGTAAGAGTTGCAACTTATATGCCAGTCGACCAGTTTGTAAATGCAGTGTTTATGGGACTTCTTTAGTCAAATCTTGGAGCACCTGGCCAGTGTTGGAAGGTACTTAGTCCCTCACAAAGTTCTACCTGAGCCAGTCTGATTGCTGCACTTCAAGTTGAACATATTTATGTTCTCCCATATTGATTACCTTGCAAATAACATACATTATAATAACTTGTCATATACATGTTTCACAAAGGAGTTATCAAGGAGTCAAATAACTTTTGAAATGCATCTCTTATCCTTGTACAGAAAGCTACAACTTTGCATTCTGTGATCAGTTACAACAAACTCAATGTCTGGACTCTTCCAGAATATTTCTTTTTACATGTTCTCGCTGATTTGCTCCAGAACATTGAATGGAATAAAATAATTTTTAAACCTTGATAAATTTTGTGTTGAAATATTGACCAGTTTTAACCTCCTTTAAACGACTATATTCTGCAGCTTCCTGCTGGTGATATATATACAAACATGGTAATACATTTTAACATCAAGTAAAATGTTCTCATACATTGTGAATTATATACACACGTGAAGAAGCATGTACATACATGGTAATAAAAGAACATTGCAGGTTTATTGTTCTATGCCAGGCAGGTTCAGTTCACTTCCACCAATAAACCCACTAATATACTTGCTCAACCTGTTTTTAAAGTTGGTCAAAGTTTTTGCTTCAATGACGTTACTTGGGAGTATATTTCATCCACAATTCTTTTGCCAAATCAAAACTTTCTTATATCTTTTCTAAATTATTTTTTCTTAAACTTGAACCCATTGCTAACAAGTCTTGTCTTGCTTAAATATTGCCAGCAACTTATTGATATTCCTTTTCATTTATTACTGTCCTTTATTTTAACACTTCAGTAATATTCACCTTGTCCTTAATTCTATGTGTGTCCAAAGAGTGAAACTTCAGTAACCTGAGTCTTTCCTCATACAAAGAATTTGTGATAAATAGGATCAACTTAGTCCTACTCTACATGTTTTCCAGTGAATTTATCTCTATTATGTAAGATGGAAGCCAAAACTAGCCGAGATTAGAACCTTGCGTTTATTTATATTAAATTTCATCTGCTACTTCTTCAACTATTGCAACAACCTCTCTGGATATTCCTGTATCATTCTAGTCCTTATCAGAAATTATTTGATGGTTTGTTTCAGTGTCTTTGTCAAACTTGCTTATGTCACTATTTATTTTATCACCTATATCGTTTATGCATATTTTGATCATCAAAAGGCGCCACAGTAACCCTTGTAGAACTCCACCGTGATCGATCCCCATTTATGTAGATTGTTGCCTATCACTCAACAACACCTCAGTTCAGAAGATAAATTTATTTTGTATTCCATGTCTTACTATTTTCAACATTCTGCTGTGTGGAACTCTAGTGAAGGTTTTACTGAAATCCATATTCGATATCACATTCATTTTCATTATCTACTGCCTTAAATACATTAGTGAAAAAATAATTGTAAATTTGAAAGGCAAGAATTCCTCGTCTTAAAATCAGGTTGAGACTCATTGCTCCATTTATATATTTCAAATCAGCTTCGGAATGCTTCTTCAGTTATTGTTTTCATCAATTTTCCAACAATGCAGGTTAGGCTAATTGGTCTATAATTCAGTCAAAGGACATATCTCCCACTTATAAAATATGTATCTCATTTGCTATTGTTTTTCGCGTATCGGGAATGTTTCCTGTTTGTAATGATGTGTTAAAAAACTAGCCAATGGTTTGCTAAGTTCTCCTCACATTCCGTTATAATGCATGAAAATAATTCATCATGGCCCATTCATTTCTTTCGTTTTACTCTTATTTATTTTTGTAAGAACCATGACACAAGTGACTATGATCATAGTTTATATAGTTTATTTTCACCCTAATATCTTCCTGTGGAAAAGTAGAGAGGAAATAAGTGTTAATGACAGTGCACATTATTTGTCACTTACAATAAGCTGACTGGAGTAACTTTTATGAGGGTCTATCATTTTCCTAAGATTAATAATATATAACTGAAAGAAATCTTTTAGGTTGGACTTTAATTCTCTAGTGAATTGACTTTCCTAATTTATTTTGGCTTTTTAATTCTATTTCTTTATTTCTTAAGGGAATATTTTTATTCCCTATTTGTCTCTCATGTTTTTATTCTTATGGCTTATGAGATATTTGAATCTATTGTTTATCCATTTAAGGTCACTTTTGTTTGATATAATTCCTTAATTTGATACACAGATAGACTGGGCAGCTTGTGCAATGTTAACAAATACGTTGAAGTGGCAGTCATGTCCACTGTCTTGTGTCACGGAATAATTCCCTGTCAGGTTGCCTCAATAATCCGGATAATCTTGTAGCCCCGTAATATTCGCTGCATGGAACAAAGGATCTTAACTTGATTTAAATTATTAACATAATTCAAAGAAATATTGAAAAAGTGGTTGTAACTGCTTTCTCCAGTTCATCATTAATCTCAAGATTTTTATTTAGAGATTCCATGTTTCCAAGACTCAAGTCAAGTAGGTTATTTCCTCTTAATGGTATTGGCAAAAATTCTTTTAAAAAGAACCTGGACAGTTTCTAGGGAGTTGCTAGACTCAAGATTTCTTGTCAAATTGTTACAGTCAATTTAACTAACGTTTAAATCTCCCATTAAAATCACATTTTTGTATCTAGATGTCTTTCTAATTTCATCCTATAATGGTTTACCATGTTCCCTTTGTAGGCCTAGTGACTGTAGATAACACGCAAAATTAAGTTTTCACGTCGTCTGAAAAACTGTAGCCAAACAGATTCAGTGTTCGTCGCTTCCACTTTTATTTCTTATCTACTGAGCACTTATTCCTGATGAATATATCCAGTCCACCATTCTTCCTGCTGATTCTAATGGTACGGAATAATATATAGTCTTGTAAACTGCAGCATTCAGCAGGCATTTACCTGTATTTAAAGTTGCGATAGGTCTTTGTTATTGCAAAAATATCTATGTTTCTTCCATATGCAGTTAATCTGACCTCGCTGAACTTATTTCTTTTTTGTTACTACAATTATTATAGTAGGCCTAACAGGAATTAAACACTCGCCTCTCTCCTCTGGTAGTATTTTTTGACAGTTTTTTTTATAATTTCTTATTAGGAACTATATAATGAGGTATCACTTTTTTTAAAAATTCTCTGAGATATCTTGGTAATTTTTGTTCTTACATCCCTGGTTCTGCTACTCATATATAAGAACACTAATGTAAAAAAATGATTAAAGTCCTGTGCCATATTATTGTTGTGTATGTCATCAGTAAACCACTAAATGCACTATACATCTCTTGAAAAAGTTAGTTATCAAAATAATGTCTAGCTGGGGTAAGGAAATAATGTTTATTAATGAACAAACATTTAAATGGATATTTGAAATTGGTGTTTGCCAAGACTCAATTTTGAATTCTCTTTCCTTTATGATTTATATAAATGATTATCAGTACGTAATGTGACATACAATATAAAAACCATCAATAAAATAAAACTGTGAAGTCCTCTACTAATGCTGAATATTGTCAACTATTGCAAAAGTGACCTGAATCCACTGGTAACTTAGGTAGACCAGTGACTCATGAGCTAAGTTACTGTGAAGAAGGACTCACAATTCAAGTCCGTCAACAAGAAAAAACCTCAAGAATAAGTTACATTGTTATTATAGTCATATGTAAGCGATAAACCCGTGGGGGATTCATCGTTGACCAAACTAATACTCTTAGCCAAACTAATACTCTTCGCAGTAATCTAGTTGGTACTTCTCCTCCTGCTATTGATGCTTCTGGTGTCTACTCCATTTACTGCTCCTCTTGTACTCTCCAATACTGTGGAGAAACTGGTCGCTCTCTTTCCGACAGACTTAAAGAGCGCAAAAGATGTGTTAGATCTGCCGACACTAATAATGCTCTTTTTTTGTCATGTTAGAGATCACAGTCATCCTACTGTTTACCATTCTCCTAGCCTTCACAGACGCCGTCTTGTTGAAGTATCCAGTAATTATAAACAACTTTCCTAATGTGAATCATAATTAAGCTTTGTCTCTGTAGATGCCTTCCTTTCTTATTACATTGTCAAATGCTCCAAACTTCGGAACATTCGAGAATTGACCTGTTCTTTGTCCCTTCTTCTCTTTGCCTCTTCTACTTCCCTATATATTTTTTTTTTTTTTGCCTTTTCCTTTCTTCTCCTTAGGAGTGTTCTATACTTCTGCTTTTCTCTCTGTGTGTTTGGTCCCACCCTCGTAGGTCATCCTGACTTGCTTGGTGTCTTGTCCTTAGACTTCCTTCACTACTGCTACAACTGTTTCTACCTCTACTACTACTATTACTACTTTCGCCTCGCTTCACTCCACTTTCAGTCTCTTGTTGCACTACTCTCCCTGCCTACTACTACTATTTCCACTTCCACTACTGTCTCTACTTCCTTCTTCGTCTTCTCTTTGTCCTGCCCCTTCTCTCCTCTCGTATATATACTGGCTCCCTTA
The DNA here is from genome assembly GCF_026875155.1 of Cherax quadricarinatus. Lineage (NCBI taxonomy): Eukaryota > Metazoa > Arthropoda > Malacostraca > Decapoda > Parastacidae > Cherax > Cherax quadricarinatus. The sequence continues at coordinate 46,461,701 of NC_069400.1, forward strand.
CCTTCGTGTGTTAGTGTGACTAGTTAATGGTCCAAGTCGGACCAAAACGTCTTCATAAGTTTCTTTCTGCTATGTGCATGATATTTGTGTACTATAAACCATTCCTGGAAACAGTTTGCGTCACAGGGATGGTGACTCCTGAATCCATAAAGCCATACATGCGTGTTCTCACTTGGTAATGCTAACTCTTACCTTCTCCAGCTGTTGGCCCTGGGCTTCCAGACGCAAATTAGACACGGTGAATCTCAGTTTTCTCAACTGAAAACATTGAATCATATATTAGGATGACTCTTGTTAATAATAACAAAGAAACTTTCGTGGCTGTGAGATAATGCAATGAAAAATAAATTAACCAAACATATTAATGTAGACATACACTCACTGGCCACTTTATTAGACACACCCTTTTAGTACTGGGTAGGGCCTCTGTTTATCCCCAGAACAGCCTAAGTTCTCCATGACATGGATTCAACAAGAAGCTGGAAACATTCCTTACTGATCCTGGTGCACATGATAACACGATAGCACTACGACATTGCGTTACAATTATCAGCTGCACATTCATGCTGTGAATCTCCCGTTCCATCACATCAGAAAGGTTTACGGCAAATTCTGACTCTTCCATCTGCATGTTGCAGCAGAAATCGAGATTCCTCAGACAAGACGACGCTCTTACAATGTTCTGGTGACCCATTGCCTACTGAAGCCTGAGTTTCCTGTTGGGTTTTAAGCCATTAACAATAATGTGACTGAAAGAAAATCAAACTCCCAACTTTTAGCACGCCGTGTGAGAATTCCGCCAAAATTCCGAAACGGAGAGTTGTAGTATGGTTAACCGCTTAAAACCAAACAGGAAACACTGAGGCGTATATATACATATATATATATTTTATATATATATATATATATATTATATATTTTATATAAAACATATATATATTATATATATATATATATATATACATATGTAGTGCCGAATAGGCAGAACTTGCGATCTTGGCTTAAATAGCAACGCTCATCTTGCCATATAGGACAAGCGAAAATTTGTGTATGCAATAATTTCGCCAAAATCATTCTGAACTTACCGAAAAAAATATATTTCACTGTGTTTGTTTAGTATTAAAATAGGGGTAAACAAATCTTAAAATAAATTTAGTTGGGTTAGGCTAAAATAAATTGTTCTTGTTATAATAACTTAGGTAAGTTTTTAAGATTCTTCTGGTGCAAAATTAAAATTTTTTACATTAACATTAATGAAAAAAATATATCTGTAAGCGTATAAGAGAAAATTTTAGAAAGGATTTAATTTTAAATGAGTTCTTGCAAAATTGACCAGTTTTACATATTCGGCACGACATATATATATATATATATATATATATATATATATATATATATATATATATATATATATATATATAAAAATTATAATATATTATATATATATGTCGTGCCGAATAGGCAGAACTTGCGATCTTGGCTTAAATAGCAACGGTAATCTTGCCATAGAGGATATGTGAAAATTTGTGTATGCAATAATTTCGCCAAAATCATTCTGAACCTAACAAAAAAAATATATTTCACTGTGTTTATTTAGTATTAAATTACTATAAACAAATTTAAAATATATTTAGTTGGGTTAGGCCAAAATAAATTGTTCTTGTTACAATAAGGTTAGGTAAGTTTTCTAAGATTCTTTTGGTGCAAAATTAAAAATTTTTACATTAACATCAATGAAAAAAATATATCTTTAAACATATAAAAGAAAATTTCAAATAGGACTTAATTTTAAATGAATTCTTGCTAATTGACCAGTTTTGCATATTCGGCACGACATATATATATTATATAAATATATATATATATATATATATATATATATATATATATATATATTATATATATGTCGTGCCGAACAGGCAGAACTTGCGATCTTGGCTTAAATAGCAACGCTCATCTTGCCATACAGGACAAGTGAAAATTTGAGTATGCAATAATTTTGCTAAAATAATTCTGAACCTAACGAAAAAAATATATTTGATTGTGTTTGTTTAGTATTAAATTATTGTAAACGTATTTAAAATATATTTAGTTGGGTTAGGCTAAAATAAATTGCTCTTGTTATAATAAGGTTAAGTAAGTTTTCTAAAATTCTTTTGGTGCAAAAATTAAATTTTTTACATTAGCATTAGTGAAAAAAATATATCTTTAAACGTATAAGAGAAAATTTCAGAAAGGACTTAATTTTAAATGAGTTCTTGCTAATTGACCAGTTTTACATTTTCGGCACGACATATATATATATATATAATAATATATATATATATATAATATATATATATATATATATATATATATATATATAAAAATATATATATGTCGTGCCGAATAGGCAGAACTTGCGATCTTGGCTTAAATATCAATGCTCATCTTGCTATATAGTACAAGTGAAAATTTGTGTATGCAATAATTTCGCCAAAATCATTCTGAACCTAACGAAAAAAATATATTTCACTGTGTTTGTTTAATATTAAATTATTGTAAACAATCAAAAAATATATTTAGTTGTGTTAGGCTAAAATAAATTGTTCTTGTTATAATAATGTTAGGTAAGTTTTCTAAGTTCCTTTTGGTGCAAAATTAAAATTTTTTACATGAACATTAATGAAAAAATATATCTTTAAATTTAAGAGAAAATTTTAGAAAGGACTTAATTTTAAATGAGTTCTTGCTAATTGACCAGCTTTACATATTCGACACGACATATTATATATATATATATATATTATATAATATATATATATAATATATAAAAATATATATATATATATATATATATTATATATATATATAATTCCCAAATATATATAAT
>NC_069400.1:46472072-46557072 GCF_026875155.1 Cherax quadricarinatus
TGGGGGGGTTGGGGGTTAAAGAGGGTTGGAATAGTTTTAAAAATGCAGTATTAGAATGTGGGGTAGAAGTTTGTGGTTATAGGAGGGTGGGTGCAGGAGGAAAGAGGAGTGATTGGTGGAATGATGAAGTAAAGGATGTGATAAAAGAGAAAAAGTTAGCTTATGAGAAGTTTTTACAAAGCAGAAGTGTTATAAGAAGAGTAGAGTATATGGAGAGTAAAAGAAAGGTGAAGAGAGTGATGAGAGAGTGCAAAAGGAGAGCAGATTATAGAGTGGGAGAGCCACTGTCAAAAAATTTAAATGAAAATAAGAACAAATTTTGGAGTGAGTTAAACAAGTTAAGAAAGCCTAGAGAACGAATGGATTTGCCAGTTAAAAACACAATAGGGGAGTTAGTAGATGGGGAGATGGTGGTTTTAGGTAGATGGCGAGAATATTTTGAGGAACTTTTAAATGTCGACGAAGAAAGGGAAGCGGTAATTTCATGCACTGGCCAGGGAGGTATACAATCTTTTAGGAGTGAAGAAGAACAGGATGTGAGTGCAGGGGAGGTGCATGAGGCATTACGTAGAATGAAAGGGGGTAAAGCAGCTGGAACTGACGGGATCATGACAGAAATGTTAAAAGCAGGGGAGGATGTAGTGTTGGAGTAGTTGGTATTTTTGTTTAATAAATGTATGAAAGAGGGGAAGGTACCTAGGGATTGGCAGAGAGCATGTATAGTCCCTTTATATAAAGGGAAAGGGGACAAAAGAGATTGTAAAAATTATAGAGGAATAAGTTTACTGAGTATACCAGGAAAAGTGTACGGTAGGGTTATAATTGAAAGAATTAGAGGTAAGACAGAATGTAGGATTGCGGATGAGCAAGGAGGTTTCAGAGTGGGTAGGGGATGTGTAGATCAAGTGTTTACATTGAAGCATATGTGTGAACAGTATTTAGATAAAGGTAGGGAAGTTTTTATTGCATTTATGGATTTAGAAAAGGCATATGATAGAGAGGATAGGGGAGCAATATGGCAGATGTTGCAAGTATATGGAATAGGTGGTAAGTTACTAAATGCTGTAAAGAGTTTTCATGAGGATAGTGAGGCTCAGGTTAGGGTGTGTAGAAGAGAGGGAGATTACTTCCCTGTAAAAGTAGGTCTTAGACAGGGATGTGTAATGTCACCATGGTTGTTTAATATATTTATAGATCGGGTTGTAAAAGAAGTAAATGCTAGGGTGTTCGGGAGAGGGATGGAATTAAATTATGGGGAATCAAATTCAAAATGGGAATTGACACAGTTACGTTATGCTGATGATACTGTGCTTATGGGAGATTCTAAAGGAAAACTGCAAAGGTTAGTGGATGAGTTTGGGAGTGTGTGTAAAGGTAGAAAGTTGAAAGTGAACATAGAAAAGAGTAACGTGATGAGGGTATCAAATGGTTTAGATAAAGAAAAACTGAATATCAAATAGGGGAGGAGGAGTATGGAAGAAGTGAATGTTTTCAGATACTTGAGAGTTGACGTGTTGGCAGATGGATTTATGAAGGATGAGGTTAATCATAGAATTGATGAGGGAAAAAAGGTGAGTGGTGCATTGAGGTATATATGGAGACAAAAAACGTTATCTATGAAGGCAAAGAAGGGAATGTATGAAAGTATAGTAGTACCATCACTCTTATATGGGTGTGAAGCTTGGGTTGTGAATGCAGCAGCGAGGAGGCGGTTGGAGGCAGTGGAGATGTCCTGTCTAAGGGCAATGTGTGGTGTATATATTATGCAGAAAATTCGAAGTGTGGAAATTAGGAGAAGGTGTGGAGTTAATAAAAATATTAGTGAGAGGGCTGAAGAGGGGTTGTTGAGGTGGTTTGCTCATTTAAAGAGAATGGATCAGAGTAGAATGGCATGGAGAGCGTATAAATCTGTACGGGAAGGAAATCGGGGTAGGGGTCGTCCTCGAAAAGGTTGGAAGGAAGGGATAAGGGAGGTTTTGTTGGCGAGGGGCTTGGACTTCCAACAGGCGTGCATGAGCGTGTTCGATAGGAGTGAATGGAGACGAATGGTATTTGGGACCTGACGACCTGTTGGAGTGTGAGCAGGGTAATATTTAGTGAAGGGATTTTGGGAAACCGGTTATTCTTATATAGCCGGACTTGAGTTCTGAAAATGGGAAGTACATTGCCTGCACTCTAAAGGAGGGGTTCGGGATATTACCAGATCGGAGGGATATGTTGTGTATCTCTATACGTATATGCTTCTATATGCACTTTCGTGACTACTCACATTATCAAGGAACTATGTGGTTGTTTTGCATATATATTATATATATATATATATATATATATATATATATATATATATATATATATATATATATATTATATATATATATATATATATATATATATATATATATATATATCTGTGTGTGTGTGTGTGTGTCGTGCCGAATTTGTAAAACTGGTCAATTAGCAAGAACTCATTTAAAATTAAGTTCTTTCTGAAATTTTCTCTTATACGTTTAAAGATATATTTTTTTCATTAATGTTAATGCAAAAAATTTTAATTTTGCACCAAAAGAATCTTAGAAAACTTACCTAACCTTATTATAACAAGAGCAATTTATTTTAGCCTAACCCAACTAAATATATTTTAGATTTGTTTACAATAATTTAATACTAAACAATCACAGTGAAATATATTTTTTTCGTTAGGTTCAGAATGATTTTGGCGAAATTATTGCATACACAAATTTTCACTTGTCCTATATGGCAAGATGAGCGTTGCTATTTAAGCCAAGATCGCAAGTTCTGCCTATTCGGCACGACAATATATATATATATATATTATATATATATATATTATATATATATATATATATATATATATATTATATATATATATATATATATATATATATATATATATATATATATATATAGATGAATGAGTAGTAGAATAGTATCTTATCGTATTATAGGACAGGTCTAGATGTTTCCTTGATGCCTGTTTACTTCTTTTTAACTAAAGGTCCCTCGTTGGATACTTTTCCTAAGTCTCTAAAAAGTACCTGTGGCTAGAAACAAGCAGTTTATAATTCATATTGTAACCTTGTAAATGTATTATAAATATACTTAATTTCCTGTTGTAGGAACTGTTAATTGCATGTTCAGTATTTCTTAAGCTGATGTCTCTTTTTTTTTGGGGGGGGGGAAGTTAGAAGGAAAAACATGCAGATGACAATCTGTATTATTGGTTTCTGTGTTCCTTAAAGAGTGCAATATTTCAAACATCTCTACATACTAGTGTCAAAAAAAGTATTAGTTGATTATTTTTTTGGTATTCAACATTAAACTGAATATTTCTACTCACATATTTAATGCGATCTAAGACCTGCGGTACTTTGGTAGATGTTGACATTGAGATCAATATGGTACTAAGGTGCCACATTGATCTCAGTTTTCAAATCGTCTTAATGCTCTGAGTAGAAACATTAAATTTAAAACTGAATTAGAATGTAATAAGTCAGAAGATTTTTAGAAAATATAACGTACCTCAGTAGTGACGATATCTGGAGCACAACACACGCTGGCAAGTTCAACTCCACATTTAATCAAAAGAATTGCATAAAGGAAATGATTTGTACTAAACTGTTGAGCAATGAAACTGTAAATGCCGACTATGATGAAGGTGACGTATTGTGCCATGAAAACGAATGTAGGAGCAGAGAAGTGTTTATTGATCAATATTTGAGAGTGACACAGTTGTGACACTTGTCTTGTAGCAGCCAGTACAACCTTCACAGTCTTCCTCTCCAATCTTCCCTCTGCTGATATTTCTCTCTTGTTTTCCGCTTCTTTATTTATGTGAAGTTTCTCTGTGTATTTAATGCGATGTTTTATTTCTTTCAGCAAAGCAGCAACCAGATAACAAATTACGTAAAATAAAATAGTGTTTAAAAATGAAATTACCAAAATATTATTCATCAGAAATGTTTTTGAAGCAAGAAAAATCAATTCCAATGTTGATGAGGATTTGAGAACGAAGGATATGAAGGAAATTGTGACAAGAACTTCCATAGCAGCAAACGAAAATAATACGAAAATGAAGAACACATCTCTTGTAATATTCCAAGTATAAGGAACATAATAAGGCGTGATGTGGTCCAGGTGTGAAAGCAGCAACGCGAGACTTGTCCGACTCATCAAGAAGTGTAAACATGCAAATAATATCCCAAGCAGCTGCACCACTTCAGCGATGGTGGTCATCGTGACGAATGTATTTGATGGTGAATAAAAAATATCCACATGAATTTCATATGCGACAACTACGACGATTAACACCAGGTGAAACAATAGCATGAGGTTAGACCAGCTTGTGAGAAACCTCGTGGGACGCAGCTCTGGGAACATGGTACCACACTCACCATGTTCTTCATCAGACATGACCCTCTTCCAACCTCTGTTATGTAGAGTGGTGATTTCGTTATGTCTGTTTTGGCGATGAGCGCGACTGTGACGTTCAGGAGCAGCTGTCATATCATATGACGAGATATGGAAGGTCCAAGCGTTGTGAGAGTGATAGGGAACAGACTTGCTGTTTCCTGGGTCATCAACTTTGATGTCGTTTTGATCCCAACTGTAAGGAAAGCCTCCCAGGAGTCTCGTCCACCACGCACATACCCTCAGTACTCGCACCAATGATGCAGTCCTCGAGTCCATAGTTAGTACTATAGTTTTACACACCACTGTGGTGCTAGTACCGGCTAATTGTATTAATGGATTTTTGAGGTGACCTAGCCCACTTGGTAGACACCTAGCCCACTTGGAGGACACCTGGCTCACTTGGTAGACACCTGGCTCACTTGGTGGACACCTGGCTCACTTGGTGGACACCTGGCTCACTTGGTGGACACCTGGCTCACTTGGCGGACACCTGGCTCACTTGGTGGACACCTGGTTCACTCGGTAGACACCTAGCTCACTTGGTAGACATCTAGCCCGCTTGGTAGACACCTAGCAACCTTGGCGGACACCTGGCTCGCTTGGTGGACATCTGGCTCACTTGTTGGACACCTGGCTCACTTGGTGGACACCTGTCTCACTTGGTGGACACCTAGCCCACTTGGTGTAAAACTGGCTCACTTCGTGCATACCTGTCTCACTTGGTTGATATCCGGCTCACTTTGTGGACACCTGACTCAGTAGACTTCTGGTTCATTTGGTGGACACTTAGCTCACTTGGTGGACACCTAGGTCACTTGATGGACACCTAGCTCACTTGGTGGACACCTGGCTCACTTGCTGGGCACCTGGCTCACTTGGTGGACACCTGGCTCACTTGATGGACACCTGGCTCACTTGGTGGACACCTAGTTCACTTGATGGATATATGGTTCTCTTGGTGGATACATGACTCGCATGGTACACACATGACTCACTTGCAGGACATCAGGCTCTCTTCATGGACATTTGAATCACTTTGTGGACATCTGACTCACCTGTTGGTTTATGATTCGCTCCTCTCTGTGTCTGGGAGGCAACTGAAATTGATTTTGTTTAACTTGAATTCTCTAAGCAAAGAGCTGGTGGGGTGTGGCGCCAATGTTTACCACACTGACAATGTGACGTCCAGTGTATTGACGTACATATGAGTGAAAATTTATACGGTTTTGTTTTATGTATATTGCTTAAGTGTCTATTAAGAAGACTAGCAACTGAGTTCCTGTACAAGGTCTCTTTCATGTTATGGCTATGTTATAGTCTAGAAACCACTTGGGACGAGTGGATGTGCGCTGAGCCTGCCCCCTGCTGTCAGCTGGTGACAACTTGATTTTCACAAAATGGCGCAGCAGGCAAGACGCCGGGTTAATACTGTCGGCATAGAAGTGGTGCGTGGGGTTGTGTATGCCCACTCGGCTCAAGTTTTACTACCTGCAAATGAAGAGCTGTATGGTGTGGCCTTGAACGGGGCATACCGGATCTTTGTGAAGTTTCACAATGCTAGTGTATATGAAGACATAGTCGCTAGATTCCAGGATCTTTGTGTGCCGTTAAATCCTGCTGTGATGATAAGGCTCCATGATGTGTCCCGCTATTATATGTGGGTGAAGATAAGGAACGCTGATGAGGCAGACCTGTGTGTCATGTTTGAGAAGTTTGGGACAGTTCACATGGCGACATTGGGGAAGTGGAAGGAAGGATCATATGCTGGGATGCCTGAGGGAAGTTTCTCTTTGAAAATGACATTGAAGCATCTCATTCCTTCCTATGTTTACCTTGACGACTTCAGGATACAAGTGATGGTGACCTACGCAGGGCAACGACGTACTTGTCGCTTGTGCGGCGCCTATGACCACATTGCTGTGCAGTGTGTTCAAAGGCAGGGTTCACAGGCGGATGCTCAACGTAAGGAGGCACCGAAGGAACAGGAGACGATGGAGGAGACACGACCTGAGTCGCTTACTTTGTGCAAGGTTTGGAGTGTGGAGGTTGACAAGGCTGAATTGAGGGAGGGAGAGTGTGTAACGCTTCCGTGGGAGCCGAGCTCTGCCGGGCAGGCACCGGAGACCGGAGGTTAGGTGCCGATTGGCGAGGACAGGGCCGTGGAGGCCACCATTGACTCAGTGCTCCACGACCTGTTAGGGACCCCAGGTGAGGTCACCGTTGAGGGGCTTGTGGGTGCCCTGAATTCTGCAGTGGTTCCAGGAGGTGTGGGGGGGGGAATGTCGGAGGCCCAAGTTGATGCTGGTTTGCAAACGCACTGTGGTGGCAGAAATGCAAGAGGATGGCTTCCAGGTGGAGGCTGGGAAGAAGGCTCGAGGGTCACGAAAGAGAGCAGCCGTGATCTCGGATATGGACGATGTGCTCACTCCGGCACAGCATCCAGGTAAAGAGGTTTGGGCGGATGTGGAGGAGCATAAACCTGGAGGGTCCAGGGGCAAGGGACCTGTGAAAGGAGGTCCTAGAGGGGCGTATGAGAACCAGGGAAATATTAGGAGGAAGGGGGAAAGGGGGTTGCAGTGCGTAAAGGAAAACCTTCTTTGACGGCTTCAAGAGTGTCTCTATAAATATTAATGGACTGAGAAACGATAGGAAGTGTGCATGGTTTTGTAAGCTTCTCATTTGGTATGGTGTAGTTGTTGTATTTGTACAAGAGCACAACCACAAGCCGGGTTGTATGGTGATTGAGGGGTATACTGTATATGCGGCACACTCACCGAGATTGAAAGGCGAAGGAGGGGAGGGGAGGGTTATACAAGTGGATGGGACGTATGGAAGGGACAAGATATCCTTTGTGTGTGTTTATGGTTCGGCAGAGGGGGACAGTCGGGTTAATAAGAATGAGTTTGTACGTGATGTGTTGGTATATCACCTGAGGTCGCTTCTGGCGTTAGCTGTGGTGGGAGGTTACTGGAAGTGTGTCATACGTCGTAGGGATGTGGAACCTAGGGGAGTGGGATATTGTTCTGGCATTTTGAGGGAGCTGTTAACCGGGGTGGGGTTGGTGGGTGTGAGGGGGGTGTGGCATGGGACGTGGAGCACACCTTTGTGAGGCAGGGGAATGCAGCAAGGCTGGACAGAATATATGTAACGAGAAAAGCAGTGGTTCGTTGAGTAAGGGTCTTGGGTGTGTTTTTTTCAGATCACAGAGGTGTTTTGGTGGAATTGGGATGGGAGGGATGGCCGAACAGGTATAAAAGTTATTGGAAATTGAATGTTCGGTTACTTCAAGATGTCGAGGGGAGGGTCTTATTTGCAGGTTTGTGGGAAAGTTTGTGGGACGGGGCACAAGTGAAGGGGGATGTGTTGAGCTGGTGAGATACAACAGCAAAGATGAGGATTCGAGAGTTCTGTCTGTCAGGGGAGGCATGCGAATCAGCTGGCTTATGGGCTTATTAGGAATCTTGAGGGGCAGTTAAGGGAGTATTATGAGAGAGGAAGGGGGGGTGGGAGTCCCAGTAGCAGACATAGAGGGAGTGAAGGAATGAATAATAGAATTGCAAAATGAGCAGCGCACTGCTGTGGAAATGGTAGGATTGAGGGTCCACGAGGACATGGAGAGGTATAGGGAGGGGCAAGAGCTGGTTACAATGGGGGGATGGGGGGGATGGGGGTATGTTGATGTTTGGCTTAGTGCGTATATGAGAAGTGCAGGTGTGAGTGAGGGTGCGTTAAGGGAGACGGGAGATTGGATGCAGTGTGTGCTTGGCAGGGACTACAGGGAACAGTTACAGGGGACTATTGTTGAGGAGGAGGTGTGGACAGTATTAATGGGTATGAGTCGGGGTAAGGCACCGGGGATAAGGATAAGGATGGTGCAGGAAGATATTCAAAGATGGTGGAGGGGACGGGATTTGCGAGACCGTGAGGAGTTGTTGCATGTATTATTGCTCGTCAGAGATCTGAAGAACATGCAGGTAGGGTCCATAGAGAGAAAGGTATGGCCTAGGGTGGCTGTGGCCATGGAAGGGGCGTACCTGATGTGCACATGGGAAGACATTTGGGGTTGGTTAAAAGGGTTGCATATCCGGCCGCGTATGAGGTAGGTAATGTATAGGTTTCTCCACAGAATCTTGCCGTCAGGGGTAGTTTTGCATAATAGATGAATAAAGGAGGGTGGGGAGTGTCAAGATTGTGGGGTAGACGAATTGGCTTTTCATGTTGTATATTTTTGCGAACGCCTAGGAGTTGTGAGGGAATGGTTGGGGAAAGTGATTCGGCATGTAGGGGGATGAAGGGTTGTCGGTTTTGCAAGTGCTCAATTTAGATGTAGGTGGGGTAGGGGTGAAAGTTCAAAGGGTGGTGGCTTATTTAGTGGTTGATTTCATTTTTATATCATGGGCAATGAGAGACAAAGGGGAGGGGGAACATTGGAAGGCCCTAGCTGCATCTTTTTATAGGACAAAGTGTTGCAACAGGGAAATATATGGGGAGAGGTGGGAGTGGGATTTCCAAGAGGGCTATAGAGATTTCCAATTGAGATATTTATGGATTTTATAGATTGTCAGGGGCATGAATGGGCTGGCCTCTCCCAGTGGGGGATAGCGTGTTGGGGTGTGTACCAGAGGTTTGACTGTTTGTGTGTGTGGGATTGTGAGTTAGAGGGGTTTTGGGGGAGGTGGGTTTTGAGTGTGGCATATTAATATGTGTGATAAGTTTCTCTTATAGCATTACCATTATCGTTTGGCGATACTCTGTTATATTTTGTATATACTGTGTGTGGCATTATTGATTGACGAGGACCTGGCACTTAAATTTGGAGGTTTGATCCTATGTGCTACATGTACTTGCATCAGCACTTGTTCTGGGTGCTTTGCACTGCATAGTGTGGGGGCTGAGATTCTGAATGGTGTTCAGAGAAATGTGATATAATTTTGCATTTAATGTTTGTGGCATTATTGTTTGTCACTGGTGATCTGCATGTCTCAGATTGTTTGGCCTGAGATTATGAACAAGTGTTCAGAGAGATGATGTGTTATACCTTGTATTTCATGTTTGTGCATTATTGCTTTAAGTGGCACAGTCACCAAATAATTGCATGTTTTGGCCTGTTTGGCCTGAGAGCTTGGAAAGCATGTACTGTGTGCAGAGTAAAATTGTGTATTTTAGGTTTTAAGTAGGAGTGCATTGGTGATGGTGTAGTACTGTCACCACTTGTATGTGGGATTCCTGCTAGTTGAATGTACTAGCTTAAAGTTTTTAGCTGTGGGCTTCGTATTAAATGTAGTGCGACCTGCGAGTCGTACAGTTTTAAAATAAGGGTAGACACAATTTCGTGTTTAAGGGGAGTTGCAATAAAGTTTGAAGAGATAATGTTAACATAGGTATAAATGTCTTATCCTGTTTGTCAAATGTTATGTTTAATTCCTGTGCTGAGCACTCAGCAATACATGATGTGTATTTTTAGTATTCACGTAAAATTACCTGTTTTTAAGTTGGGAGGTAAATGATATGTGAAATCAGTTTAGGTAACATCCATTGTTATAGTATGCTAGGTTGTAAATAGTGGGGTGGTTGGATAACCACGGGGGGGGGGGAATATGTCTGTGTGTAATATGTTCAGTGTAATGAGTTGCATGGTCTGTAATGGTTTTCTAGCGGTCGCTTACATCATCAATGTGGGTGAAAATGGATGTATCTGAGGGTAAGATTATGTACCATTTCGAGGAAGGTGTAGATAAGTGTTGTTCATATTGTGTTGGGTAGCTCCAACAGGTTTGGGTTAAGTGATAGGGTGAGGGAACATGGGGGGGGAGTTGTACCCACACGGAGTTGTAAGTGTGAGGTGTAATGTTAGCTGTAGGTAGGATGGTGTTACTGTTATAGCTCAACACGAGTTAAATATATAATATTTTTGTACTGTGATGTTAAAAAAAAAAAAAAATCTCTGCACTAGCAGGCCATGCGAAACACATGGTCACAATTATTTTAATGTCAAGTTTGTCCATTCTCTGTAGGATGTGATGTACAGATTATCTCCGGCAGTGTAAATAATCTGTCTGCAGGAGGGAAGAATGTGTAAATTTATTTATTTTGGTCGGTTTATGTATATAGCGTGTTATTAGGATGATATATATTATGAGACGCTGATTAACATCAATGACTGTTTTGGTGGTTATGATTGGTGACAGCAGACACAGTTACTGGGCATGTGGGGAGGGGGGGTTGAAGCATCAGCGGTAGTGTATTAACTCCACCACCATGAACGATATTGATTATTACCATAGGGTATATGAAGGTTAGGGTGTGGATTGTGTTCTATGGTAGGAGTAGAGCCATTATGTTCAGACATTACTTGTATTTATAGTGTCGTCATTCTGAGCCTGCTCCTGCTTACACCTGGTGGCGAACCTTGTACTACAGTACACAAGATGGCGGACCATCAGGGTAGAAGAGTAAACACGGTCTGTGTTGAATTCATCCGTGGCTGTTGAGAAATGGGACTACCAGTTAAGTTTAAAGAGTTTGTACGTAACTTAGAAAGACAGCTCATCGCCTGCACAGCCGCCCCTGCAGACGAGGTCTTGAGAAGCTGTCGAAGTCATCTCTCAACGGGCTGTAAAGAGTTATAATTTGTAAGATTATAAATTACCCCTAGGGGGTGTTATGTCAGCATATTTCATACACTGATGGCTGACAAACTTACTTGTGTGGACTCAAAAGTCCGCCCCTTACTGCCGACTATAGGTTGATTACAAACTCCTTGCGACTCAAGAACTGCGCAGTCCCCCGTACTACAAGAAATTCGTAACCTACCTTGCTCTTGTAGCATGAGCTATGGTGTTCTTCACACCTTCGACAGATATCGGTAACTTCATAGAAGCTGAAGTGTCCTTGGATGTCCACGTCTTCCATAGTCTAGGAATACGCACACTGGTACACTGTTCCACAAGATTTGTCTTTATTGTTCACAATCTTATCACTAAAGAAGCTGATCACACTTCTCTTAAGTGTTTATTGTGTTTTATGAGACACTTTGTTCACACTAACGCACAGATCGTTCTTTGTTGGTTATCCTGGCGTCAGTGTAACTCTCAGTAGAGTCAAAAGTAATCTGAAGACGCCACAGTGCCCCATGCTGTCACTCCCCTAGCACAAAGAAAAAGCTGACCTAGTACTTTTGCTTCCTTGCCACTTCCTCGATGAAGTAAAGCAGAATGTTTGATTCTTGCTGTCTTAAGCATAGACAACAATGTCCACTATCTTTACTATGGTAATAAAGAGGGAGCAGGATTTTCCTTAATTGTCCTGCTAAAGTAAGAGATGTACTGTCTCTTATTAAACTACACTTTGCAACACTGCACTGCAAGGAGCAGCGGTCGCTTGTGACCACGAACGAGTGGTATTGATCAATAACAACACTGCACTAGCCAAGACTCGAACCCATGCTGCTTTGGCTTGTCTCATGGTGGGCGAAAACGCATGTTGCCCTAATCCACTGGACCATACGATCCTATGGATTGTATAGACCAGTACCAGGATTACTCAACTGAATCAAGATTTAACTCCATTTCAAATCTACCATTGGACCTTCAACGCTGCATACCACAGACGGTTACCACCAGCCATGAGTAATCATTCTCTATGGTAGGACTACAGTACAGGTATTTAAAAGATTTGGTGATTGTTATAGTCTCAATTTATTGTAAGTCAAGTCAAGTTCATTCTGGCACCTTTATTTTTGAGCTTGGAACGATTTGGAGGAATAGACTCTAGGGACCCGAGATTTTCCAGTGACAAGTTGTTTCATTGAGCTTCGTTTATTATATCAAGGGAACTGTTGTAGGACACTCTTGATTTGTTGATGAGGAGATTGTATGGTCAAGTGACCCCATTCAACTTACTGTTTGGTCGGAGCTGACATAGAACCCTCCGTTTTCATTCATACATACTGTTTAATCGAAGCAGGGATTGACCCTCCAATTTATTCACAGTTTCAGCGGAGTAGCAATTGTACCCTCCGTTGTCTTTGATACCCGTTTCATTTTCCCCTGGTAGTTTAAGTTATTATTGCAAGTATGGAGGAATACCAGTTTTGGATGAACACTGGGAGTAAGTTAGGAATAACGGGAAAAAGTGTAGAAGCTTTCATTAGTGTTAAGATCCAGGAAAAAAATGAAAGAGAAAGAATAGAAAGAGAATGAGAGGAGAAAAAGGAGAGAGAGACAATCAAGAGAGAGGAGAAAAAGGAGAGAGATAGAATTGAAAGGGAAAACCAAGTAAGACAGAAAGAGAGAGAGAAGACAAGAAAGAGCGTGATAGACTTGATCGTGAGGAGAGAGCTAAAGCCCGTGAGGAACAAGCTGAATTAACAGAACTTGAGGAAAGAGCAAAAGATAGAGAACTTGATAAAAAAGCTAGAGAAAATGAGTTAAGAGAGAGAGAAAAAAGATTGTGAGGTAGAGAGAGTACACCTTGAATTAGAAAATAAAAATTTAACTTTTTCACAACAGCAATTAGAGGAAGGAGTAATTGAAAATCATACAGCTAGTGCACATAGTGCAACACCTAATTTACCTCCCTTCATAGAGGGTGAAGACATAACTTCATACATTATTAGGTTTGAAAATACCGCTACCCTCTGTGAATGGCCAGCTGACACCTGGGCTACCAGGTTAGGTATGTTATTTTCTGGTACAGCTTTGAATATCTGTGTAACTTTGTCATACGATATCACATGTAATAATAACCTACTTAAGAAGACAATCCTTAAAGCATACCAACAGTCCATAAATTCTTATAGGAAATATTCCAGGTATGCCACCTTACAGCATGGCCAAAACTTTCAGCAGTTACAGGTAACACTCGTTTGTTCGACTTTTGGATAGAGTTCAGGAATTGATCACAGTTATGAATCTCTTAGAGACTTCATGGTTGCTGACCAGTTCCTGACAGCTCTTCCTCACCAGATACGAACATTCATTAGAGAACGTAACCTGATTAAAGCTGATGAAGTTGCTGAGGCCACTGACTTGTATGCTGAGGCTCACAATTCCTATAAAGACCTAAAAGGATCGAACCCAAAGGGCAAGGGTTCATCAGATCTTAAGAAATCAAAGCCTCTATTGGAAATTAAACTGACGTCTTTTATTCCGGTTTGCCATTTATGTGGTGTTAAGAGACATAAACGTCCCGATTGTCCTAAGAAAGTGCAAAAAGTTGGAAGATGTTTTGCAGACTGTAATGACCAGGCATCCATCTGTTCTGGAACAGTTAATGAACTTAATGTATCTACCATTTTACGAGACACTGGATGCACATGTATAGTCATTTCCGATAAGCTGTTCCCTAATCTTAAAGAAACTCATGCCTCTGCTATCCTTTCAGACTACTTGGGCCGTACGAACACTTTTCCTACCTTCCATTGTTACATTAGGTCTAAATGGTTCACAGGTTGGTCCGAAGCCATACTAGATCCCATCACCTATTGCTCCATACTAATAGGTAATGTAAAAGGTGCCATTCTTCCTTCTGAGGTTGACCTTTCATCCCCAAAGATGGACATAAGTTTTTCAGCTCCTCTTCCTGTAAAGTCGGAAAAGCCCTCGACAGTTCAGATGAGACAATGTCTCGTGATATTCATGTGGGGTCAGAAACCTGTGATACTACTCTCGAAAGTGAGGTAGTAGGATCACCGGTTCACTTGTTAGATGAAAGTGAGGATATCGCCTCTGATACTATAAATGTCTTGACTAGGGCTCAGACCAAAGCCCAGGCTTCTCCTACTGTCCATCCTTTGATTTTCCATGACTTTAAGCCTTTAGATATATCTAAGGACTCCTTTGTCAATTTTCAACGTAATTGCCCTTCTCTTCGGAACTGCCATAATTCAGCTAGCAAAAATCAAGTTATCCAAAGGAAAAACTTTTCATATAAATTTGAATATACCTGGAGCTGGAGTTTACCTGGAGAGAGTTCCGGGGGTCAACGCCCCCGCGGCCCGGTCTGTGACCAGGCCTCCTGGTGGATCACAGCCTGATCAAACAGGCTGTTACTGCTGGCTGCGCGCAATCCAACGTACGAGCCCGGCTGGTCAAGTACCGACTTTAGGTGCTTGTCCAGTGCCTGCTTGGAGACAGCCAGGGGTCTATTGGTAATCCCCCTTATGTATGCTGGGAGGCAGTTGAACAGTCTTGGGCCCCTGACATTTATTGTATTGTCTCTTAACGTGCTAGTGACACCCCTGCTTTTCATTGGGGGGATGTTGCATCGTCTGCCGAGTCTTTTGCTTTCATTGTGAGTGATTTTCGTGTGCAAGTTCGGTACTAGTCCCTCTAGGATTTTCCAGGTGTATATAATCATGTATCTCTCCCGCCTGCATTCCAGGGAGTACAGGTTCAGGAAATTTAAGCGCTCCCAGTAACTGAGGTGTTTTACCTCCGTTATGCGCGCCGTGAAGGTTCTCTGTACATTTTCTAGGTCAGCAATTTCACCTGCCTTTAAAGGTGCTGTTAGTGTGCAGCAATATTCCAGCCTAGATAGAACAAGCGACCTGAAGAGTGTCGTCATGGGCTTGGCATCCCTAGTTTTGAAGGTTCTCATTATCCGTCCTGTCATTTTTCTAGCAGATGCGATTGATACAATGTTATGGTCCTTGAAGGTGAGATCCTCCGACTTGATCTTGTATAAATCGGTATTTAAATTAAATTCAGACGAGATAGACTATTCCATCTTAGTTATTCCAAGTCAATGCAGAGAGACTGTTCTTAAAATGGCTCATGATCTGCCAGTGGCCGGACATTTCTCACATCGTAAAACCTTGAATAAAATTAGGGAAAGATATTTTTGGCCCAAAATGTCCTCAGATATCACTACATATTGTAGATCATGTAAAGTTTGCTGTCATCCTCCCGAGGTACCCGGCGAGTACCTATGGTCAAAATGCCAATCTTTACGGTACCGTTTGAAAGAGTAGCTATTGACATCGTTGATCCTTTATCTCCACTTTCATCTGGGAGACATAGATATATTTTAACATTAGTTGATTATGCTTCGAGTTTCCCTGAAGCCGTACCCTTAAAGACCATAACTACTACAGAGGTGGCTGAAGCCCTTTTGTCCATCTTCTCCAGAGCTGGCATCCCTAGAGAAATTTTGTCTGACCGTGGAACACAATTCACATCTGACTTAATGCAACATCTATGCCAACTTCTGGGAGTGAAGCCTCTCTTCACAACACCATATCATCCCAGCTGTAATGGGAGTCACTAAGAAGGGGCAGGGTAGTGCACAGGGGGGGAAGGGGTCCAGGCGGGCAAGTGTGCATGGGAAAAAACAGGCACAGCAAAAAGTGTAATGAACAGGCCACAGAAACATAGAGGAAAGCCCCCTTTCTGAATCTTTAAGTATCTAACGATAAACGTGAATGGCCTTAGGGCTCATGTAAAACGTGTATGATTGGAGGATGTTTTGAGGCATTTTAATATTGATGTGTGTTTTATTCAAGAACACAATTTTAAGTGTGGTAGAGATTTGAGGCTGAAAGGTTTTATGATGTATGCAGGCAGCTCAGCGAAATTAATGGGTGGGGTGGCAGTGGCAGTGAGGGAATCCAGCCCATTCCAAGTGCTCGTGTGGGAAGAGGGGGGGGAGGGGAGGGTGGTGAGGGTGGAGGGGCTATGGGGGAGATTAAGAGTGTGTTTTCTAGGGATATATATGCCGGCTGATAGCAATATAAGGGTAAAGGTGACTTTTGTAAGGGAGGTTTTGCTTTTCTACTTGCGGGGTTTACCCATGGTTTCTATAGTAGGAAGGGATTGGAACTGTGTAATCAGAAATAAGGATGTGGAGCCAAGAGGTGCAGGGTGTGCGCTAGGGGTGTTGAGGGATTCGTTGAGAGATGCAGGGGTTTTTGACAAAGTCAGGGGAGATGGGTGGAGAGTGGATCACACGTTTATGAAGAGGGGTTATGCAGCTAGGTTGGACCGTATATATATAACTCGAGAGATTTCAGTAGACAGTGTAACGACGATAGATTTAGGTTTATCGGACCATCGAGCCGTTTTGGCAGAGGTAGCATGGGATGAGATGGTTCGTAGGTATGTGAGTTATTGGAAACTGAATGTGAGGTTACCTCAGGGGGAGGGGGAGGGGTTGGTTTTTAGAGAATGGTGGTGGCACCTCTGGGAGGCACGCAACAAAGAGGAGGATGTATTGGAATGGTGGGAGAAGTATGCTAAATTGCAAATTAAGGAGTATTATCAGCATAGAGGACAGGATGAGGCACGGTGGAGGTTTGGTTTACAAAAATATTTTGAGGGGCAGCTCAATGATTTTTATGAAGGGGGTGGGGAGGCTAGATATGGGGAAATAGAGGTTTTAAGGGGAAGATTGAGGGATACACAAAATTCTCGTTTTGATGCGTTACGTATAAGGGAAGGTTTAGAGGAGGTCCTATGGGAAGACAAACTGTCAGGATGCGTTTTGAGGAGATTTAGGGAAAGGCGGCAGATAACTACGATTATGGGATTAGAGGTGAGTCAAGGGGTGGGGGGCTATAGGGTGGGGCAGGAACTTACAACAACCGATGGAATGAGTAATTATGCGGATTATTGGTTTAGGGAGAATTTTAAGCAGGGGGAGGGTGGAGGGAGGGAGAGAGAGATTATAGGGAAGGAATTCGGGGTATTTTAAGGAAGGAGGAGAGAGAGATGATAGAGGGTAGAATCAGCGAGGAGGAGGTGGGGGAGGCGGTAATGAGTTTGAGTAGGGGAAAGGCGCCGGGGATTGATGGAATTCCTTACGATTTTTATATTACACATTGGGATTGTCTGAAGGAATGTCTGGTCTCGTTGCTTAACTGTATGAAGGACGGGGGAGCCATGGGGGAATCGCAGGGCATGGGGGTAGTTGTTTTGGTTTACAAAGGAGGAGGGGGGGAACCCTGGGTGTCTATAGGGCGATCTCCCTCATGTGTGCTGATTATAAAATTTTCACGAAGGTTTTAGGTAATCACATGAAAAAGGTGCTTGATTGTGTACTACATAGAGAACAGTGTGGGATCCCAGGTCGAAGTATACGTGAGGGACATGGAAGAATTAGGGATTTTGTGGAGGGTAGACAAGGGGGAAATATCTTGGGGATTGATTGGAAGCAGGCTTATGACTGTGTGAATAGACATATGTTGTGGGGTATTTTACAAAAACAGGGTTTTGGGGATGAGATTGTGCGATGGGCAACTACTTTGTATATGCCTGCGAGGGTCAGAGTACAGGTTAATGGGAAGTTAGGTTTGCTGGTGCAGATGGGGAAGGGTTTGCGACAGGGTTGTCCCTTATCTCAAATCCTTTTTGCATGCATGCAAGACCCATTTTATAGGCTTATAGAGAAAGGAGTGTGGGAAAGGGGAGAGGAGGGTCCTGGCAGATGTGGAATTGTGGGGTATGTGGATGACACCACAGTTTTGGTGGGAGGGGAAATAGGATTGGGGAATGTGGGACGTATAATTAAGATCTTTGGTGGGGCAACAGGGATGAGGGTTAATGGGGCAAAGTCAAAGTTACTGGAAGTAGGTACGTGGGTGGGGGGGGAACTGTATGGGTGGAATGTAGTGGATAGAATCAAGATCTGCGGGGTTGTGTACATGGCGGATGCTGAGGAGGCACAGAAAATAAACTCAAAGGATGTTGTGAGGAGAGAGATCGGCAGGATGCAAGGGTGGAGGGCCGGGGATATAACATTGAAGCAGAGGGTGGTGGTAGTAAACACACTTGTGTATAGTAAAATGTGGGGAGTAGCAGAAGTATATCCTCTGAGGCCGTGTGATATTCAGGAACTGGAGACGGGGGTTTTGAGGTATGTGTGGGGTTATGGCAGACCATGGCTAAGGAAGGAGATGGTGATGACGGGCGTGCGGCAGGGTGGGCTGGGTCTTATGCCTTTGGACACACGAGTGAAGGCAGTGTATGTGAAGCAGCGGTACCTGAGGGCGGGATGGGAGAGGGGTATAAGGGTGGGAGAGGTCATGGAGGATGTGAGGAAATGGTGGAAGGGGAAGGTGTTATTGGTGTGTGAAGATATGGTGCGTAATTTGTTGACAATATGGGATGCAAGAAAAGTAAGGGTCAGTAAGCTGGGGAGAACAGATAGGCAGGGTGGGGTGCTACAGGGTGTAGCTACATATCCGATGTATGATTGGAGGGGCATTTGGTAAGATTTTAGGAAGATTAGATTAAAGCCGCAGAGAGGCTACCTTAACAACCTCTGAGAGGCTACCTTAATAACTGCAGAGAGGCTATCTTAACAACCGCAGAGAGGCTCTCTTAACAACTGCAGAGAGGCTATCTTAATCGCAGAAAGGCTATCTTAACATGAAAAACAAGTCACTTGGAGATGGAAATCTTCAGCTCTAGATCATTCACACTCTCGTGCGTTGTCAGGAGCTATGCAATGTTGCAAGACTGTCTTGCCTCAGAGAATTTCTCTTCCTATTTGTTATTATCATAACTAAGCGCTAAACCCATAAGGGTCATACAGCTCCGCCCTCCTATCTGTTCATGTCTTGCAACAATACACTTCGTGACGACGCACGAGAGTGAGAAACATCTAGACCTGACGACTTCCATCCTCATGTGGCTTTTTCTGTATTATATTATATATAAAATGATCAACTCTACAACTACACACCTGAATTTCACTCTATCGTCGGTGAATTAAGAGGCGACTTTTATGATTGTCTGAAGCTGTATGACTGGAGTGTGTATCTGGAGATAATGCCACCACGACCCGGTCTGTGACCAGGCCTCGCCCGGTCTGTGACCAGGCCTCGCCCGGTCTGTGACCAGGCCTCGCCCGGTCTGTGACCAGGCCTCGCCCGGTCTGTGACCAGACCTCGAGCTTTACCAGAACGAAGGAAGCAGTTTCAACAGCTTGAGACAGTGACGACGTGCACTTGTGCATTACATTTCACACTATATCACTCAGTGTATCACTAACACTTAACACGTAATATTGCGCACTATAGTACACACATGCTGTCACTACCTCACTCATCACTAAACTGATCACAGTCGTTGTGAGGCACAGCCACTGAACCAGCTCTCAAAACCACTGTCAAGTGTTTTGTCATATTTCTTTAACGAGGCTGTTAGTGCTCAAGAGATATATCTGGAACTTATTTGAAGACATTTTATTTATTAACAGTTCAATTTTTATTTATATTACGAATCTTAGTCTAAATAACTATAGATGGATATCAGAAATGCTTCCAAAGTACTTACTACCATTTTCACGTCTGACTCCACTGTGCTACACTCACCCGGGGCGTCAACTCCAAGTATTGTACCGAACTTCTGATCTGGTGTTGAAGCTCTGGTCTTACGTCTATGCAACACAGCATATATACTTAGAGTGTTGTATTTCTCACAGTGTATATACATGCTGAGATATTAGTTGATTCCTTATTTTAGTAGACAGCTTACCAAGCAGCCTTTATAAGCCTGGTGTAAGTGATAGGTTTTTAAACTCCAACCAACCAACCAATGCTATAGGCTTCAAGGGGATTGCGGAAAATTTAATTTACTTAGATGTACCTCATAAGATACATAGTAGACAGCTTACCAAGCAGCCTTTATAAGCCTGGTGTAAGTGATAGGTTTTTAAACTCCAACCAACCAACCAATGCTATAGGCTTCAAGGGGATTGCGGAAAATTTAATTTACTTAGATGTACCTCATAAGATACATACCAGTAAGTGGTAACAAAGATAATTATTCTTTATCAAAGTTACAGAGACATGTAGGAATTTTAGGACACCTAGGTCGCAAAAATGTCCCCCTTCGATACCTACTACAATCTCTATCTCCACAAGTCACTCTGGACCTATATTAATTTCAAATGAAATATACATCACCAGGAATTCTGGTAAAACATTGATGTAAATATGTGGACTGTATGTTAATTTTAATAAATGACTACATATACATTGAAGGAGACTTTATCTTAATACCACTCACCAATTAGTCTGGAGATTACTTGGCGTGTCATACACAAAACCCCCTACCTAAAATATGAAGAAAATACTGGCCAGAATTTCAACATAAATATAGACATCACTCAGCTGTGGTAATATCCTGTTTCCATCTAATTACGGAGTCCTGTCCAGTTGCCTAATTCCCACATTCTGCAGGACTGCAAGTCCAACAATTTCGGCTCCTATTTGAGAGGTTTTAAGCCCAATATAACCTCTAGAGGGACGAAAATTCTTCCGATTTTCACTAACGTTTCTCTTGGTCAGTTCAAAACAATGGCGACTCTCCTCAGCGATGCTCACAAATTTCGCTGGTTCTTTATTTATTTACAAATTAATTTTTATTACCTACAATATATTCCATCAATTTACATGGAAAAAACACTGTATTATCGGAAAATATACAGCATTTTTCACATTGCGGCCGGGCGGAGTTTGTTGCTAAACAACTCAAATTGCTCCTTCCTCTAGGAGACGATTCCAGCCGGTTCTGGCTTGAGTGGCTGTTTTCATAGTAGGTCTTACTACAATTTCATCTTCCTGCATCACTTGGTCAACACCATCTTCAATATCACTCGTGTCACTTTCCCTTAGATTTTCATTTACATTTAATTGAATACCATTTAATTCCAAGGGAATGAATTTCGCGCATAAACTTTCCTGGCCATGACATAACATTTTGACATTCCAGGCAACACCTTGTGCATCTGGGTACAATGTCAATACTTTGCCCAGAGGCCACAATATTCGATGCTGTTCAGTATCAATTAACACAATGTCACCTGGTTGAATGTTCTGTCGATTTACTGCCTCTGTCGCATCATAAAAGTGTTCACGTAGTGTAAGAAGATATCCCTTATGTCACACACTAGACCAATGATCAATTACTTTATTTAACATCTAAAATTTATCACACAACACTGTCGCATCATTGTAATCTTCATCACTTTCTTCAGGATTATCTCTATAGACAGGGGCAGCTTCCAATTTCCTTCCACATATTAGGTGAGAAGGTGTTAATACATCTGCATCAGGTGTATCACTCATGTACGAGAGAGGCCGATTATTTATCCAATTTTCTGCCTCCACCAACACTGTATGGAATTCCTCCAAATTAATTCTCTTCAGGTGTAATTTACTGAGACATCTCTTCACTGTGCCTATCAGTCTTTCGTACAACCTCCCATGCCAAGGGGCTCTAGGAGTAATAAATTTCTAGGTACACCCTCGTTGGGTTAACAGAGATTGAACATCGTTACTCTTATTTAATTCTATCAAGTGTTGAGCACCCGCTCAAAATTAGTGGCATTATCCGAAATCATCAATCTCGGACAGGATCTCCTAGCTGCAAATTTTCGAAACAGCTGTATAAACTGTTCTACAGACAAGTCCTGAGCCACTTCTAAATGAACTGCCCTAGTAGCAGTACAAGTGAACAAGCATACATGCACTTTCAGTGGAACACATACACACACATACACACACACACACACACACACACACACACACACACACACACACACACACACATACACACACACACACACACACACACACACACACACATACACACACACACACACACACACACACACACACACACACACACACACACACACACACACACACACTCACACACACATTTTTGCAACAAGATTAGTCCCAGAGCTACGGGGATTGTCCTACGAAGAAAGGTTGAGGGAAATCGACCTGACGACGCTGGAGGCCAGGAGGGTCAGGGGAGACATGATAACGACATATAAAATACTGCACAGAATAGATGAGGTGGACAAAGACGGGAAGTTCCAGAGATGGGACAAGGACACAAGAGGTCACAATTGGAAGTTGAAGACTCAGATGAATCAAAAGGATGTTAGGAAGTATTTCTTCAGTCATAGAGTAGTCAAGCCGTGGAATTGCCTAGAAAGTGAAGTAGTGGAGGCGGGAACCATACATAGTTTTAAGGCGAGGTATGATAGAGCTCATGGAGCAGGGAGAGAGAGGACCTAGTAGCAATCAGCGAAGAGGCGGGGCCAGGAGCTATGACTCGACCCCTGCAACCACAAATAGGTGAGTACAAATAGGTGAGTACACACACACACACACATGCACACCTGCACACCTACACACCTACACACCTACACACCTACACACCCACAACAGGCCTAGTGTCTAATCGACATGTGCCTAGGACAAAATGGTAACTAACACACACACACACACACACACACACACACACACACACACACACACACACACACACACACACACACACACACACACACACACACACACACACACACACACACACACACACACACACACACACACAACACACACACAACACACACACAACACACACACAACACACACACACACAACACACACACACACACACACACACACACAACACACACACACACACACACACACACACACACACACACACACACAAACACAAACACAAACACACACAACAACAACAACAACAACAGGCCTAGTGTCTAATCGACATGTGCCTAGGACAAAATGGTAACACCTACACACACACAACAGGCCTAGTGTCTAATCGACATGTGCCTAGGACAAAATGGTTACCTACAACAGGCCTAGTGTCTAATCGACATGTGCCTAGGACAAAATGGTAACACCTACACACACACAACAGGCCTAGTGTCTAATCGACATGTGCCTAGGACAAAATGGTTACCTACAACAGGACTAGTGTCTAATCGACATGTGCCTAGGACAAAATGGTAACTAACCTACAACAGGCCTAGTGTCTAATCGACATGTGCCTTGGACAAAATGGTAACTAACACACACACACACACACACACACACACACACACACACCTACACACCTACACACCTACACACCCACAACAGGCCTAGTGTCTAATCGACATGTGCCTAGGACAAAATGGTAACTAACCATTTGAAGTACCTGTTAAAATGATTGGACCACTATAATCTACACCAGTTACATCAAATGGTTTCACTAATTGTACAAGTTCCTTTGGCAGTGGTGGAGGACCCGGGTACATATAGGATCTGGCATCCACACGGCAACATATTACACAAGATTTAATCACCTTTTTACACTTTGTCGTCCTTGTGGAATCCAGAAAGTTTCCCTAATACAATTTAAGGTATCTTGCACCCCACCATGCATTGCATTTTTATGGGCATTTAAAACAATTAAATTTGTTAGATGATGAATTTTGGGCAGTAAGATAGGGTGTTTAACATAATCACCCAGTTCAGCATTTTGTAACCTACCTATGCAGTTAATTACACTGCTCTCTAAATACAGCCCCAATTTCTCTGTTATGGAACCTTTCACAATTTTTCATTCCATCAATTTAACCTCATTTCCATAGATTTCTTCTTGTACCCTCTGTATCCAATATTCAAGAGGATGTGAAAACTTATATGAGATATTCATCTTGTTTAGAAATTTAAACACCAACTTAGTTACATTGATTAGTTTGAGTAAAGAAGAATACCTATTTATATCAATGGCTAAGGCAGGACAAACTATTGGAGCGGTGGTCACAGTAATTTCAACAGGAGAAATATACGCCTTTTGTACAGGCCAATTAGCTTTATTTACCAACCAGCTTGGTCCTTTAAACCATGATACAGCATTTACGAATTTAGCATAAGGTAAACCTCGAGACAAGAAATCAGCTGGATTCTCCTCACCAGGTATATGATTAAATGTTAACATATGCTGACCCAAACTATTATATTTCTCTTGCATCTGATTAATTTCAGCGACTGTTTTGCATGTACACAATTTTACTGTTTCCATTACGAATCCATTGTAAGGATACCTCATTATCAGACCAAATTACAGTGTCGCTAATATTTATCTCCTGCAACTTATTTCTTATATAATTAGCTAATTTGACACCTACATAAATGGCTGTTAATTCAAATGGAGGTAAGGTACATGATTTAATTGGAGACACTTTAGCCTTAGACATAAGAGAAATAACAGTATTACATTGAAGGTAATCAACTGCTCCATATGCCAATTTTGAAGCATCACAAAAAATGTGGAATATATTTTTGCCATCTGGATTGACCACCTGGCGTGGGAACTCCAACATTGGAATTTTTTCATAATCACCAATTAATTCATCCCACCTGTTAATGAATTCCTCAGGTAGAGTTTCATCCAAAGCACATTTAAGTTTCCATGCTTCCTGTATTAATAATTTCCCTCTTACAGTAAGGGGTGACATTAAGCCTAGTGGATCAAAACATTTGGAAACTTCAGCAAGCAAAACTCTCTTAGTTAATTTATTGGGCATACTGTAATTATTAGATTTTAACATTAACAAATCTCTCTCAGAATCCCAAGTTAATCCCAATACATTACTACATTTTGGCACTTCATCTCCAGGGAAATCTTTACTTATTTTGTCCTTTAATTTGGACGAATTACTATTCCATTCCCTCAGAGGCATATTTGCACTTTGCATTATTTTATTAGTCTCTCCATAAGTCATTAACAGTTCCTCTTCAGTTGACGTCACACCCAGGAAATTGTCCACATAAAATTGTTTGCTCATTACTTTACTCAATGGACTTCCCGTACGTTTAAGGTGTGCATTTATCGTCGCTTGAAGTAGGAACGGATTGGATGTAGCAACAAATAATATGCTCCTAAAGCGAAAGGTTTTCAGAGGGCTAAGTGGGTCACAAGGATTCTCAGACCATAAGAAGCGGGTACAATCCCGGTCAGCCTCTTGTAAACTAACTCTTAGGAAAGCTTTACTTATGTCAGCCGTAAAGGCATAATTCTTCAACCTGAAAGTTAATAAGATATCTCCTAATTTTTCCTTCAACGAGGGACCTGTCGTCAAACAGTCATTTAAACCAGGTACATTTTTGTTACTTCTGGCACTACAATTAAACACAATCCTCAGAGGAGTGGTCTTAGAATCCTTCTTCACTCCGTGATGGGGCAAATAGTGACCATAAATTTTGGCTTGCTCAGGAGGTACCTCTTCTATAAATTTATTAATTAATTGTTCAGTAATTATATCAATATAGGCAGTTAACAATTCTGGTGTCTTACTCACACACACACACACACACACACACACACACACACACACACACACACACACACACACACACACACACACACACACACACACACACACACACACACACACACACACACACACACACACACACACACAAATAAAACTCCAGTAATGAAAAAGAGTCTTCAAACTCGGAGATTCGACCTCTTGACAAAAAGAATTTCAGCGATCTGTCTTATTACTTAGCTGGAAGGCCTTCTTGTTAATGTCTCTAACACTGATCTTATATTTTCTAGTATGTTCCTCTACTGTACTGCATTGTTATTGTATGATGTATGGTACTTGAGTGTTTCTGTATTGTTCTGTGTTACAGATGTGTTACTGTACAGATCTCTGTACAGTAATATTGTTTTTATGTAATACTGAACTGGTTTTGTTTTTTATTGTACTGTTCTGGTGTAATCGCGCATATTTTGTATTCTTTTCAAGATTGATGGATTGATTTTTTTTATATTTTATTTAAAAGACATACATAGTACATAAAATTAAACGACAAATTACATAGTGAAAACAGTGGTGAAAAATTCTGCATAATACATGTACTTTCCAATTAACATATTACATCTGAAATACACAAATCTTTACAGTAAACAATGACCATTCCAATCCTTGAAGTAATGACATTATGTCTGGAACACTAAATCTAACCTAAAGACTCCTTGGCAAGTACATCTAATTCCTGATTGTACATCCTGCCACGGAATGTACACCTTACATTGTACATCCTGCCACGGAATGTACACCTTACATTCTGAAAACACTACCCCCCTTCCTTTTGCTTGTCAAGCCTCATGACACGTAACAATATTTATATGTAACTATATTGTATGAAATGCTTGCATTATTCCATATTGAACAACATGATACGTTCAGTATAACTAAGTGTATTGAGATAATATAAAAATCAATTCTACTTGATTCATGTACAACGTATATCTACTAAACACCCAAACATATCACCTTCTCGAGGAAGGTATAAATATTTACATATGTTACATACACTTTACAACACAACCAGTGAAACTACAAAAACCTAATCCTATGTCATCCATCAATTACCCTATAATATATATCAACTCAACGGTAACCTAAACCTACAGGCTCTATAGAGCTCCCATGAAAAAACAATATGTAATAAGAAAACAGGATGAGTCAAGCTTTCTAAAAATATTTCACCCATATCATTAAAACCACTACCACTACATGACCTTCACACCTCGATAAATACTGAAGCCTTCCTACCACACGCAATACTTCATGTGTATATATATATTTCGCATTCACACAGTGCACCCATATTGTCATTTCATTACACACATACCAATAATTTCGTTGCAGATATTTAATATTCCATCACATTACGACATCTGTCGTCCTTTGTCAGTTACATAATTAATAATTAAATTGAAGAACTTGTATCGTTCACAACACACAACCCGCTCATCACACAGTCAAAGGCACTTATGTCTCAGTACTATATTCATTCTCTTCCACACTAAACCCTTTCACACTGTCCTTATCGGGAAGCCAGCCCGCCGCGACCCTTTACATTGCACGTAAATCCCATAAATCCCTCAACCTAAAACTCCGATAGCCCTCAGTAAAAGCAGTCTCCCAACTCCCTCCATAAATTTCCCTATTACGACACTTAGTTCTGTAAAATGTCGCAGCTAACACCTTTATCCTCTCATCCACGCCCACCTCCCTCATGGCCCATGACGTATATATAAAATCCATGACCAAATACGCCACTGCATTCTCCACCATCTTACTCACCCCACCTATATCCAAACTTACAGCCTGCAACACCTGCAACCCTCCCCCACCCACTAACCTAAACACCTTTCCTAACCAGACCCGCACAACTTCTATACAGTCACAAAAATATACCGCATGCAAAATTGTCTCCATGCTTCCACACGCTCTACATTCCCCTCCCTCCCTTATCCTCCTATTGAATAGGACAACCCCAGATGGCAAAATCCCATGTAAAAATCTAAACATTACCTCCCGAACACCCGGTTTTACATGTAATTGTTTTAGACGCGTCCATATTTCGTTCCACGCATACATAGGGTATGCTCCTTCAACAGCAGCCACCACTGACCTACCTTCCACTCCTTCGAGGACCCGCAATTTAACACACGACGGGTCCCTCACTGTCATTAATAACCTCAACATGGCCTCACCAACTATTAAATCCCTACCCCCCCCCACCACCGTTGCATATCCTTACGTACTCTCACAAGTCCACCTCCCCTCCCGCCCCCTCCCTTATATAACTTCGTTTTAGGTACACGCTCATCATCCTTTTTTCCAGAGGTAAAAGTCCCAGCCCTCCCCGACTGACCGGAAGTGTTAACACCGCTCTACTTAACCATTCACAACCCGATCCCCATATAAACCTAAAAACCCCATGTTGTAAATGTTTCACCTCACATCTCATCAGCGGGTACATGACAACGACATGCCATATTTTGCTGTACAATAGGACGTTCGTCACTATTACTCTTTGATGCAGCGTTAGTTGCGCCACCCTCAAACCACCAAGTCTTTTCAATACTCCATCCACTATTCTCACCAAATTCACCTCTTGAGCCACTCATGTATTTCTCACATAAATTATCCCACATATCATTAGTTCATCCACCACCTTCCACCCACCCCCTACCACCTCATCCCCATTTGTACTATCCCTTAGGTCTAGAAACTTAGTCTTCTCAACATTAATTTTCATACCTGAAGCCTCCCCAAACACATCCACCACCTTACCCACCCGAAGAAAGTCCCTATTACCTCTCACCAAAACAGTCGTGTCATCCACATAACCTACGATACCAGCCCCCCCCTCCTCCCGGTCAGTACCCTCCTCACCTCCCGCAACACACCTCCGAATGGCCCTATAAAATGGATCCTGTATACACACAAATAATATTTGTGATAGTAGGCAGCCTTGGTGCAGTCCCCGTCGCATCTGTATTTTAACTCCTAGCCTCCCGTTAACCTGCACCCTCATCGACGCCCCTGATACAATAATTTTTCCCAAGATATTATTTCTTCCCCAAAACCTTGCCAACGCATGAACCTCCATAACGCTCCCCTTTCTACACTATCATAAGCAGCCTTCCAATCTAACGCCAATACACCTTCATCACCCAACTCCCCCCGTTTCTCTATAAATTCTCGAATCATGCCATTCCCTTCATACATCGACCTTCCTGGCACCCCATATTGCCCCCTATCAATTACCTTGCCCATTACCCTCTTGATTCTGTTCCCTAATATTCTCGCAAACAACTTATAATCTCCACACATAAGCGAAAGTGCCCGATAATCCATTACCGTTGACTGCTCCCCTTTCGGTACCAACACCACAACGGCCGTCCGTTGCTGCTCTCCCATTACCTCAGCCGCCTTAAGTATATTAAATAGCCTTACTAAAAAACCCCTCAGAACCCCCCAATTCTTTACGTAGAAATCATTTGGCAGTCCATCTATACCCGGCGCCTTTCCCAAGCTCACTCCTGACAATGCCTGCCAAATCTCACACTCCGTAATCGGCCCACCTAATGCCACCCGATCTTGACCATCAAGCTCACACTGCACATACTCTCCCATTTCCCCCAATGCCACTTCATGGATACCCACGCTTTGCATATATGACTTAAACCAAGCGTCTACATATCCACTCATACCCTCTGTCGTTACCAATGCTTGACCCGCTCTATACCCTTCCATCCCTACATGTACGTTTA
This sequence comes from Cherax quadricarinatus, assembly GCF_026875155.1. Taxonomy (NCBI): domain Eukaryota; kingdom Metazoa; phylum Arthropoda; class Malacostraca; order Decapoda; family Parastacidae; genus Cherax; species Cherax quadricarinatus. Next base: position 46,501,406 of record NC_069400.1, read on the forward strand.
ACCCCATCATCTCCGTCGTCACTCTCCTTTTTCTCTGGCCTCTTAACATGCAAGCCGATGGCCGATCACCCCATAGCACTTCTTCCAATCCTCCCATAATTCGCGCACCATCAAAACGCTCGTTTTGCAATACCCTAATACTCTCCTTTAAACCCTCAATGTCCTGCACTGGATAGCTTGCTCCTTCTCGTGCATAACAGTCATGCAGCTGCCCTTCAAGATATCTTTGAAACCCATACTTTAACCGATTACATTACCTCCCACGACAAATATAATATTCTCTGATACGATTTTTAGCCACCGAATCCCACCAATTTACCAGTTCATCCCCCGGCGCCTCATCCACCAACTGTTCCCATAATTGTGCAAAAGACTGACGACATTCCTCACCCTGCAAAAGCTTCACATTTAACTTCCAATAACCTTGACCCCTTCTAGGTAATCCCTCCCATTCTAGGTCCACCATTACTCCTCTGTGATACGAAAAAACCGCGTCCACCACACGCACTGTTCGGGGCACATACAAGCGATCCAGTCTAGCCACATATCCACGTCTAACAAAAGTATGTTCTACAACCCCACCCCCTCCAACGTCCATTAACCCCACTCCATTTAATAATTCCCCCAAAATCCCCGAACAATACCCTGCCCCTCTAGGTTCCACATCCTTACGCATTATCACACAATTCCAATCACCACCAATTACAGCACGCAAATAATATACTAGGACATCCTTCACAAATTTATTCTTAATAAGCACATCTCCCTCTGCCGGACCATACACACACACCAAACTCATCTGTACCCTACCCCACCACCCATCTACACGAATCACCCTCCCCTCCCCACCCTCACAATGCCTCACTACGAACAGGCTAGTTTTCCTTACCAGGATGGCAACTCCTCCTTTCAACCTTATCACATGCTCCACATACACATTATACCCATTCACCTTTAACTCATAACCTGGTCTATAGTTGTGTTCCTGCACGAACACCACATCAACACTATTACACACCAATATTCACTAAACCATACACACTTTCTCTCTGATCTCAATCCATTAATATTCAATGTCATGCACTTGAAGCTTACAGAGTGGTTTTCCTTCTTGACCCTGGTACTGTCTTGCCACCAGATCGTTTCGTGACACCTCAGTCCCTCTCCCCCATTTAGAAACGCTCTTAACCAACTCCTGCCCCTTAGGGCCGCTGTGTCCTCTCTGCGTAACTTCCTCCCAGGACTTTTTGCCAGTGCACTGAGCAGGCGTGATCACGTCCTCGGAGTCAGATAGCGCAGCAGCGCGCTTCCGAGATGCTCCCTCTCCTTGCATCATGTCGTCTGTTACATTGTCCCGGTGGACCTTCACCTCCACCGCTTGCATCAAAATATTCTTATCACACTGCGCAGACCGCAGATCCTGTTCCACGCCCTGATCCACAGCAGACCCAAGAATTACGTCTGGACTCCCAACCTTCCCAATACTCTTGTCAGCCAATAACACATTTAAAGCCATGGCTAATGAGTCTTCCACATCGCTATCACTCGCAGTCGGGGTGTTCTCTTCCAACACCTGAGCTGCATTCAATGAAGGGGTTTCCCTCCCCCTCGTCACACCTGCTGACTCCATCTCCTCCGCTCTCTCGACCTCCTCACTCCAGGGCCCACCTTGCATAGGCAGAGTCACATAAGGCAAATCTTGCTCCTCACCCTTCTCTATTGCTGTATGTCATTGCCGTTGTTCCATGTTGCCAGGCCTCCTTCCACACAGAGCCGCTAGGTGATCATATGACCCACACAACCGACAGGTCCGGCGTTGCCCAGCATATGTCACAAACACCTGGGTCCGAAATTCTGGCAGCACTACGTACGACGGAATAGGGTAACGTAATAATGTCATCTTCACAGAATATGTTCCTTCGAGTATCCCTGCGTATGGCCCAGTAGCCCACTTCCCAACAGTGGCCATATGTACTGTACCATATTTGCCCATCGCAAGATGGATGTCAGAATCATCCGCCTCGAATGGCACATTTCTAATGTTAACGTGTAATGGCGAGAAACGTCGTGAAGTCGCACGGTCACAGCGGAGTTAACTGTCAAAGTAACCTCCTGGTACTTGTCTACCACCGCCTCATACACACTTGCCAAATTAAACTTGATAAAGATCCTCGTCGTGCCATTCAGCGCTACTCCACATATCTCCTCGTTAGCAATACCATATGTATCTCGTATGATTGCAGGTAGTAGCAGGTCCACAGAAGTTCCTGTCACAGCCCCATGGATAAGCTCAACACAGACTGTGTTTATGCGTCTCCGGCTGGCCTGTGCCATGCTGTGAAAATATAGCTGCCACTAATCAACGCCAGGGGCAGCAGCAGCGCACGTCCTCACTACTCAAAGGTTGAGAGACGAAATGAGGTAGCTCGCCTGAAAACAGCAGAGGGGTGCAGAGCACAACCGCACTCTACCGTGGTCAGGCAGCGAATGAGGATTGATTACACCGACTCCAGGCTGCGGGACTGCTTACCTAAAACTCATTCTGAACTTCACTATTCTTCTTTGTATTCGACTGATGAAGTTGCTGTGTGGCGAAATGTTTTCACAGTAAGGATACCGAGGTGTTGCACATGGGTCTAATTTATCATACTCTATGTGAGATCTTACTAGTGATGTATAGAGTTGTAAAGTAACTTTTGAACTCCTGTTACTTAAACTTTCTGCTATAATTCAAAGTAATCTGATAAATTTATTGCACACATTTAGGCACCGTTGTCTTGGCTTCAGATTTCTGCTGACCATAACTGGAAGTTTATCAGAAACCTTAACGATAAGACGTGTTATCCAGGCCTCAAAATTTCTTGAATAAAATTTCTTTTTGCCAAAAGAAAATTCCCAAAAGTTTTTCACAAGCCTCTGGTAAGCCAACAAACTTTATCTCTCGTTGGGTCTTTTAAAATTTTAATCAGAAACAGGATTAATAAAGGGAAAAAATATATGCCGAAACGTTGAGGTAATGCCCCAAGACTCACCCGGGCGGGAAAAGAATTAATAATAAAGGGCTGGGATTTATAAACTCATTAAAAAAACTTAAACTTTCTGTCGTGAACCCCACGATAAAGTTGCTGTTGGAAGTCTCGAAGACAAGTTCATTTTAAAATTTTATTAAAAATCTCATGTTTTTTAGGAAATAATTTTAGAACTGCCCCGTAAAACTCTGAAATTAAAACGAAATTTGTTTGTAAATTTTAACCTTTCTTTTGTTTTGGACCATGACTAATTTTTACAGAAACAAATAACGATAAAGACTTTATAGGGTTAAAATGCGAAAAACGTTGTGGCAAGTGGCTGAAAAATTTTTTTTGTCAGCAAACGAATTTATGTTGGAGGTTCTATTTTTTTGTACTGGATAGTATAAAAAAATTTAAACTTTTGGGGAGGTAAGTAATAGTGAAAAAAAGAATCCTAGATGCTGGAATTTAAACTTTAGTTGGGTGAATAATGTCAAATTAGACATTTGGGGAAATTACAGGGGGAAAGTTTGTGTACTTGCTTTAAAACTATGAACTTAACTCACTCAAAAATAACAAGCTTTTTTGGTCAAAACTGTTAACAACCGAAATACAAAATTTTCGTTGTATAATAATTTTTGTTGTAAAAAGAAGTACAAAAACAAGATACAGCAAAACAGAGTATAGAAATACAAAAAACAATAAAGGTCCATTAACAAAATATTTTTCGGGAAAACAGCAGGGGTAAACTTTTTTGTTTGAACATTAAACAATAAGAAGAAATAAAACAAAAAGTAAAATTAAAACAAAAGATAGAAATAAGAAAGATAAGAAGATAGGAATGGAACAATTGAATAGTCTTTACGAACAATAAGAATTTTGGGAATAATGGAAATTTTCGAAATTCTAAAACATATAACTACAAACATCCCTATTTGAACCTGTTTAACAAAGAAAATACAAAATTGTTATGAAAATTATGGTTTTTACCTAAAAGAAAACTTTAAAAATTTATGGGTAACAAAAACAGTTAGTAAAATTAAGGACACATGTTTTAAAACAATTTTAATTTAAAGGGTTTAGCATGTTAACAGTGTAGTAATATTGACAAAGGTAAACATGAAAAAAATGTGTACAAGAAACAATGAATGAAATTTAGGGGAACAAAGGGATAACATGGAAAATTTATGTGAACTAGTATAACCAGTGATGTCATAAGGTACGGGTAATACATTTTAAAAATTAAATTTTTAACTAAGAAATCACGTTTGAAATTTGGGGTGTTAACAGGTATAACAGGGGTGATGTAATTATGGTGTACTATTATAAACAGTGTGATGTAATTATGGTGTTACTAGGTATAACGTGTGATGAAATTATGGTGTTACTATTATAACAGTGTGGTGTAATTATGGTTTTACTAGTATAACAGTGTGTTTCCTTAATTTATGGTGTTCATAATATACGGTGGAGAATTAGGGTTTTATAATAAAGGGTTTAATTAGGTGCACAGAAAACTTGGTGATTAAAGATAAAATATTTTAATTTATTTGTTTTAGGTAAAAGGTATGTAATTAGGATTGAAACTGTATTAAAGGTTTAAAAGAAACGGGGAAATTATGGTGTTTATGTATAAAACAATTAAAAGGTGTTATGGTATAATGTGATGAAATTATGGTGAAGATAACATTATAAAATGTGTTATGGAGTGTGATTTGTATTTAGTTAAGAAACTTATAACATGTTTATGAGTTTGTGTGTATAATATTAAGAACACCTAAACCAGTGTTAATGTTTTGATATTTTGTTTTTGAGATAAGAAAATATAACAGTGTTATGAGCTGAGTGTGTATGTGAGTGAAGAACACATTATAACATTTGTTATGAGTGTTGAGTGTGTATGTGAGTGAAAACACATTATAACAGTGTTATGAGTGTGAGTGTGTATGTAGTGAAGAACACATTATAACAGTTTATGATTTCTGAGTGTGTATGTAAGTGAAGAACACATTATAACAGTTTTATGAGTGTGAGTGTGTATGTGAGTGAAGAACACATTATAAACAGTTTTATGAGTCCCTGAGTGTGTATTGAGTGAAGAACACATATAACATGTTATGAGTTGAGTGTGTATGTGAGTGAAGAACACATTAAAAACAGTGTTATGAGTGATGAGTGTGTTATGTTGAGTGAAGAACACATTATAACAGGTGTTATGAGTGCTGAGTGTGTATGTGAGTGAAGAACACATTAAAAACAGTGTTATGAGTGTTTGAGTGTGTATGTGAGTGAAGAACACATTATAACAGTGTTATGAGTGATGATGTGTATGTGAGTGAAGAACACATTATAACAGTTTTTATGAGTGATGAGTGTGTATGTGAGTGAAGAACACATTATAACAGTGTTATGAGGGGATGAGTGTGTATGTGAGTGAAGAACACTTTATAACAGTGTTATGAGTGATGAGTGTGTATGTGAGTGAAGAACACATTAAAAACAGTTTTTATGAGTGCTGAGTGTGTATGTGAGTGAAGAACACATTATAACAGTGTTATGAGTGCTGAGTGTGTATGTGAGTGAAGAACACATTATAACAGTGTTATGAGTGATGAGTGTGTATGTGAGTGAAGAACACATTATAACAGTGTTATGAGTGATGAGTGTGTATGTGAGTGAAGAACACATTATAACAGTGTTATGAGGCTGAGGGGTGATGTTGAGTGAAGAACACATTATAACAGAGTTATGAGTGATGAGTGTGTATGTGTGTGAAGAACACATTATAACAGTGTTATGAGTTCTGAGTGTGTATGTGAGTGAAGAACACATTATAACAGTGTTATGAGTGCTGAGTGTGTATGTGAGTGAAGAACACATTATAACAGTGTTATGAGTGATGAGTGTGTATGTGAGTGAAGAACACATTATAACAGTGTTATGAGTGCTGAGTGTGTATGTGAGTGAAGAACACATTATAACAGTGTTATGAGTGCTGAGTGTGTATGTAAGTGAAGAACACATTATAACAGAGTTATGAGTGCTGAGTGTGTATGTGAGTGAAGAACACATTATAACAGTGTTATAGGGGCTGTGGGGTATTGAGTGAAGAACACATTATAACAGGTTATGAGTGCTGAGATGTGTATGTAAGTGAAGAAACACTTAAAACAGTTTATGAGTGCTGAGTGTGTTTGTGAGTGAAGAACACATTATAACAGAGTTATGAGTGATGAGTGTGTATGTGCGTGAAGAACACATTATAACAGTGTTAATGAGTGCTGAGAGTGTGTGATCAGTCACAACATAGTTACAATGTAAAGAACACATTATAACAGTGCTGAGACTGATCAAGTTATAACTTGATAAAGTTTATTTTAATCACCAGTATAAAGTGTGCATCACACAGCGTATTTCCTCAGATATTAATGTTTTGGTACTATAGGTAATATTACTGGTACCTGATGTGTTGTTGGCGTTTAACATTATACATCAGTGTTCAATTGTTCAAGAAACATTTCTCTCTAAAAACCTGGAACATTAAACTACAAAATCATTAGAAATAACTTGAATCTTTATAACATCTACATTTTTTCAGTTAAAGTTCATTAATGATTGTTAATTTATGAAAATTTTATTCGAGTGTATTTACATGTGTCAGCAAACTTTCAGCTTCTTGGAATCTTAACAAGTCAAAGATCCATTTTTATACTCCATTGTGAGACTAGTAATTACAATAACTGATCTCAACATAGTTACTGTAATTACTCACATAACTTCCGTTGCTATATTAAATTACAAAGTATTAATTTTTGAAAAAAAATAGGTGATGCTTTTTGCCATTTTAAAAAGGTGAGAAAGGCATTCATTGCAGGACGTCATTTCATGGAACAACGTTTCGATCTACTTTGATCCTTGTCCATAACTTGGTCAATCACGGCACTCTGTAGCAATGTGTGTTTTAAAGTACTTTACATTCCCCTACCCCTTAGTACTCTTTGACAATATGTAATAATGTGCTGAACACCCCCACGCCCACTCAGTACTTTTTAACAATGTGCAATAATATGCTGTACACTCACACACACGGCTAAAAAAAACAAACTTCGTATTACAAGAAAAACGAACTGTTATAGTACATTTGAGGGGGACGTTGAGAGCTGTGAACCCCAAACACAGCATTTCCTCAAAGAGGAACTTAACTCTTCAAATGTAGCCTCACCATGGAACATTACCCATATATGATATTAGAAACAAATGTTTTAATATCCTTATATACAGACAGATGTAATTACAGAGGAGGACACACAGAAATCTGTGCTGAGTAAATACATCCACCCGGGTAGACTCGTACCGAGTCCACCAAAGAGAACTTCTCGTCCGGTTACACCACCATGGTGAGGCCAATTATTTTAAATTTTATTCTTCTATTTATATCTCATAGTTTTTAAGTTAATGTAAATTTTATGTATGTTTCTGTAGCTTCTGTGTTAACATGTATAACATTGTGTGTATGTATTTATGGTGTTACTATGTATAACAGTTTGATGAATGTATTTATGGTGTTACTACGTATAACAGTGTGATCTCTGACCACCACGATTCTCCCTCCCACAGTCTGACCACCACGACTCTCCCTCCCACAGTCTGACCACCACGACTCTCTCCCAAAGCCTGACCACCACGACTCTCCCTCCCACAGTCTGCCCACCACGGCTCTCCCTCCCACAGTCTGGCCACCACGACTCTCCCTCCTAAAGTCTGACCACCACGACTCTCCCTCCCACAGTCTGACCACCACGACTCTCCCTCCCACAGTCTGGCCACCACGACTCTCCCACAGTCTGACCACCACGACTCTCCTTTCCCCCAGTCTGACCACCACGACTCTCCCTCCCACAGTCCCGAAACCAAACCCCCTCCCCCCAGTCTGGCCACCACGACTCTCCCTCCCAGAGTCTGGCCACTAGGACTCTCCCTCCCACATTCTGACCACCACGACTCTCCCTCCCACAGTCTGACCACCACGACTCTCCCTCCCACAGTCCCGGCCACCACGACTCTTCCCCCCCACAGTCGGCCACCACGACTTCTCCCTCCCACAGTCTGGGGCCCAAAACGACTCTCCCTCCCACAGTCTGGGCCCCCACGACTCTCCCTCCCCACAGTCTGGCCACCACGACTCTCCCTCCCCCCCAGTCTGGCCACCACGACTCTCCCTCCCACAGTCTGCCACCACGACTCTCCTCCCCCAGTTGGCCACCACGACTCTCCCTCCCACAGTCTGGCCACCACGACTCTCCCTCCCACAGTCTGACCACCACGACTCTCCCTACAACAGTCCTGACCACCACGACCCTCCCTCCCACAGTCTGACCACCCCAACTCTCATTCCCACAGTCCCGATCACCACGATCTCCCTCCCACAGTCTGGCCACCACGACTCTCCCTCCCACAGTCTGACCACCACGACTCTCCCTCCCACAGTCTGACCACCACGACTCTCCCTACAACAGTCTGACCACCACGACTCTCCCTCCCACAGTCTGACCCCACGACTCTCCCTCCCCACAGTTTGCCCACCACGACTCTCCCTCCCACAGTCTGGCCACCAACGACTCTCTCTCCCACAGTCTGGCCACCACGAAATCTCCCTCCCACAGTCCCGGCCACCACGAAATCTCCCTCTCACAGTCTGACCACCACGACTCTCCCTCCCACAGTCTGACCACCACGACTTTTCCCTTTCCACAGTCTGACCACCAAAAGACTCTCTCTTCCACAGTCTGGCCACCAGACTCTCCCTCCCACAGTCTGGCCACCACGACTCTCCCCCCACAGTCTGGCCACCCACGACCTTTTCCCCCCCACAGTCTGGCCACCACGACTCTCCCTCCCACAGTCTGGCCACCACGACTCTCCCTCCCACAGTCCCGGCCACCACAACTCTCCCTCCCACAGTCGACCACCACGACTCTCCTCCCACATCTGACCACCACGACTCTCCCTCCCCCAGTCTGACCACCACGACTCCCCTCCCACAGTCTGGCCACCACGACTCTCCCTCCCCCAGTCTGGCCACCACGACTCTTCCCTCCCACATCTGGCCACCACGACTCTCCCTCCCACAGTCTGACCCCCACGACTCTCCCTCCCACAGTCTGACCACCACGACTTTCCTACCACAGTCTGCCACCACGACTCTCCCTCCCACAGTCTGGCCACCACGACTCTCCCTCCCACAGTCTGGCCACCACGACTCTCCCCCTCCCACAGTCTGGCCACCACGACTCTCCCTCCCACAGTCTGGCCAACACGACTCTCCCCCGACAGTCTGGCCAACCACGACTCCTCCCTCCCACAGTCCCGGCCACCACGACTCTCCTCTCCCAAGTCTGGCCACACGACTCTCCCTCCCACAGTCTGGCCACAACGACTCTCCCTCCCACAGTCTGGCCACCACGACTCCCCTCCCACAGTCTGACCACCACGACTCTCCCTCCCCAGTCTGGCCACCACGACTCTCCTCCCACAGTCTGACCACCACGACTCTCCCTCCCACAGTCTGACCACCACGACTCTTCCCTCCCACAGTCCCGACCACCACGACCCCTCCCTCCCACCCGTCTGGCCACCACGACTCTCCCTCCCACAGTCTGGCCACCACGACTCTTCCCTCCCACAGTCCCGGCCACCACGACTCTCCCTCCACAGTCTGGCCACCACGACTCTCCTCCCACATCTGGCCACCACAACTCTCCCCCCACAGTCGACCACCACGACTCTCCCTCCCACAGTCTGACCACCACGACTCTCCCTCCCACAGTCTGACCACCACGACTCTCCCTCCCACAGTCTGACCACCCCCGACTCTCCCCCCCACAGTCCTGACCACCACGACTTCCTACCACAGTCCCGACCAAACCACGACTCTCCCTCCCAAAAGTCTGGCCACCACGACTCTCCCTCCCACAGTCTGGGGCCACCACGACTCTCCCTCCCACAAATCTGGCCACCACGACTCTCCCTCCCACAGTTTGGCCACCACGACTCTCCCCCCACAGTCTGGCCACCACGACTCTCCCTCCCACAGTCTGGCCACCACGACTCTCCCCCCCACAGTCTGGCCACCACGACTCTCCCCCACAGTCTGGCCACCACGACTCTCCCTCCCACAGTCTGGCCACCACGACTCTCCCTCCCACAGTCTGACCACCACGACCCCTCCCCTCCCACAGTCTGGCCACCACGACTCTCCCTCCCACAGTCTGACCACCACGACTCTCCCTCCCACAGTCTGACCACCACGACTCTCCCTCCCACAGTCTGACCACCACGACTCTCCCTCCCACAGTCTGACCACGACGACTCTCCCTCCCACAGTCCCGACCACCACGACTTTTCCCTCCCACAGTCTGACCAAAACCACGACTCTCCCTCCCACAGTCTGGCCACCACGACTCTCCCTCCCACAGTCTGACCACCACGACTCTCCCTCCCACAGTCCGGCCACCACGACTCTCCCTCCCACAGTCTGACCACCACGACTCTCCCTCCCACAGTCTGACCACCACGACTCTCCCTCCCACAGTCTGACCACCACGACTCTCCCTCCAACAGTCTGGCCACCACGACTCTCCCTCCCACAGTCTGACCCCACGACTCTCCCCTCCCACAGTCCCACAGAAGCAAGTTCCCGACATGTCTTGATCAAGAATATTTATAAGGTTACCTTTTCATTTTTTTTTCTACAATTTGTCTAATGTTTTTGGAAAAAGTGTCACGTTATATGAAAAATAAAAAAATCACAAAAACTCTCTTGTAACAAAATCTCAAGATCAAAATCTGAGATAACAGACAATGTTGGTCCTTCCTGGAGCGTCCTTCCTGGAGCGTCCTTCCTGGAGCGTCCTTCCTGGAGCGTCCTTCCTGGAGCGTCCTTCCTGGAGCGACCTTCCTGGAGCGACATTCCTGGAGCGTCCTTCCTGGGGCGACCTTCCTGGAGCGTCCTTCCTGGAGCGACCTTCCTGGAGCGACATTCCTGGAGCGTCCCCTTTCCCGGAGCGACCTTCCTGGAGCGTCCTTCCTGGAGCGTCCTTCCTGGAGCGTCCTTTCCCGGAGCGACCCTTCATGGAGCGTCCTTCCTGGAGCGTCCTTCCTGGAGCGACCTTCCTGGGGCGTCCGTCATACAAACATTGTTCACCGTCTATATTATATTGTTTATATTGCTCAAAAAAAACATTTATAATCAAGGTAAAGATGTTTTACTTATCTGTTTCAGTGGGATAATAATAATGATAATGACAATAATAATAATAATAATAATAATAATAATAATAATAATAATAATTTAAAAATAATAATAATAATAATAATAATAATAATAATAATAATCATTATTATTATTATTATTATTTTTTTTTTATTATTGTTATTTAATTAATTAATTACTATTATTAAGTTTAGCACATAGCAAAGATGTTTAAGAAACCCAAAATGATGGGTGGAATAAAGGAGAAAAACTTTGATTAAACGAGAGTTCAGGGACACAGCTGCAGGGTAGGTAGTGGTGTGGTCTTGCTGGGTCTTGACACAGCGGCAGGGGTAGGTAGTGGTGTGGTCTTGCTGGTCTGGACACTGTTGAGGGGTAGGTATTGGTGTGGTTCTTGATGGGTTCTTGACACAGCCCTGCAGGGTAGGTGTGGTGTGGTCTTGCTGGGTCTTGACACAGCTGCAGGGTAGGTAGGAAGTGGTGTGGTCTTGTGCGGTTTGCCAACAGGCTGCAGGGAGGATAGGTGTGGTCTTGCTGGGTCTTTAACAGCTGCAGGGTAGGTAGTTGTGTGGTCTTGCTGGGTCTTGAACAGCTGTGACCAGGGGTTGGTTGTGGTGTGGTCTTGCTGGGTCTTGGACACAGCTGCAGAGGTAGGTAGTGGTGTGGTCTTGCTGGGTCTTGACAGCTTGCAGGGTAGGCAGTGGTTGTGGTCTTGTGGGTCTTGACACAGCTGCAGGGTAGGTAGTGGTGTGTGGTCTTGCTGGGTCTTGGACCACGCTGCAGGGTAGGTAGTGGTGTGTGGTCTTGCTGGGTCTTGCACAGCTGCCAGGGTTAGGTAGTCGTGTGGTCTTGCTGGGTCTTGCCACCGCTGAAGGGTAGGGTAGTAGTGGTGTGGTCTTGCTGGGTCTTGCCACAGCTGCAGGGTAGGTAGTGGTGTGGTCTTGCTGGGTCTTGCCACAGCTGCAGGGTAGGTAGTGGTGTGGTCTTGCTGGGTATGACACAGATGCAGGTTAGGTCAGCTTGACTGTGTTTGCTGGTATTGCCACAAGTCTGCCGGGGTGGTTAGTGGTGTGGTCTGTGGGTCATTGCCACTGCTGCAGGGTAGGTAGTGGTGTGGTCTTGCTGGGTCTTGCCACAGCTCGCTGGGTAGGTAGTGGTGTCGGTTTATTTTGCTGGGTCTTGACTCAAGCTGCTGGGTAGGTTGTCGGTGGTGGTCTTGCTGGGGTTCTTGCACTGCTGCAGGGTATGTAGTGGTGTGATCTTGCTGGTTCTTGACACAGCTGCAGGGTAGGTAGTGGGTGTGATATTGCTGGGTCTTGACACAGCTGCAGGGAGGTAGTGGTTGGGTCTTGCTGGGTTTCTTGACACTAGCCTGCAGATGGTATGTAGTGGTGTGGGTCTTGCTGGGTCTTGACAACAGAGTGCTGGGTAGGTAGTGGTGTGGTCTTGTAGGTCTTAACAACAAAGCTGCATGGGTAGGTAGTGGTGTGGTCTTGCAGGGTCTTGAACACAGCTGGCAGGGTAGGTAGTGGTGTGATTGTGGTCGTGCTGGGTCTTGCCACGCTGGCAGGGTAGTAGTGGTGTGGTCTTGCGGGGTCTTGCCACAGCTGCAGATTAGGTAGGTAGTAGTGTTGGTCTTGCTGGGTCTTGCCACAAGCTGCTGGGTAGGTAGTGGTGTGGTCTTGCTGGGTCTTGACACAGCTGCAGCGTGTAGGTGTGGATGTGGTACTTGCTGGGTCTGGACAACAGGCTGCTGGGTTGTAGTGGTGTGGTCTTGCTGGGTCTTGACACTGCTGCTGGGTAGGTAGTGGTGTGGTCTTGCTGGGTCTTGGACACAGCTGCCAGGGTAGGTAGTGGTGTGGTCTTGCTGGTCTTGACACAGTGTCAGGGGTTAGGTAGTGGTGTGGTCTTGTTGGGTCTTGCCACAGGCTGCAGGGTAGGTAGTGGTTGGTCTACTGGGTCTTAGCCACAGATGCAGGGGTAGGTAGTGGTGTGCGTCTGGCTGGGGTCTTGACCACAGCTGCAGGGGGGGGGGGGGTAGGTAGTGGTGTGGTCTTGCCTGGGTCTTGACCACAGCTGCAGGGTAGTAGTGGTGTGGTTATTGTTGGGGCTTGACAACAGCTGCAGGGTAGGTAGAGGTGTGGTCTTGCTGGGTCTTGACACAAGTGCAGTGGGTAGGTAGTGGTGTGGTCTTGCGGGGTCTTGACACAGTGCAGGGTAGGTAGTGGTGTGGTCTGCTGGGTTCTGACACAGCTGCAGGGTAGGTAGTGTGTGGTCTTGCTGGGTCTTGACACAGCTGCAGGGTAGGTAGTGGTGTGGTCTTGCTGGGTCTTGACACAGCTGCAGGGTAGGTAGTGGTGTGGTCATGCTGGTCTTGACACAGCCGCAGGGTAGGTAGTGGTGTGGTCTTGCTGGGTCTTGACACAGCTGCAGGGTAGGTAGTAGTGTGGTCTTGCTGGGTCTTGACACAGCTGCAGGGTAGGTAGTGGTGTGGTCTTGCTGGGTCTTGACACAGCTGAGGTAGTAGTGGTTGTGGTATTGCTGGGTCTTGACACAGCTGCAGGGTAGGTAGTGGTGTGGTATTGCTGGGTCTTGACACAGCTGCAGGGTAGGTAGTGGTGTGGTCTTGCTGGGTCTTGCCCTCAGCTGCGGGTATATGTTGTGTTGTGAGCTTGCTGGGTCTTGACACAGCTGCATGGGTAGGTAGTAGGTGTTGGTCTTGATGGGTCTTGACACAGCTGCAGTGTAGGTAGTGGTGTGGTCTTGCTGGGTCTTGACACAGCTGCAGGGTAGGAAGTGGTGTGGTCTTGCTGGGTCTTGACACAGCTGCAGGGTAGGTAGTGGTGTGGTCTTGCTAGGTCTTGACACAGCTGCAGGGTAGGTAGTGGTGTGGTCTTGAGGTCTTGACACTGCTGCAGGGTTGGTAGTTGTGTGGTCTTGATGGGTCTTGGCCACTGCTGCATGGGTATGGTAGTGGTGGGTCTTGCTGGTCTTGCCACAGCTGCAAGGTAGGTAGTAGTGTGGTCTTGCTGGGTCTTGCCACAGCTGCAGGGTAGGTAGTGGTGTGGTCTTGCTGGGTCTTGACACAGCGCAGGGTAGGTGTGGTGTGGCTTGCGGTATTGTCAAGCTGCAGGGTATGTAGTGGTTGTGGTCTTGCTGGGTTTGACAACTTGGCAGGGGTAGGGTTGTGGTGTGGTCTTGACCACAGCTGCCAGGGTAGGTAGTGGATGTGGTCCTTGCTGGTCTTGACACAGTGCAAGGGTAGGTAGTGGTGTGTCTTGTGGAGTCTTGCCACAGCTGCAGGGTAGGTAGTGGTGTGGTCTTGCTGGGTCTTGACACAGCTGCAGGGTAGGTAGTGGTGTGGTCTTGCTGGGTCTTGACACAGCTGCAGGGTAGGTAGTGGTTGTGGTCTTGCTGGGTCTTGACACAGCTGCAGGGTAGGTAGTGGTGTGGTCTTGTTGGGTCTTGACACAGCTGCAGGGTAGGTAGAGGTGTGGTCTTGCTGGGTCTTGACACAGCTGCAGGGTAGGTATGTGTGTGGTCTTGCTCGGGTCTTGAACAGCTGCAGGGTAGGTAGTGGGTGTCGTCTTGTGGGTCTGACACAGCTGCAGGGTAGGTAGTGGTGTGGTCTTGTGGGGTCTTGACACAGTGCAGGGTAGGTAGTGGTTGTGGTCTTGCGGGTCTTGCCAAAGTGCAATAGGGTAGGTAGTGGTTGTGGTCTTGCTGGGGCTTGTCAAAGTGCAGGGTAGGTAGTGGTGTGGTCTTGCTGGGTCTTGACACAGCTGCAGGGTAGGTAGTGGTGTGGTCTTGCTGGGTCTTGCCACAGCTGCAGGGTAGGTAGTGGTGTGGTCTTGCTGGGTCTTGACACAGGGCTGAAGGGTAGGTAGTGTGTGGTTCTTGCTGGGTCCATTTGCACAGCTGAGGGTAGGTAGTGGGTGTGGGTCTTGCTGGGTCTTGACACAGCTGCAGGGTAGGTAGTGGTGTGGTCTTGCTGGGTCTTGACACAGCTGCAGGGTAGGAAGTGGTGTGGTCTTGCTGGGTCTTGACACAGTTGCAGGGTAGTGTTGTGGTGTGGTCTTGACGGGCAGTTCTTGACACAGCTGCAGGGTAGGTTGTGGTGGGGTCTTGCTGGGTCTTGACACAGCAGCAGGGTTGTGAGTGGTTTGTGGTCTTGCTGCGGTCTTGCCACAGCTGCAGGGTGAGGTTGTGGGTGTGGTTTGCTGGGTCTTGACACAGCTGCAGGGTTGGTAGTTGTGTGGTCTTGCTGGGTCTGCCACAGCTGCAGGGTAGGTAGTGGTTTTGTCTTGCTGGGGTCTTGACACAGCTTGCAGGGGTGGGGGTAGTTCGTGTGGTCTTGCTGGGTCTTGCCACAGTGCAGGGTAGGTTAAGAGGTGTGGTCTTGCTGGGTTTTGAACACAGGCAAGGGTAGGCTAGTGATGTGGTCATTGCTGGGTCTTGGGATCACAGCTGCAGGGTAGGTAGTGGTGTGTTGAGTCTTGCTGGGGGTCTTGCCAACAGCTGCAGGGTAGGTAGTGTTTGTGGTCTTGCTGGGTCTTGCCACAGCTGCAGGGTTAGGTAGTGGTGTGGTCATTGCTGGGTCTTGCCACAGCTGCAGGGGGTAGGTAGTGGTGTGTCTTGCTGGGTCTAGCCACAGCTGCAGGTAGGTAGTGGTGTGGTCTTGCTGGTGTCTTGGACACAGCTGCAGGTAGGTAGTGGTGTGTCTTGCTGGGTATTGCCACAGCTGCAGGGTAGGTTAGTGAGTGTGGTCTTGTGGGTCTTGACACAGCTGCAGGGTAGGTAGGGTGTGTGGTCTTGCTGGGTCTTGCCACAGCTGCAGGGTAGGTAGTGGTGTGGTCTTGCTGGGTCTTGACAAAGCTCAGGGTAGGTAGTGGTGTGGTCTTGCTGGGTCTTGACACAGCTGCAGGGTAGGTAGTGGTGTGGTCTTGCTGGGTCTTGACACAGCTGCAGGGTAGGTAGTGGTGTGGTCTTGCTGGGTCTTGCCACAGCTGCAGGGTAGTTGTGGATGTGGTTATTGCTGGGTCTTGACACAGCTGCAGGGTAGGTAGTGGTGTGGTCTTGCTGGGTCTTGACACAGCTGGCAGGGGTAGGTAGTGGTGTGGTCTTGCTGGGTCTTGACACAGCTGAGGGCAGAGGATTGTGGTGTGGTCTTGCTGGGTCTTGTCACAGCTGCAGGGTAGGTAGTGGTGTGGTCTTGCTGGGTCTTGCACAGCTGCAGGGTAGGTAGTGGTGTGGTCTTGATGGGTCTTGACACAGCTGCAGGGTAGGTAGTGGTGTGGTCTTGCTGGGTCTTGACACAGCTGCAGGGTAGGTAGTGGTGTGGTCTTGCTGGGTCTTGACACAGCTGCAGGGTAGGTAGTGGTGTGGTCTTGCTGGGTCTTGACAAACCAGATGCAGGGTAGGTTGTTGTGTTGAGTCTTGCTGGGGTCTTGCCACAGCTGCAGGGTAGGTAGTGGTGGTGTGTTTCTGGGTCTTGCCACCAGCCGGAGTGGTAGGTCTGGTAGGTAGTGGTGTGGTCTTGCTGGGTCTTGCCACAGCTGCAGGGTGGTAGTGTGTGTCTTGCGGGGTCATGCATACAGCTGCAGGTAGGTAGTGGTGTTGTGGTCTTGCTGGGTTCTTGCCAAAAGCCTTTGCAGGGTGGTAGTGGGTGGTCTTGCTGGGTCTTGCAACAGCTGCAGGGTAGGTAGGTGGTGTGGTCTGCTGGGTTCTTGACACAAGGCTGCAGGGTAGGTAGTGGTGTGGGTCTTGCTGAGGTCTTGCCACAGATGCAGGGTAGTAAGTGGTGTTGGTCTGCTGGCGTCTTGACACAGCTGCGGGTTGGTAGTGGTGTGGTTAGCTGGGTCTTGGCCACAGCTGCAGGGTAGGTAGTGTGTGTGTGGTCTTGCTGGGTTCTTGCCACAGCTGCAGGGTGGGTAGTGGTGTTGGTCTTGCTGGGTCTTGACACACCTGCAGGGTAGGTAGTGGTGTGTCTTGCTCTGGGTCTTTGACACAGCTGCAGGGTAGGTAGTGGTGTGGATCTTGCTGGGTCTTGCCACAGCAGCAGGGTTGGTTGTGGTTGTGGTCTTGATGGGTTCTTGACACCAGCTGCAGGGAAGGTAGTGGTGTGGTCTTGCTGGGCTTGCCACAGCAGCAGGGTAGGTAGTGGTGTGGTCTGCTGGGTCTTGACACAGCTGCAGGGTGGTTTAGGTAGATGGTTGTGGTCTTGCTGGGTCTTGACAGCCTGTGGGTAGGGCTAGTGGTTGGTCTGCTGGGTCTTGACACTGCTGCTGGGTAGCTAGTGGTGTTTGTCTTGTTGGGTCTTGAAAAGCTGCAGGGTAGTAGTGGTTTGTGGTCTTGCTGGTCTTGAACAGCTGCTGGGGTAGGTAGTTGATTTTTGTCTTGCTGGGTCTTGTCACAGTGCAGGGTACATAATGGTGTGGTCTTGCTGGGTCTTGACACAGCTGCAGGCGTAGGTAGTGGTGTGGTCTTGTTGGGTCTTGGAACCATTGCAGGGTAGTAGTGGTGTGGTATAGCTGGGTCTTGAACACACTGCAGGGTAGGTAGTAGTTGTGTGGTCTTGCTGGAGTCTTTGACCAGCTGCAGGGCTAGCTAGTGGTGTGTCTTGCTGGGCTTGACAAGCTGCAGGGTAAGCAGTGGTGTGTGGTCTTGGCTGGGGTCTTGAACAGCTGCAGGGTAGGTAGTGGTGTGGTTTTGCTGGGTCTTGAGACAGGCTGCAGGGTAGGTAGTGGTCTGTGGTATTGTTGGGTCCTTGACACAGCTGCAAGGGTAGTAGTGGTGTGGGTCTGCTGGTGTGTCTTGCTGGTTGTGAGTCAATGCTGGCGTGTTCTTGTGGTGTGGTCTTGCTGAGTCTTGACCCAGCTGCAGTGTAGGTAGGGGTGTGGTTTTACTTTTGAGGTCTTGCTGGGTCTTTTCTCAGCTGAAGTGAAGGTAGTGTTGTGGTTTCACTGGTGTAGTCTTCCTGGGTCTTGACCCATCTGCAGGGTAGGTAGTGGTGTTGTTTTACTGGTGTAGTCTTGCTGGGTCTTGACGCAGCTGCAGGGTAGGTGGTAGTGTGGTCTTGCTAGGTCTTAACTCAGCTGGAGGGTGGGTTGTGGTGTTGTTTTACTGGTGTAGTCTTGCTGGGTCTTGACGCAGCTGCAGGGTAGGTGGTAGGGTGGTCTTGCTAGGTCTTAACTCAGCTGCAGGGTAGGTACTGGTGTTGTTTTACTTGTGAAGTTTGCTGGGTCTGACGCAGCTGCAGGGTGGGTGGTGTGTGGTCTGCTAGGTCTAAACTCAGCTGGAGGGTGGGTCGTGGTGTTGTTTTACTGTGTAGTCTTGCTGGGTCTGTCCGCAGCTGCAGGGTAGGTGGTAGGGTGGTTCTTGCTAGGTCTTACTCAGCTGGAGGGTGGGTAGTGGTGTTGTTTTACTGGTGTAGTCTTGGCTGGGTCTTGACGTCAGCTGCAGGGTAGGGTGGTAGTGTTAGTCTTGCTAGGTCTTACTCAGCTGGAGGGTGGGTAGTGTTGTTGTTTTACTGGTGTTGTAGTCTTGATGGGTCTTGAACGCAGCTGCAGGGTAGGTGGGTAGGGTGGTTTGTAGGTCTTAAACTCAGCTGGAGGGTGGGTAGTGGTGTTGTTTTACTGGTTGATTGTCTTGCTGGGTCTTGACGCTAGCTGCAGGGTAGGTGGTAGTTGTTAAAGTTTGTAGGTATTAACTTCAGCTGGAGGGGTGGGTAGTGGTGTTGTTTTACTGGTGTTAGTCTTGCTGGTCTTGACGCAGCTGCAGGGTAGGTGGTAGTAGGGTGCGTTTTGCTAGGTCCTTATACTCAGCTGGAGGTGGGTAGTGGTGTTGTTTTACTGGTGTAGTCTTGCTGGGTCTTGACGCAGCTGCAGGGTAGGTGGTAGTGTAGTCTTGCTAGGTCTTAACTCAGCTGGAGGGTGGGTAGTGGTGTTGTTTACTGGTGTAGTCTTGCTGGCGTCTTTGTACGCAGCTGCAGGGGTAGGTGGTAGGGTGGTTTTGCTAGCGTATTAACTCAGCTGCGAGAGTCGTGGGTTAGTGGTGTTGTTTTACTGGTGTAGTCTTGCTGGGTCTTGACGCAGCTGCAGGGTAGGTGGTAGGGTGGTTTTGCTAGGTCTTAACTCAGCTGGAGGGTGGGTAGTGGTGTTGTTTTACTGGTGTAGTCTTGCTGGGTCTTGACGCAGCTGCAGGGTAGGTGGTGTGTAGTCTTGCTCAGGTCTTAATCAGCCTGGAGGAGTGGGGTAGTGGTTGTGGTTTGCTGGCACTTAGCGATTGTGTGTGGGATGGTAAAGTCAATAAAGAGAACACTTGATGTTGGCTCAGAAACATTAACTTTATGCTGTCATTAACGAACCTAATTTCGTGTGACTAGTCTCGCATTGTTTGCCTGGGTTGAGTTCCAACTCCTGGGCCTTTAAAATGTTCAAATGGTCAATAATTGATAAATTAGACACTATGTGCAACACTGATATCTTTTAATTGAGGAAAACGTTTCACCACCAGTGGACTTTCATCAGGTCCATACAAAGGAGATTGGTGGGAAGAACAGGAATTTGTGGTAATCAGTACCTCAGCCTTGAGTCGATGTGAGGTTCAGTCCATCAATTCTTGAAAAGATACAGCATATGTGGACGGAGATGTAGACTTCATAGAATTGGTAGGGAGAGGTGCAGAAGCAGTCGTTAGATGGTTATCATGTTTGTTACTTCAAGTTCCTCTGTTCTTCCCATTCTATTTGTATGGACTTGATGAAGCCACTGTGTGGCAAAACGTTTCCTCATTAAAGATACCCAAGTGTTGCCACAACTTTCGTCTATGTTAGCCAAATTGTCGGTTCTTGAACCATTTATCTACAATCCCGTATGACACAGCAACATTTGGGATACTTGGGAAATCTTTACTTGTCTAACCCTTGTGGGCACGACCTCTTAAGCTTATCTAATTCCTCTTGATGACAGAAGTTTTAATGGTAATTTCTCCTCTGTAAGGATAAGAAGTTGAAAAAAATCGATGACTGCTGACACTCTTTTCAATTTACAAATAGACACTGGTATAGGCTAGAAACCTTTTGTAAAAATATGTTTCAACCATGGTTTTGCGTTTTATTTCTGGATTTCTGGATGTATGTAATATGATCATATCGTATATTTATTTGCACTATTTAACGATCAACGAAAAATAGTAAAATTCCAAGCACTTCGTGTGATTTCTCACAGCATCAAGAACAATTTTTCGTGATTTGTATATTATCACTTTTTCTTGATAGTGTGAAAAAATCACGAAAGGGGGGCATTCTGGAATTTTTTTTTTCATTGTGGTTATATTAGAAAGAAAAGGAAAAAATGTATCAGGCAATGACACCCTGGAGGTCAGGCTAGGAGGAAGAAAGGTTATATGTGAAAAGTCATTTATATGAGGATCTAAGTATAGGGGAGGTCAGGTTGTGGTCTAGCTGGGTTCTTGACACGCTGCAGGGTAGGTAGTGGTGTGGTCTTGCTGGGTCTTGACCTGCTTGCAAGGTAGGTAGGGTGTGGTCTTGCTGGGTTCTTGACACAGCTGCAGGGTTGGTAGTGGTGCCACTGGTCTTGCTGGGTCTGCCACAGCAGCAGGGTAGGTAGTGGTGTGTCTTGTGGGTCTCTGCACAGCTGCAGGGTAGGTAGTAGTGTGGTCTTGTCTGGGTCTTAGCCACAGATGCAGGGTAGGTAGTGGTGTGGTCTTGCTGGGTCTTGACACAGCTGCAGGGTAGGTAGTGGTGTGGTCTTGCTGGGTCTTGACACAGCTGCAGGGTATGTAGTGGTGTGATCTTGCTGGGTCTTGACACAGCTGCAGGGTAGGTAGTGGTGTGGTCTTGCTGGGTCTTGACACAGCTGCAGGGTAGGTAGTGGTGTGGTCTTGCTGGTTCTTGACACAGCTGCAGGGTAGGTAGTGCTGTGGTCTTGCTGGGTCTTGACACAGCTGCAGGGTAGGTAGTGGTGTGCTCTTGCTAGGTCTTGACACAGCTGCAGGGTAGGTAGTGGTGTGGTCTTGATGGGTCTTGACACAGCTGCAGGGTAGGTAGTGGTGTGGTCTTGCTGGGTCTGGCCACAGACTGCAGGTAGGTAGTGGTTTTGTGGTCTTGCTGGGTCTTGCCACAGCTGCAAGGTAGGTAGTAGTGTGGTCTTTGCGGGGTCTCCACCAGCTGCAGGGTAGTAGAGTGGTGTGGCCCTTGCTGGGTCTTGACACTGCTGCTGGGTATGTAGTGGTGTGGTTATAGCTGGGTCTTGCGCACCACAGCTGCCGGGTATGTAGTTGAGTGTGGTTTGTGGGTCTTGACACTGCTCCGGGTAGGTAGTGGTGATGTCTTTTCTGGGTCTTGACACAGCTGCAGGGTAGGTAGTGGTGTGGTCTTGCTGGGTCTTGACACAGCTGCAGGGTATGTAGTGGTGTGGTCTTGCTGGGTCTTGACACAGCTGCAGGGTAGGTAGTGGTGGGTTCTAGCTGGGTCTTGAACAGCTGCAGGGTAGGTAGTGTGTGGTCTTGTTGGAGTCTTGACACAGCTGCAGGGGGTGGTAGAGTGTGGTCTGCTGGGTCTTGACACAGCTGCAGGGTAGGTAGTGGTGTGGTCTTGCTGGGTCTTGACACAGCTGCAGGGTAGGTAGTGGTTGTGGTCTTGCTGGGTATTTTGACCACAGTGCAGGGTAGGTAGTGGTGTGGATCATGCTGGGTCTTGACACAGCTGCAGGGGTAGGTAGTGGTGTTGGTCTTGCTGGTCCTGCCACAGCTTGCAGGGTAGGTAGTGGTGTGAGTCCATGCTGGGTCTTGACACAGCCTGACAGGGTTTGTAGTGGTGTTGGTCTTGCTGGGTCTAGACACAGCTGCAGGGTAGGTATTCGTCTGTGGTCTTGCTGGGGTCTTGACACAGCTGCAGGGTAGGTAGTGGTGTTTCTTGCTGGGTCTTGCCACAGCTGCAGGGTATGGTAGTGGTGTGGTCTTGCTGGTCTTGACCACAGCTCAGGGTAGGTAGTGGGTGTGGTCTTGCTGGGTCTTGACAACAGCTGCAGGGAGGTTAGTGGATGTGGGTTCTTGCTGGTTCTGTGACACAGGCTGAGGGTAGGTTAGTTGGTGTGGTCTTGCTGGCGTCTTGACACAGCTGCAGGGTAGGTAGTGGTGTGTCTTGCTGGGTCTTGACAAGCTGAGGGTTAGGTAGTGGTGGGGGTTCTTGCTGGGTCTTGGAACAGCGGCGGGTATGGTAGTTGTTGTTGGTTTGCTGGTTTCCTGACACAGCTGCAGGGTAGGTAGTGGTGTGGTCTTGCTGGGTCTTGCCACATCTGCAGGGTAGGTAGTGGTGTGGTCTTGCTGGGTCTAGACACGGCTGCAGGGTAGGTAGAGGTGTGGTCTTGCTGGGTCTTGACACAGCTGCAGGGTAGGTAGTGGTGTGTTCATGTTGGGTCTTGACACAGCTGCAGGGTAGGTAGTGGGTGTGGTCTTTGCTGGGTTCTTTCCACAGCTGCAGGGCTAGGTAGAAGGTTGGTCTTGCTGGGGTGGTCTTTGACACAGCTGCAGGGTAGGTAGTGGTTGTTGGTCTTTCTGGGTCTTGACACAGCTGCAGGGTAGGTAGTGGTGTGGTCTTGCTGGGTCTTGCCACAGCTGCAGGGTAGGTAGTGGTGTGGTCTTGCTGGGTCTTGCCACAGCTGCAGGGTAGGTAGTGGTGTGGTCTTGCTGGGTCTTGACACAGCTGCAGGGTAGGGCGCTAGTGTGTGGTATGCTGGGTATTGACAAAGTGATGTGGGTAGGTAGTGGTGTGGTCTGCTGGGTCTTGACACAGCTGCCAGGGTAGGTAGTGGTGTGGTCTTGCCTGGGTCTTGCCACAGCTGCGGGTAGGTGTGGTGTGGGTCTTGCTGGTGCTTGCCTCAGCGCAGGGTAGGTTAGTAGTGTGTGGTCTTGCTGGGTCTTGACACAGCTGCATGGGTAGGTAGTGGTGTGGTCGGGGTCTTGCTGGGTAGTCTTGAAACAGCTGCCGGGTAGGATAGTGGTGTGGTCTTGGTCTGGGTCTTGACACAGCTGAGGGTACGTAGTGGTGTGGTCTTGTGGGTCTTGACACAGCTGCAGGGTGTAGGTAGTGGTGTGGTATCTTGCTGGGTACTTGGACAACAGCTGCAGGGTAGGTAGTGGTGTGGTCTTGCTGGGTCTTGACAGCTGCAGGGTAGGTAGTGGTGTGGTCTTGCTGGGTCTTGACAGCTGCAGGGTAGGTAGTGGTGTGGTCTTGCTGGGTCTTGACACAGCTGCAAGGTAGGTAGTGGCAGTGGTGTGGTCTTGCTGGGTCTTGACACAGCTGCAGGGTAGGTAGGGTTTGGTCTTGCTGGGTCTTGACAACAGCTGCAGGGTGGGTAGTTGGTTGTCCGGTCTTGCTGGGTCTTGGGACTCAGCCTGCAGTCTGGGTAGTGGTGTGTCTTGGCTGGGGCTCTTGGAAACAGCTGCAGGGTGGGTAGTGGTGTAGGGTCTTGCTGGGTCTTGGACACAGCTGCAGGGTAGGTAGTGGTTGTAGTGTGGCCTTGTGGGTCTTGACCAAGCTGCAGGGTGGGTAATGGTGTGGTCTTGCTGGGTCTGACACAGCTGAGGGTGGGTAGTTGGGTGGTACTTGCTGGGTCTTGACACAGCTGCAGGGTAGGTAGTGGTGTGGTCTAGCTGGGTCTTGAACAGCTGGCAGGGTGGTAGTGTGTGGTCTTGCTGGGTCTTGACCACAGCTGCAGGGTAGGTAGTGGTGTGAGTCTTGCTTGGTATTGACCCAGCTGCAGGGTAGTAGAGGTGTGGTCTTTGATGGGTCTGACACAGCTGCAGGCGTGGGTTGTGGTGGGTCTTGCTGGGTATTGACACAGCTGCAGGGTAGGTAGTGTGTGGTTTGCATGGGTCTTGACACAGGTGCAGGGTGGGTTTGGTGTGGTCTTGCTGGGTCTTGACACTGCTGCAGGGTGGGTAGTGGAGTGGTATTGCGGGGGTCTTGTGACTCAGCATTGCCAGGGTAGGTAGTGGTTGTCTTGCTGGGTCTTGGACACTGCCGCAGGGCAGGTTAGTGGTTGTGTGTTGGTCTTGCTGCGGTCTTGGACACAGCTGCAGGGTAGGTAGTGGTGTGGTCTTGCTGGGTCTTGACACAGCTGCAGGGTAGGTAGTGGTGTGGTCTTGCTGGGTCTTGACACAGCTGCAGGGTAGGTTGTGGTGTGGTCTTGCTGGGTCTTGACACAGCTGCAGGGTAGGTAGTGGTGTGGTCTTGCTGGGTCTTGACACAGCTGCAGGGTAGGTAGTGGTGTGGTCTTGCTGGGTCTTGACACAGCTGCAGGGTAGGTAGTGGTGTGTCTTGTGGGTCTTGAACTGATGACAGGGTAGGTAGTGTGTAGTCTTGCTTGGTTCTTGACACAGATGCAGGGGGTGGTTAAACGTAGTGGTGTGGTTTGATGGGTATTGACACAGCTGCAGGGTAGGTAGTGGTGTGGTCTTGGTGGGTCTTGACACAGCTGCAGGGTAGGTAGTGATGTGGTCTTGCTGGGTCTTGACACAGCTGCAGGGTAGGTAGTGGTGTGGTCTTGATGGGTCTTGACACAGCTGCAGGGTAGGTAGTGGTGTGGTCTTGCTGGGTCTTGACACAGCTGCAGGGTAGGTAGTGGTGTGGTCTTGCTGGGTCTTGACACAGCTGCAAGGTAGGTAGTGGTGTGGTCTTGCTGGGTCTTGACACAGCTGCAGGGTAGGTAGTGGTGTGGTCTTGCTGGGTCTTGCCACAGCTGCAGGGTAGGTAGTGGTGTGGTCTTGCTGGGTCTTGCCACAGCTGCAGGGTAGGTAGTAGTGTGGGCTTGCTGGGTTCGTGCCACAGCTGAAGGGTAGGTGTGGGTTGTGGTCTTGCTGGGTCTTGACACAGCTTGCAGGGTGGTTAGTGGTGTGGTCTTGCTGGGTCTTGAAAAAGGCTGCAGGGTATGTAGTGGTGTGATCTTGCTGGTCTTGACACAAGCTGCGGGTAGGTAGTGGTTGGTTTGCTGGGTCTTGACACAGCTGCAGGGGAGGTAGGTGGTGTGGTCTTGGCTGGGTCTTGGTCAAAGCTGCACGGGTAGGTAGTGGTCTGTGGTCTCTGTGCTGGGTATTGTCACAGCTGCAGGGTTAGTAGTAGGGGTGCTATTGCTAGGTCTTGACACAGCTGCAGGGTAGGTAGTGGTGTGGTCTTGATGGGTCTTGACACAGCTGCAGGGTAGGTAGTGGTGTGGTCTTGCTGGGTCTTGACACAGCTGCAGGGTAGGTAGTGGTGTGGTCTTGCTGGGTCTTGACACAGCTGCAAGGTAGGTAGTAGTGTGGTCTTGCTGGGTCTTGCCACAGCTGCAGGGTAGGTAGTGGTGTGGTCTTGCTGGGTCTTGACACAGCTGAAGGGTATGTTGTGGTTGGTCTTGCTGGTCTTGACAAGCTGCCAGGGTATGTAGTGATTGTGAGTCTTGCTGGGTCTTGACACAGCTCAGGGGTAGGTAGTGGTGTGGTCTTTCTGGGTCTTGACACAGCCTGCAGCGGTAGGTTGTGGTGATCTGGGTACTTGATGGGTCTTGACACAAGCTGCGACCGCGTACGGTTGTGGTTTGTCGGCGGTGGTCCTTGCTGGGTCTTGGTCACAGCTGCTGTGGGTGGGTGGGGCGGCGGGGGGCGAGGGCTGGGGGCGGAGGCCCGGTCAAGGAGGAAGGGCGTGGGTGCGGGGCGTCGGTCTTGTGTCGGTTGTCACTCAGCTGAACATGGCGCTTGGTGTGGTCAGTGGTCGTGATGCTGGTCTTGGCACTGAAGGCAGGCGGGTACAGGTGGGGTTGGGGGCCAGTGAGGCGGGGTCCTGGTCTATGATGATGAGGTTCGGTTTGGGGTGTGGTCATTGCTGGGGTACTCGTGACAAAGCTGCAGGGGGCCTAGGTAGTGAGTTCCAATGTGGGTAATGCTGGGTCTGCGACACAGCTGAAAGGGTATGTAGTGGTGTGGGTCTTGCTGGGTCCTGCCACAGATGCCAGGGTTCGGTAGTGGTGTGGTACCTTGCTGCGGTCTTGACACAGCTGCAGTGGTAGGTTAGCTGAGGTGGTGGTCTTGCTGGAGTCTTTGACACAGCTGATCGGGTTGGTAGTCAGCGTGCTGTTCTTGCTGGGAGTTCTTGAATACAGCTGCAGGGTTGGGAGTGCCGTGTTGTCCTTGCTGGGTCTTGCCACAAGCGGCAGGGTAGGTCATTGTAGGTGTCTGGGTCTTGCTGGTCTTGGACACTGCCTGCAAGGGGTGGTCTGTGGTTTGTTGCGTCTTGCAGGGTGCTTCGTCACAGAGGCATGCGGTAGGGTTGTGGTGTCGGGAGCTTGCTGGTTCGTGTAACGACTGATGCAGGCGGTTCACGGCGCTGGGGTTAGCTGGGAGGGGGGCGGGCGCCGAGGGCAAAAGGGTAATAATGCAGGCATGGGGTGGTGTGGGGGCGCACGGGGGAGGGAGGGGGTAGGGTCTAAGAGGCAACTGGGGAAGAGGTGGCTGGGTCCGGGCGTGAGGGTTCCGTGTCTATGACGGATGGGGCTTGTGGTTGGGCGTGCGTGGTCTTGCTGGGGAGGGGTCTATGCAGGACCCCAGCGGGTCGGGTGGCGCCCAGGTATTGGTGCTCTGCAAGAGGGCTTGCTGGGGATTGAAATGACGGATGGCGCGAATCGGGCTGGGGACGCCGGGGAGGGATGGCTGGGGCGTGAACCCCGGATGCTGCGAAGCGTGGGTTGGTTGTCGGTTGGACCCGAGAGTGGGCGTGCGGGGTCTTGAACTCAGCTGCAGGGCGTTGGGAGGGGTCTTGGGATGGGTTATCGGTGGTGGGGTGTCAAATGAGGCTGGGGTGGGATGGGGGGGGGGATGGCGAGGGTTTCACTCTTGAGCGAAGGCTGCGGTGGGGTAGATGGTTCCGTGGTACTTGCTGGGTATGGACACAGCTGCAGGGTTACGGGTAGTGCGGTGTGGTCTTTCTGCGGTCTTGACAACAGGCTGATGGATAGGGTGTGACAGATTGTCTTTTAATCTACTATAACTTGGTCTTGCTGGGGTTCTTCTTGACACCAGCTGCAGGGCTAAGGGTCTGTCAGGTCGTGGTCTAGCTGGGTACTTGCCACCAGCTGCAGGGTAGGTAGTGGTGTGGTCTTGCTGGGTCTTGACACAGCTGCAAGGTAGGTAGTGGTGTGGTCTTGCTGGGTCTTGACACAGCTGCAGGGTAGGTAGTGGTGTGGTCTTGCTGGGTCTTGACACAGCTGCAGGGTAGGTAGTGGTGGTCTTGCGGTGTCTTGCAACAGCCTGCAGGGTAGGTAGTGGTGTGGTCTTGCTGGGTCTTGCCACAGCTGCAGGGGTAGGTAGTTGTGTGTCTTGCGGGGGTCTTGACACAGTTGCAGGGCCTGTGGTAGTGGTGTGGTTTGCTGGGTCTTGCACAGCTGCAGTGTAGTGTGGTCTTGTGGGTCTTGCTGGGTCTTGACACAGTGCAGGGTAGTAGTGGTTGGTTCTTGCTGGGTCTGGCCACAGCTGCAGGGTAGGTAAAGGTGGTGTGGTTCTTGCTGGGTTCTTGCCACAGCTGCAGGGTAGGTAGTGGTGTGGTCTTGTGGGGTGCTTGACTAGCTACAGGGTAGGTCAGGGTTGTGGTCCTTGCTGGGTCTTGACACAGCGGCAGGGGTAGGTAGTGGTGTGGTCTTGCTGGTCTGGACACTGTTGAGGGGTAGGTATTGGTGTGGTTCTTGATGGGTTCTTGACACAGCCCTGCAGGGTAGGTGTGGTGTGGTCTTGCTGGGTCTTGACACAGCTGCAGGGTAGGTAGGAAGTGGTGTGGTCTTGTGCGGTTTGCCAACAGGCTGCAGGGAGGATAGGTGTGGTCTTGCTGGGTCTTTAACAGCTGCAGGGTAGGTAGTTGTGTGGTCTTGCTGGGTCTTGAACAGCTGTGACCAGGGGTTGGTTGTGGTGTGGTCTTGCTGGGTCTTGGACACAGCTGCAGAGGTAGGTAGTGGTGTGGTCTTGCTGGGTCTTGACAGCTTGCAGGGTAGGCAGTGGTTGTGGTCTTGTGGGTCTTGACACAGCTGCAGGGTAGGTAGTGGTGTGTGGTCTTGCTGGGTCTTGGACCACGCTGCAGGGTAGGTAGTGGTGTGTGGTCTTGCTGGGTCTTGCACAGCTGCCAGGGTTAGGTAGTCGTGTGGTCTTGCTGGGTCTTGCCACCGCTGAAGGGTAGGGTAGTAGTGGTGTGGTCTTGCTGGGTCTTTCGCCACAGCTGCAGGGTAGGTAGTGGTGTGGTCTTGCTGGGTCTTGCCACAGATGCAGGTAGGTAGTGGTGTGGTCTTGCTGGGTATGACACAGATGCAGGTTAGGTCAGCTTGACTGTGTTTGCTGGTATTGCCACAAGTCTGCCGGGGTGGTTAGTGGTGTGGTCTGTGGGTCATTGCCACTGCTGCAGGGTAGGTAGTGGTGTGGTCTTGCTGGGTCTTGCCACAGCTCGCTGGGTAGGTAGTGGTGTCGGTTTATTTTGCTGGGTCTTGACTCAAGCTGCTGGGTAGGTTGTCGGTGGTGGTCTTGCTGGGGTTCTTGCACTGCTGCAGGGTATGTAGTGGTGTGATCTTGCTGGGTCTTGACACAGCTGCAGGGTAGGTAGTGGTGTGATCTTGCTGGGTCTTGACACAGCTGCAGGGAGGTAGTGGTTGGGTCTTGCTGGGTTTCTTGACACTAGCCTGCAGATGGTATGTAGTGGTGTGGGTCTTGCTGGGTCTTGACAACAGAGTGCTGGGTAGGTAGTGGTGTGGTCTTGTAGGTCTTAACAACAAAGCTGCATGGGTAGGTAGTGGTGTGGTCTTGCAGGGTCTTGAACACAGCTGGCAGGGTAGGTAGTGGTGTGATTGTGGTCGTGCTGGGTCTTGCCACGCTGGCAGGGTAGTAGTGGTGTGGTCTTGCGGGGTCTTGCCACAGCTGCAGATTAGGTAGGTAGTAGTGTTGGTCTTGCTGGGTCTTGCCACAAGCTGCTGGGTAGGTAGTGGTGTGGTCTTGCTGGGTCTTGACACAGCTGCAGCGTGTAGGTGTGGATGTGGTACTTGCTGGGTCTGGACAACAGGCTGCTGGGTTGTAGTGGTGTGGTCTTGCTGGGTCTTGACACTGCTGCTGGGTAGGTAGTGGTGTGGTCTTGCTGGGTCTTGGACACAGCTGCCAGGGTAGGTAGTGGTGTGGTCTTGCTGGTCTTGACACAGTGTCAGGGGTTAGGTAGTGGTGTGGTCTTGTTGGGTCTTGCCACAGGCTGCAGGGTAGGTAGTGGTTGGTCTACTGGGTCTTAGCCACAGATGCAGGGGTAGGTAGTGGTGTGCGTCTGGCTGGGGTCTTGACCACAGCTGCAGGGGGGGGGGGGGTAGGTAGTGGTGTGGTCTTGCCTGGGTCTTGACCACAGCTGCAGGGTAGTAGTGGTGTGGTTATTGTTGGGGCTTGACAACAGCTGCAGGGTAGGTAGAGGTGTGGTCTTGCTGGGTCTTGACACAAGTGCAGTGGGTAGGTAGTGGTGTGGTCTTGCGGGGTCTTGACACAGCTGCAGGGTAGGTAGTGGTGTGGTCTTGCTGGGTCTTGACACAGCTGCAGGGTAGGTAGTGTGTGGTCGTGCTGGGTCTTGACACAGCTGCAGGGTAGGTAGTGGTGTGGTCTTGCTGGGTCTTGCACAGCTGCAGGGTAGGTAGTGGTGTGGTCTTGCTGGGTCTTGACACAGCTGCAGGGTAGGTAGTGGTGTGGTCTTGCTGGGTCTTGACACAGCTGCAGGGTAGGTAGTGGTGTGGTCTTGCTGGGTCTTGACACAGCTGCAGGGTAGGTAGTGGTGTGGGGTTGCTGGGTCTTGACACAGCTGAGGTAGTAGTGGTTGTGGTCTTGCTGGGTCTTGCCACAGCTGCAGGGTAGGTAGTGGTGTGGTCTTGCTGGGTCTTGACACAGCTGCAGGGTAGGTAGTGGTGTGGTCTTGCTGGGTCTTGCCCTCAGCTGCGGGTATATGTTGTGTTGTGAGCTTGCTGGGTCTTGACACAGCTGCATGGGTAGGTAGTAGGTGTTGGTCTTGATGGGTCTTGACACAGCTGCAGGGTAGGTAGTGGTGTGGTCTTGCTGGGTCTTGACACAGCTGCAGGGTAGGAAGTGGTGTGGTCTTGCTGGGTCTTGACACAGCTGCAGGGTAGGTAGTGGTGTGGTCTTGCTAGGTCTTGACACAGCTGCAGGGTAGGTAGTGGTGTGGTCTTGATGGGTCTTGACACAGCTGCAGGGTTGGTAGTTGTGTGGTCTTGATGGGTCTTGGCCACTGCTGCATGGGTATGGTAGTGGTGGGTCTTGCTGGTCTTGCCACAGCTGCAAGGTAGGTAGTAGTGTGGTCTTGCTGGGTCTTGCCACAGCTGCAGGGTAGGTAGTGGTGTGGTCTTGCTGGGTCTTGACACAGCGCAGGGTAGGTGTGGTGTGGCTTGCGGTATTGTCAAGCTGCAGGGTATGTAGTGGTTGTGGTCTTGCTGGGTTTGACAACTTGGCAGGGGTAGGGTTGTGGTGTGGTCTTGACCACAGCTGCCAGGGTAGGTAGTGGATGTGGTCCTTGCTGGTCTTGACACAGTGCAAGGGTAGGTAGTGGTGTGTCTTGTGGAGTCTTGCCACAGCTGCAGGGTAGGTAGTGGTGTGGTCTTGCTGGGTCTTGACACAGCTGCAGGGTAGGTAGTGGTGTGGTCTTGCTGGGTCTTGACACAGCTGCAGGGTAGGTAGTGGTGTGGTCTTGCTGGGTCTTGACACAGCTGCAGGGTAGGTAGTGGTGTGGTCTTGTTGGGTCTTGACACAGCTGCAGGGTAGGTAGAGGTGTGGTCTTGCTGGGTCTTGACACAGATGCAGGGTAGGTAGTGGTGTGGTCTTGCTCGGGTCTTGAACAGCTGCAGGGTAGGTAGTGGGTGTCGTCTTGTGGGTCTGACACAGCTGCAGGGTAGGTAGTGGTGTGGTCTTGTGGGGTCTTGACACAGTGCAGGGTAGGTAGTGGTTGTGGTCTTGCGGGTCTTGCCAAAGTGCAATAGGGTAGGTAGTGGTTGTGGTCTTGCTGGGGCTTGTCAAAGTGCAGGGTAGGTAGTGGTGTGGTCTTGCTGGGTCTTGACACAGCTGCAGGGTAGGTAGTGGTGTGGTCTTGCTGGGTCTTGCCACAGCTGCAGGGTAGGTAGTGGTGTGGTCTTGCTGGGTCTTGACACAGGGCTGAAGGGTAGGTAGTGTGTGGTTCTTGCTGGGTCCATTTGCACAGCTGAGGGTAGGTAGTGGGTGTGGGTCTTGCTGGGTCTTGACACAGCTGCAGGGTAGGTAGTGGTGTGGTCTTGCTGGGTCTTGACACAGCTGCAGGGTAGGAAGTGGTGTGGTCTTGCTGGGTCTTGACACAGCTGCAGGGTAGTGTTGTGGTGTGGTCTTGACGGGCAGTTCTTGACACAGCTGCAGGGTAGGTTGTGGTGGGGTCTTGCTGGGTCTTGACACAGCAGCAGGGTTGTGAGTGGTTTGTGGTCTTGCTGCGGTCTTGCCACAGCTGCAGGGTGAGGTTGTGGGTGTGGTTTGCTGGGTCTTGACACAGCTGCAGGGTTGGTAGTTGTGTGGTCTTGCTGGGTCTGCCACAGCTGCAGGGTAGGTAGTGGTTTTGTCTTGCTGGGGTCTTGACACAGCTTGCAGGGGTGGGGGTAGTTCGTGTGGTCTTGCTGGGTCTTGCCACAGTGCAGGGTAGGTTAAGAGGTGTGGTCTTGCTGGGTTTTGAACACAGGCAAGGGTAGGCTAGTGATGTGGTCATTGCTGGGTCTTGGGATCACAGCTGCAGGGTAGGTAGTGGTGTGTTGAGTCTTGCTGGGGGTCTTGCCAACAGCTGCAGGGTAGGTAGTGTTTGTGGTCTTGCTGGGTCTTGCCACAGCTGCAGGGTTAGGTAGTGGTGTGGTCATTGCTGGGTCTTGCCACAGCTGCAGGGGGTAGGTAGTGGTGTGTCTTGCTGGGTCTAGCCACAGCTGCAGGTAGGTAGTGGTGTGGTCTTGCTGGTGTCTTGGACACAGCTGCAGGTAGGTAGTGGTGTGTCTTGCTGGGTATTGCCACAGCTGCAGGGTAGGTTAGTGAGTGTGGTCTTGTGGGTCTTGACACAGCTGCAGGGTAGGTAGGGTGTGTGGTCTTGCTGGGTCTTGCCACAGCTGCCAGGGTAGGTAGTGGTGTGGTCTTGCTGGGTCTTGACAAAGCTGCAGGGTAGGTAGTGGTGTGGTCTTGCTGGGTCTTGCACAGCTGCAGGGTAGGTAGTGGTGTGGTCTTGCTGGGTCTTGACACAGCTGCAGGGTAGGTAGTGGTGTGGTCTTGCTGGGTCTTGCCACAGCTGCAGGGTAGTTGTGGATGTGGTTATTGCTGGGTCTTGACACAGCTGCAGGGTAGGTAGTGGTGTGGTCTTGCTGGGTCTTGACACAGCTGCAGGGTAGGTAGTGGTGTGGTCTTGCTGGGTCTTGACACAGCTGAGGGCAGAGGATTGTGGTGTGGTCTTGCTGGGTCTTGTCACAGCTGCAGGGTAGGTAGTGGTGTGGTCTTGCTGGGTCTTGCACAGCTGCAGGGTAGGTAGTGGTGTGGTCTTGATGGGTCTTGACACAGCTGCAGGGTAGGTAGTGGTGTGGTCTTGCTGGGTCTTGACACAGCTGCAGGGTAGGTAGTGGTGTGGTCTTGCTGGGTCTTGACACAGCTGCAGGGTAGGTAGTGGTGTGGTCTTGCTGGGTCTTGACAAACCAGATGCAGGGTAGGTTGTTGTGTTGAGTCTTGCTGGGGTCTTGCCACAGCTGCAGGGTAGGTAGTGGTGGTGTGTTTCTGGGTCTTGCCACCAGCCGGAGTGGTAGGTCTGGTAGGTAGTGGTGTGGTCTTGCTGGGTCTTGCCACAGCTGCAGGGTGGTAGTGTGTGTCTTGCGGGGTCATGCATACAGCTGCAGGTAGGTAGTGGTGTTGTGGTCTTGCTGGGTTCTTGCCAAAAGCCTTTGCAGGGTGGTAGTGGGTGGTCTTGCTGGGTCTTGCAACAGCTGCAGGGTAGGTAGGTGGTGTGGTCTGCTGGGTTCTTGACACAAGGCTGCAGGGTAGGTAGTGGTGTGGGTCTTGCTGAGGTCTTGCCACAGATGCAGGGTAGTAAGTGGTGTTGGTCTGCTGGCGTCTTGACACAGCTGCGGGTTGGTAGTGGTGTGGTTAGCTGGGTCTTGGCCACAGCTGCAGGGTAGGTAGTGTGTGTGTGGTCTTGCTGGGTTCTTGCCACAGCTGCAGGGTAGGTAGTGGTGTGGTCTTGCTGGGTCTTGACACACCTGCAGGGTAGGTAGTGGTGTGGTCTTGCTGGGTCTTGACACAGCTGCAGGGTAGGTAGTGGTGTGGTCTTGCTGGGTCTTGCCACAGCAGCAGGGTTGGTTGTGGTTGTGGTCTTGATGGGTTCTTGACACCAGCTGCAGGGAAGGTAGTGGTGTGGTCTTGCTGGGCTTGCCACAGCAGCAGGGTAGGTAGTGGTGTGGTCTGCTGGGTCTTGACACAGCTGCAGGGTGGTTTAGGTAGATGGTTGTGGTCTTGCTGGGTCTTGACAGCCTGTGGGTAGGGCTAGTGGTTGGTCTGCTGGGTCTTGACACTGCTGCTGGGTAGCTAGTGGTGTTTGTCTTGTTGGGTCTTGAAAAGCTGCAGGGTAGTAGTGGTTTGTGGTCTTGCTGGTCTTGAACAGCTGCTGGGGTAGGTAGTTGATTTTTGTCTTGCTGGGTCTTGTCACAGTGCAGGGTACATAATGGTGTGGTCTTGCTGGGTCTTGACACAGCTGCAGGCGTAGGTAGTGGTGTGGTCTTGTTGGGTCTTGGAACCATTGCAGGGTAGTAGTGGTGTGGTATAGCTGGGTCTTGAACACACTGCAGGGTAGGTAGTAGTTGTGTGGTCTTGCTGGAGTCTTTGACCAGCTGCAGGGCTAGCTAGTGGTGTGTCTTGCTGGGCTTGACAAGCTGCAGGGTAAGCAGTGGTGTGTGGTCTTGGCTGGGGTCTTGAACAGCTGCAGGGTAGGTAGTGGTGTGGTTTTGCTGGGTCTTGAGACAGGCTGCAGGGTAGGTAGTGGTCTGTGGTATTGTTGGGTCCTTGACACAGCTGCAAGGGTAGTAGTGGTGTGGGTCTGCTGGTGTGTCTTGCTGGTTGTGAGTCAATGCTGGCGTGTTCTTGTGGTGTGGTCTTGCTGAGTCTTGACCCAGCTGCAGTGTAGGTAGGGGTGTGGTTTTACTTTTGAGGTCTTGCTGGGTCTTTTCTCAGCTGAAGTGAAGGTAGTGTTGTGGTTTCACTGGTGTAGTCTTCCTGGGTCTTGACCCATCTGCAGGGTAGGTAGTGGTGTTGTTTTACTGGTGTAGTCTTGCTGGGTCTTGACGCAGCTGCAGGGTAGGTGGTAGTGTGGTCTTGCTAGGTCTTAACTCAGCTGGAGGGTGGGTTGTGGTGTTGTTTTACTGGTGTAGTCTTGCTGGGTCTTGACGCAGCTGCAGGGTAGGTGGTAGGGTGGTCTTGCTAGGTCTTAACTCAGCTGCAGGGTAGGTACTGGTGTTGTTTTACTTGTGAAGTTTGCTGGGTCTGACGCAGCTGCAGGGTGGGTGGTGTGTGGTCTGCTAGGTCTAAACTCAGCTGGAGGGTGGGTCGTGGTGTTGTTTTACTGTGTAGTCTTGCTGGGTCTTGACGCAGCTGCAGGGTAGGTGGTAGGGTGGTTTTGCTAGGTCTTAACTCAGCTGGAGGGTGGGTAGTGGTGTTGTTTTACTGGTGTAGTCTTGCTGGGTCTTGACGCAGCTGCAGGGTAGGTGGTAGTGTAGTCTTGCTAGGTCTTACTCAGCTGGAGGGTGGGTAGTGTTGTTGTTTTACTGGTGTTGTAGTCTTGATGGGTCTTGAACGCAGCTGCAGGGTAGGTGGGTAGGGTGGTTTGTAGGTCTTAAACTCAGCTGGAGGGTGGGTAGTGGTGTTGTTTTACTGGTTGATTGTCTTGCTGGGTCTTGACGCTAGCTGCAGGGTAGGTGGTAGTTGTTAAAGTTTGTAGGTATTAACTTCAGCTGGAGGGGTGGGTAGTGGTGTTGTTTTACTGGTGTTAGTCTTGCTGGTCTTGACGCAGCTGCAGGGTAGGTGGTAGTAGGGTGCGTTTTGCTAGGTCCTTAACTCAGCTGGAGGGTGGGTAGTGGTGTTGTTTTACTGGTGTAGTCTTGCTGGGTCTTGACGCAGCTGCAGGGTAGGTGGTAGTGTAGTCTTGCTAGGTCTTAACTCAGCTGGAGGGTGGGTAGTGGTGTTGTTTACTGGTGTAGTCTTGCTGGCGTCTTTGTACGCAGCTGCAGGGGTAGGTGGTAGGGTGGTTTTGCTAGCGTATTAACTCAGCTGCGAGAGTCGTGGGTTAGTGGTGTTGTTTTACTGGTGTAGTCTTGCTGGGTCTTGACGCAGCTGCAGGGTAGGTGGTAGGGTGGTTTTGCTAGGTCTTAACTCAGCTGGAGGGTGGGTAGTGGTGTTGTTTTACTGGTGTAGTCTTGCTGGGTCTTGACGCAGCTGCAGGGTAGGTGGTGTGTAGTCTTGCTCAGGTCTTAATCAGCCTGGAGGAGTGGGGTAGTGGTTGTGGTTTGCTGGCACTTAGCGATTGTGTGTGGGATGGTAATAGTCAATAAAGAGAACACTTGATGTTTGGCTCTAGAACATGAACTTTATGCTTGTCATTAACCGAACTAATTTCGTGTGACTAGTCTCGCATTGTTGCCTGGGTTGAGTTCCAAACTCCTGGGCCTTTAAAATGTTCAAATGGTCAATAATTGATAAATTAGACACTATGTGCAACACTGATATCTTTTAATTGAGGAAAACGTTTCACCACCAGTGGACTTTCATCAGGTCCATACAAAGGAGATTGGTGGGAAGAACAGGAATTTGTGGTAATCAGTACCTCAGCCTTGAGTCGATGTGAGGTTCAGTCCATCAATTCTTGAAAAGATACAGCATATGTGGACGGAGATGTAGACTTCATAGAATTGGTAGGGAGAGGTGCAGAAGCAGTCGTTAGATGGTATCATGTTTGTTACTTCAAGTTCCTCCTGTTCTTCACCATTCTCATTTGTATGGACTGATGAAGCCACTGTGTGGCAAAACGTTTCCTCATTAAAGATACCCAAGTGTTGCCACAACTTTCGTCTATGTTAGCCAAATTGTCGGTTCTCTGAACCATTTATCTACAATCCCGTCTGACACAGCAACATCTTGGGATACTTGGGAAATCTTTACTTGTCTAACCCTTGGGCACGACCTACTTAAGCTTATCAAATTCCCTCTTGATGACAGAAGTTTTAAGGTAATTTCTCCTCTGTAAGGAAAGAAGTTGAAAAATCGATGACTGCTGACACTTATCAAGTTACAAATAGACACTGGTAGCCTAGAATCCTTTTAAAAATCATGTTTCAACCAAGGTTGCGTTTTATCTGGATTACTGGATGTATGTAATATGATCATATCGTATATTTATATGCAATATAACGACAACGAAAAATAGTAAAATTCCAAGCACTTTCGTGATTTCTCACAGCATCAAAGAACAATTTTTTCGTGATTTTTCATATTATCACTTTTTCTTGATAGTGTGAAAAATCACGAAAGCATCTGGAATTTTTTTTTCATTGTGGTTATATTAGAAAGAAAGAAAAATGTATCAGGCAAATGACCACCCTGAGGTCAGGCTAGGAGAAAGAAAGGTTATATGTGAAGTCATGTAAATGCGGGATCAAGTATAGGGGAGGTCAGGTATAAGTGAGGTCAAGTATAGGTAAGGTCAAGTATAGATGAAGTCATGTATAGGTGAGTTCAAGTATAGGTGAGGTCAAGTATAGATGAGGTCAACTATAGGTAAGGTTAAGTATTGGTGAGGTCGGGTATAGATGAGGTCAAGTATAGGTGAAGTCAAGTATAGGTGAGGTCGGGTAAAGATGAGGT
The DNA here is from genome assembly GCF_026875155.1 of Cherax quadricarinatus. Lineage (NCBI taxonomy): Eukaryota > Metazoa > Arthropoda > Malacostraca > Decapoda > Parastacidae > Cherax > Cherax quadricarinatus. Next base: position 46,538,642 of record NC_069400.1, read on the forward strand.
CAATTATAGGTGAGGTTAAGTATAGGTGAGGTCGGGTATAGGTGAGGTCGGGTATAGGTGACATTGGGTATAGGTGAGGTCGCGTAGAGGTGAGAGTTGTGGGTGAGGCTTATTAAACAAAGTTCATGATGTTTATTATATGAATCACGTACAAAGTGGGCAATAGATCCTGGCAATATGTACACTCCACTGTTTTGATTCATTGGTGATTCCATAATTCTGCTCCTGGTCCGTCGTTTTCGTGGTATAACAACTGGGTTCTTCTCCAGTGCCTGATGCGAAACTGAAGGTTATGATGGCCTACACTTGCACTGTTTTATCTCTCCTAAAGGTATATTTATGTTAATGAGTGCGTGTATGACTGTCTCGGTTGGTCTTCCTGGCATAAAATTTATCTCATCCACTCTGAAGTATGCTGTGTACTGTTGCTTTGTGAGTAATTTTGTGTCTATGGATTCTGGTGGTCGTTTTGATAGTTTGGGCAGTAAGACTTGCTACATCCAGGTTGTTTTTCTGAGAACCGGGATGATGTTCATGACAGTCTGTTCAGTGAGGAGGACCAATTGTTTGTCGATGCTGGTATCCTCTTTGGGTTTACTGTGTACGAGAAAAGATTTCTGATTGCTACGGTGAACAATGTGTATTGGAAATTTAAAGTTAACAAATACCTCATCGGTGTATTTACGTTCTTCTAAAAGTTATTCATCACTGCAAATTGTAGTGCTCGGTGGAAGGAACATATGATAACTCACAGCTTGGTTTTTGAGGTCAAGGTGGAGAAGTAGTGCACAAGGTAATCCTTACTGGTTGATTTCTTTTATACTTTGCATTTAAGAGTATCTCCATCGTTGATGAGTAAGACATCAAGAAATCATCAGGAGCCGTCTCTCTCTTCTTCTAATGTGAGCTGTATGAAGGGCTACATCAGGCTAAGTGAAATTGGAGCACGCATCAATAACTGGGCGTCTACCGTTCAAACAGAACTGTTTGCCATACTCCTTGCCCTTAAATGCGTCCATGTATCTAGGATTGATTCTCTGTCATCCATAAATGCTCTCAACTCATTAATAAATAAATTGTGGCATGCTTGTGTCAGAAGCCAGACACAGGTATGGTAGGATTGTGGACAGTGGAGTCAGAGTGCACATGCTGTGGATTCCATCTCACATTGGTCTTTAGATGCATGATAGAAATGATAAATTGGCTAAGCTGTTATGCTTTCAAAGAGGGAGTAGATTACAATCTTGGTTTCGTCAGCAGCATTTGAGAACAATCACACAAAAAGAACTTCAACTAAATTTTATTGACTTAATACTCAGGGAGACTGACACCAGTCAGTCTATCTATTACCATTCTGTCATGCAGGAGGAGCCACATGTCTATGGTGCGTCCAATAAAATAAGCAGACTCTTGGATGTCACTTCCGCCGATCTCTGAATTAATGAATTCAGAGACAACTCCGAAATGTTCAAGATATGTTCAAAGTATTTTATCCACAGTGGTACATTACAGACCATTCTGGAAAAATGCCCTGAATTTGCTCCCTGTAAATAAAGCATTACCATGTGTGGGTGTGTATGTGTGTGTATGTGTGTGCTTGTGTGTGTGTTTGCATGTGTATTTGTGTACTAATATATGTGTGAGTGTATGTGTTGGTGTGTGTTAGTTACCATTTTGTCCTAGGCATATGTCGATTAGACACTTGGCCTGTTGTATATAAGAGTGAGTGAGTGTGTGTGTGTGTGTGTGTGTGTGTGTGTTGTGTGTGTGTGTGTGTGTGTGTGTGTGTGTGTGTGTGTACGTACTCACCTAGTTGTACTCGCCTAGTTGAGGTTGCAGGGGTCGAGTCCAAGCTCCTGGCCCCGCCTCTTCACTGGTCGCTACTAGGTCACTCTCCCTGAACCATGAGCTTTATCATACCTCTGCTTAAAGCTATGTATGGATCCTGCCTCCACTACATCGCTTCCCAAACTATTCCACTTCCTGACTACTCTGAGGCTGAAGAAATACTTCCTAACATCCCTGTGATTCAACTGTGTCTTCAGCTTCCAACTGTGTCCCCGTGTTGCTGTGTCCAGTCTCTGGAACATCCTGTCTTTGTCCTGTGTGTGTGTGTGTGTGTGTGTGCTGTGTGTGTGTGTGTTGTTGTCTGTGTGTGTGTGTGTGTGTGTGTCTGTTGTTGTGGTGGTTCTGTGTGAGTGGTGTGTGTGTATGTGTTTGTGTGTGAGTGTGTGTATGTATGTGTACTCACCTATGTACTCCCCAAGTAGAGTGCAGGGGTCGAGTCAAAGCTCCCTGGCCCCGCCTCTTCACTGACGCTTCGTATGTCAACTCTCACCTCCCTGAACCATAATCTTTATCGTACCTCCTGCCTTAAAGCTATGTATGGATCCTGCCTCCACTACATCGCTTTCCCAAACTATTTCCACTTCCTGACTACTCGGTGGCTGAAAGATATACTCCTAACATCCCTTTGATTAATCTGTTCTTCTCAGCTTCCAACTGAGTCCCCTTGTTGCTGTGTCCAGTCTCTGAACATCCTGTCTTTGATCCCACCCTTTTCATTCTTCTCTCCGTATTTTGTAAGTCGTTATCCATGTTTTGTCCTATCTCCTCCTCCTGTCCTCCAGTGTCGCAGTTGAGATTTCCCGAAACCTCTCCTCCATAGGACATACCTCTACCTCTGGAACTAGGCTGATTATTGCTGCACATCTAACAGCCTCCCTTTCAAGGCAAGTGAAATTGCTGACCTAAAAAAGTACAGCAGAACCGCTTCACGGTCGCGCATAACGGAGATAAAACATACCTCAATTACTGGGAGCGCCATAAATTTCCCTGAACCTGTACTCCTGGAATGCAGGCGGGAGAAGATAACATGATTATATGTACCTGGAAAATCCTAGAGGGACTATACCGAACTTGCACAACGAAAATCACTCAAACGAAAACAAACAGACATCGGCAGACGATAGCAACATCCCCCAATGAAAAGCAGGGTGTCACTAGCACGTTAATAGACATTACAGAAAGTGGTCAGGGAGACTCTGAGACGCTCAACTGCCTCCCAGCATACATAAGTTGATTACCAAATAGACCCCTGCCGTCTTCAGCAGGCACTGGAAAACACCCTAATGACGGTACCTGACCAGCCGGCTGGGGCTCGTAAGTTGGATTGGCGGTGCATCCAGCAGTAACACCTGGTTAATCAGCTCTGATCCACCAGGGGCCAGGTCACAGACCGCGCCAACGGCGGCGTGCGCCCCCCGGAACTCTCTCAATGTAAACTCCAAGTACTCCAGTCTCGGTGCAAACCTTTGCCACTTTCTCCTAGTTTCTTTACGTGCTTGTCTACGTGTGGGTTCCAAACTGGGCCCGCATACTCCAATTATGGGCCTAATGAACACGGTGAAACAAGGGTCCTGACCAGATTCCCATCATAAGATGTCGGAATGCCTGTTCTGAGGATTTTGCTAGTCACTCATCATGCCTGCAGGCATTATTTGGTTGATGTGCGCTTCAGGAGCTGGCCTGGTGTAATACAGTGGACCTCTCGACTAACGCTATTAATCCGTCCTGAGAAGATCAACGTTAGTCAAAATTAATCGTTCTGCAAGTTATTTTCCCCATAAGAAATATATGGAAATCAATTAATCCGTAGTCAGGACACCCCAAAGTATGAAAAAAAATGTTTTTACCACAACGCCAATGAATATATAAATGTTTAATACGCACAAACTGAATAACATGCAACATTTACAAATGACACTTACCTTTTATTGGAAGATCTGCTGGAGAATGATTGAAGGGATGGGAGGCAGGGAGAGTGTTGATGGTCTTAGCGCTTTAAAGGGGAATCCCCCCTTCCATTAGGACTTGAGGGGGCACGTTTTCTGTTCCGGGTTACTTCCCTTCGCTTTAAATCTCTCAAACCACCTCTGCTGGCCTTCAAAATCACTCACATACACCACTATTTGCAGCATTTTTTTTTAATTAAATCGTCAATGCAACTTCCTAGCCTTTTCGCATATGATCAGCGTAGAGATGCTATCTCCTGCTACCTGTTTTTCGTTTAATCCATACCAATAACAGTCTCTCAAAACTTCTTCGAGCTACTTGCGGATCCTCAGTTTCGAAAACATAGTTGCACTTTGGCAAGAACAGCTTCCCTTGATTGCCGTTTTCTTGCCACAATAGTAGCGATAAGGTTGATTGGGTTTTGAGTACAACCTGGCCAGCTCGGAGACACGCACGTCATTCCGACTTTCATACTTAGCAATGATCTCTTTCTCATATTCCAAGTAATTCTCACCCTTTTTGGCTGTATGGTTGGCACTAGAAGCTTCTATAGCCCATGTTGACTTATTACGCAGGTGCAATCACTAAAAAAAGGCTTCATAATTGAAAAGTTCCGATTAGTATGCTGGAAGCGAACCGCGGGTGGTTCTGGCTGGCCTTGTAAATACTGGCCAGAAGTGACGCGTCTAAGACAGAACAATAGTGTTGTTCGAGATTTTAGCGCTAGTCTTGACAAAAATTTTTGCGTTAAAATGTATTCTAAGTCGGATTTATCGTTAAAATCGATGCCATCGTTGGTCAAGGTCCCATAGGTAACTCACCCCAAGATCTTTTTCCTTGAGTGGAGGTTTGTAGTCCTAGGCCTCACTAGTACTGTACGCCATCTGCGTCTTTTCTTTGGTATTATAATCCCAATCTCAAGGACTTGCATTTGGTGTGGTTAACTGTCAGTAGCCAATTGCTGGACCAGTCTGCAGCCTTCCCCATATCCCTTTGTATTCTCTTCCTGGTCTTCAATCGAAATGATTCTTCCTCATCAACTTCACGTCATCTGCAACAGGGACACTCAGAGTCTAATCCCTCCGTCATGTCTTCACAATACCAGAAAAAGCACTGTCCCTAGGACTGACCCCTGTGGGATCCCACTGGTCACAGGGGCCCAATTCTGACACCACCATCGCCACTAACCAGACTCTCTGCTGTCTTCCTGACGAATTATTCCCTGATCCATTGTAGTTGCCTTCCCTGCTATCCTTGCTTGGTCCTCCAGTTTTTTGCTCTAATCCATCTTGTGTCGAAATTTCTATGTCAAACGCCTTCTGCGGTCCAAGAAAATGCAATCCAACCCACCTCCTCTCTCTCTCTTGCTTACTGCTGGCACCATGTCATAGAAAACTCCAGTAGGTTTGTGACACAGATTTCCCATCCCTGAAACATCCATGTTGGGCTGCTGTTGATTGAGATCATTCCTTTCTTAGGTGTTCCATCCACTCTTCTGATAACTTCTCCAAGACTTTGCATACTATACATTCAGTGACCCTGGTCTGTAGTTTATGCTTCAAGTCTGTCTTCCTTTTTAAGGATTTGGGACTACATCTGCTGTCTTCCATGCCTCAGGCAATTCCCCTGTTTCGATAGATTATTGAATATTGTTGTAGGGGGGACATAGCGCCTCTGCTAATCCCTCGCTGAGGACCCATGGAGAGATGTTATATCGGTCCCCATTGCCTTTGAGGATTTCTAGCTCACTCAGAAGCCTCTTCACTTTCTTCCTCGGTGGTGTGTACTGTGTCCAGTACTTGGTGGTGTGCCCCACCTCTCAGTCCTTTCTCGACCCCTTTCTGTCTCCTCTAGAACATTCTTCGAATCTCTGCTGAGCTTCCTCACATACTTCATGATCATTTCTTGTTGTCTCTTCTCCTCCTTCCTTCCTTAGCCTGATTACCTGGTCCCTTGAGTGATTGTTTTTCCTCCGGATGTGGCTGTATAACAGCTTCGATCAGATTTGGTTTCCGCTGCCCTGTCATTTTCATATTGTCGTGGGCCAACCTTCTTATCTGTACGATATTCCATTTCTGGCGCATGACTGCTCTCCTTATTCTCCTGGGTCCTTTGCTTCTCTATAATTTCTTCCATTCATCCCTAGCACACTTCGTTTTTGCCTCCTGCCCTTTGGTGAAACCCATGGGCTACATCCTGGCTTTTCATTAATCCTGTTACCCTTGGGTACAAACCCCTCGACAGCCCTCCTTGCAACATTTGTTTTGCTACATATTCCATCATCTCAATTACTGGCTTTTCCCTGCCAGTTCTCTGTCCCACTGAACCCCCGCTCAGGAAGTCCCCTCATTCCCCCGGTAGTCCCCTTTCTTGTTAGTTTTGGCTTCCATTCGTCCTGGCCTTCCTGCTTCCCCTATCCACTTGCAGCTCTACTGTGTATTCCGAAGCTTAAAACCACAGATCGATGTGCCCCAAGGGGTCTTTCTAATGGGTGATGTCCTCAATATCTGCACTAACCTCAAGGGTAAACTAGGGAACCAGTCTTGCTGGTTCATCTCATCATCTCTCTCTTGTAGTGTCCCTTACGTTTTTGTACATGCAATTTTCCAGTACCGAACACCTCCATCATCATAGCCCTCCATGTGTCTTGGGCCCCCCAATGTGGCTTCCAAGTTCTCCAATCGATCTCCTTGGGATTAAAGTCATCCTATGATCAGAGGAGATTTGCCACTGCATGCATGAAGCTCTTTCTGGCCACTGCGCAGCAGTGTCCACCAATGCTCTATTGCTCTTCATCATACTCTGCCTTGGCCTCCTGCTGTCTGTGGCTGGGTTTACATCACTGCAATTTACCACCCTTGGGACCATCCAGATAAGTGTTCCCATTATGTAAACGCTTGCTTCTCCCGACCTGCCAACATCTCCACCTCATCAAAAATTACATAGTTTTTGAACACAGTGCCACTCCTACCACACCCCCCTGTTAACCCTCTTCTCTGCCTTCCTCAGGATTTGGTATCCCCGTTGGAAAGATGGCATCTGTTACAATACCGTTTGCATGGTCTCGTGAGAGCTATGATGTCCCATTGATGCCTCTTTGACTCTTTTGTGCAACTTCCTCCCACTTATTTGTTATTCCATCAGCGTTGTGTACCATACCTTCACTTTCCTATTCCACACTGTGTTTGGTGGCCTGTGGAGGGTAGGGAGACCTGGTAGCATACTGGTGGGAATCTATAAGCGAGTGTTGGGTGAACTGTGGTGGGTGATTGTAGTTTATGTTGGGATGTGTTCTGAGGATAGTTTCTGGGTGTGCTTGCCCTTGCTGCTCATGTTCTGCTCTGATTGACCTCTGCTGGTTCCAACCCCTTGCTCCTTTTGTAAGTTCTTCTATCGGCTTGTTGTCCTCTCCTCAGCTGCTGTCGTTCTCTGCTTTGTTCTGTCTCTGTTTTTTTTTTTCCCCCCCTAGGAACACCCTCTTGTACTTTTCCAAGTAATCAACTCTGGTTCTCGTTGGAGGATCCCTTTCCACACACTGATCTTCGTCCTTATAAATCACTTGATCGGCCTCGTTTTCCCCCTCCCATTCAAGTACACCTGTATTCTCTGAAATTTTCAATCTCGTCCATGTCTTCTTCACCTATTTCCATGAGATGTTCTCAATCTCCTGTTTCTTTCCTCCTTTCTTTCTGTGTGTCCTTTCAGCTCTCCCCTGAAGCCAATGGATAAACACTGAATTTTTTACCCTTTCCCTACCTCCCATTGCCTCTGCCCTCTGTGCCTTGGTTCCTGTCTGTACATGGTCAGTTTCTCACCTTGTTTTTTCCCAATGGCTCTTGAGAAGCATTGTTTGTGCCTCTGCATTTGACCTATCATCAACCCCTCTCCACCCTGCATCCAGCTGGCTCTCCCCTTTCACTCCTTGCCCTTCTTGCAGGTTTGAATATGGTCCTTTAGCCTAATTCATATCTCCTTCCGTCCTTCTCCTCTCAGATTCATAGCTGTGTCTTCTCTGTCAATGGCCCCTGTATATCTCTAGTCTTTCAGCTGTTTACCTCATCTTCTAGGCCCTTATCCGGGTTTATTGCAGTTTCGATTTTGCTCCCAATTCTTTCTTCTCTTCTCTACCCTCTTTTTCTAATTTCACAGAAAGCTCTGTCTCCATTTTTTTCAGAAATCTCTCCTAATTTTTTTATCCTCTACTCTTGTTCCGTCCTTTTCCTACTGCCCTCCATCCACGCCCCCTACCAGAACCCGGTCGCATCTGATCCATGGTTCCCTCGAGTTGTCCCACCATTTTAGTTTTTTTCCTTCTTTTTTTCCCTCTCCCTTTTTTTTTGAAAAGAGAAAAGAAGTGAGAAGCAAGAAGAGAGAGAGAGAAGAAAGAGAGAGAAGGAAAAGTAGAATAGAGAGAGGGGAGAGTGAGAAAAGGAAAAAGGGAGAGAGAGTGAGAGAAAGAGAGGGAAAGAGAGAGAAGGGAAAGGTATGATAGAAAGGGGAGAGGAGAAGGGAAAAGGAGGAGAGAGATAGAGCGAGAGAATTCACATGCAAATATGCAGATGACTGTACACAGACATTCACTTTTATCCAAGAGAAGAAATGCCAGCTGCTCTAAGCAATCATCATCACTCCAGCTGAGAGGCTATATAAGCTTGGGGAAATAGATGTCAAGTAACATTATGCACCTGAGAAAAGCAAAATGATGATTGTCTCTTCTTAGGAACCATGATGGTAATGCTGGTGCAATAGTAAGAATGAATGGGAGGGTGTTGGCACGGAAGAAGAAAGTAGATAGCCGGAGTGAAATTTGACTCAAACTAACATGGAAGAACCATGTTGGTAAATCTTGCAAACAAGGCAGCCAGGATGCATACACACTGTCGCCGTATCTTTGCATCTGCTGAATAGTAGGGGTTTGCAAAGAGTCTGTGCGAGGCACAAGTACGCTTACACATTGAATGCCCACTTTCTTGTTTGCCTGCCCCCTCTCATCTGCGACTGCTTGACAGAGTAAGAACAAGCAAGATGTCTCATCCTCTCACCTGGACCCAACTTGGATAGATCTGTCATTTCAAGCAGAGCCTTCAACATAGAGGGATGTGGGTGCCTTACCTTGTTTTATGCCCAAGCCCAATATTGTCAACAGAACCACAATTGGATCCACTTCGAGGACAGCGTGAAACAAGTTTTATGCCACAAGATCGGGCAGATAAGCAGCAACTTCACTCTGGCTTACCCTCTCCAGACATCACTCCATCTGAGTCATATATACCCCAGGATATGTCTCGAGTATGGAACACATTTCGACAGATCATGAGTCACGAGATAAAGTCAGTTTGATCAAATGAAAATGCAGCGCCCACAGATGTCTCCAACTTCATCCGTTCCCTACATGTATTCCTCAATAACACTAAAAATGCTTACAATGAGTATGTAGCAGACCGGATTAAGAAGTCGCCGGCCCTAGGCTAATTCAGATTGAGCGGGGCCCCCCTTTGAGTAACAGGTAAGCGAAGCGACCCTTCCGCTCTTGGGGGTGGGGGGGGTGGTTGGTGTGAGGCCTGTTTAAGTCTAATTAAATACCTTCTGGCTATTAGATTAAATATAAAAATAGGGAAAGTACATCAAGACACCAAAACCATTTACCAACAACCCTTAATAACTATCTTGTTAAATCATTCATTTTAAAGACGAATACAACTCAAGACCGCATAGTATTACAAGATAAGGCATTAAAGTTGTGACATCATACCTATTATATTCAGCATAAGGAACCAACTACAAGCACTATTATTCCCTTTATAAATACATTGACCAATTATTGTTATCATTGCATCATGCATAAGGACTTATCAAATCATATAAACTCAAGGAACGTTAAAGAATTGTTTATATTTCCCAGGCACTTCTAAAAAAACTTTTTCTGGATTTCCATAATGGCAAAAAAAATCATCAATTATATTCTGAAATCAATATTTCTTGTTAGATCAACTCAATGGTCCCACAAGGCTAGGTTACACCAATTTGTCTGGCTCATTGTTGAACGGAAGCTGGTTTTTCACATCTTTTCAAAACAGCAAATGAACGTTTCTCCTTCACATTAGTAGCTGAAATGTTTAGGTAAAGGCGATGCCTATGTCAAACATTAGGAAGGTTTTCCTGAGTATACTTGCATTTTCTTAAATTTTTTTTTGTTTTCAAAGCACTGAGGGACGGGCTCATTTTTCCCAGGTGGAGCTTTAAATCTGATTCATATACCACAGAAAAAGAACTATTTCTTCAACAAAATGTGTCCTGCACATTGCTTTGAATAGGTGTTTTTGCAACTTTAATGCACTTCTCTCAATTCTCTGCATCTGGCTAGTAGTAAATTATAGAACAATAAAATCCAAACTTGTTTATTGAGATGCTTGGTAATTTTTTTTCTTTTTCTTTTCACCAATTCCTGTAGATCAATGATTCCAGAATTGACGAAGTTTATCTGTCTTAACATATTCTGCCCTGGTAGCATCACAATTTCATCATACACTTCGTCAAAATTGCGTTTCCTTTCTTCCTAAGTAGCCACGCTGGATACAATATATATATAGTAGATATCTTTAAATATACCTCGACATCTAAACAGTAGACACATTCACCAGCAATTTGGCTTTCTCTTCAATCATTTTCAAAGCTTCCATCCATTGTGAAAGTGAGCTTACAAATTCCCACTAAGGCCTGCAAAGAGGTTAAGCACAAGTAGGCCATTTCAATTTCAATTTTCTGAAGTGTCTCCTTGTTCGGGGCATTAACCGTTCCATATACAGGTCCAAAGCGAGCACACAGAGTAAGGCCAATTTCAAAATCTTCCAATTTTTGATGCAACCTGGCTGCTTCGCTCTTTTGTATTGCTGTCTGTCATCATCCTCTGCTATCTGGATCAAAGCGACAACGTATTTCAAGCAAAGGCTGTCTATTCAAAGCATGGTGCATCAATGCTGCGTCTGACCACCTTGTTGTTGATAATGATTTGATCCATCTCTCATGAATGGTTACTTGAGATATCTCCCACCGATTCGTTTTGAAGCAGAGAGAAAAAATTAAAGAGTGCTTATAAATGTCCAAAAAATGAAACTGCAAGACACAAACACTCAGCAGCACATGACCCAAACATGATTAAGAGAATGTGCTGAGCATGGCACATAATTCAGCAAGTGGGTTGATTTTGCTTGATACGGCTTGCAATCCCTTATATTTACCCGACATGCTTACTTTGCATTGATCGAAGCTCCTGGCCACGGCTAATCCATAAATGAGAGATCATGTTCAAGAGCAGATATCCAGTACTCTACATTCATCATTGTTTCTCCATCAATGCCTGAAAGAGAATAATTTTATAAAGCGCTCTCACAGGCTTACCATGGAGTCGACAAAGCGTAACAATGTAATGTCAATTTATCTGTATGTGAAATAATCCTGGTGTTGAATCTTCACTTCTTGCAAATGTGATTTTGCAGTTTTTCAACAGCTGCTACATGAAGTTTATTGAGGACCTTCTTATTCATCAGTTCAATAAATTCCAATCATTGCAAATAGTAGATGACATGGTATGATCAGTGCCTCTTCCTGCATTCCCAAGGCGTGACACATATTTGCTTAAGAATGGACGAGAGTTGTCCTAACAGTTCTAAGATTCCCGAGGAAATTGCCTTTGTTTTCCGAACCCAAAAACCTCATTTTCCCCATTCCACGAAAGCAAGTCCTCTTAAGCTAAAGGAATTTTACAACAGCAACAACTCTTTTCCAGAACTTTTCTCCCTCCCAATAAGTGTGCTCTTTTTCTACAGTTTGATTTTTCCCAAAATTAAATTCCCCCAATAAGCGTTTTTTCTGGCACGAAAATCACTGGCTAAAATGCAGCTCCTGTGGTGGTTTTGCTGTTTTCAGTTCCTCAAACGCGCTTGGAATTGTTCCAGTCATGACCCCTAGTGTGAAGGATTTTCTTTAAAAATATAGCTTGCATGCTGAAACAGTACACTTTTCCTGAGCTTTCAAGTATACCAATCCATGATCTTTTCACAGGTTCTGAATTAGCAAGCTTCCTATAAAACATAGTTACTTCCATCATCATAAATCCTTGCTGAGTTCCTAAAGTCAATTTTAAGCAGGTTGATCACTGAGTTATCTGCAATGAAAGCATTAGTAGAGAATCATGGATTACATTTGCCATGAGGCAGAATCTTTTTAATGTTTATATCTTTTTGATAAAAACAAATCGCTGTGGATGAATGTCCAGTGAGACATTGAGAAGACACAAAGAAGTAGATGCTGGCTGAGAAATGAATGGAAGGGAACAAGCTTCCTGTATGATCTGACGTATCTGCAGATACAGAACTGTACTGTAAAATCAGAAACTGTTTTTCGTGAGCATGTCTGTGATCTTTTCTCTGCAGCTCCTACATCTTTTTCTTTTTCTTTCTTCTTCCTTGAATTTTCTTCTTCTTTCTGAGACCCACACGCATAAGAACGATCCAACATCACTTTCACAAGAACGAGATGCCATAATGAGGATGTATCATTCTGTCTGTAATCAATACAAATACCAAATTTTTCATTATCAATTATTATTATTTTTTTTAATATTATTAAATTTTTTTTTTCTGTCAATTGGGGATATGGCCCCTTGTAGTCCCCCTATTCTCTGCTGCGCATCTAAAAATATTAAAACGTAACTAGAAAGGAGTCAATAACAGAACTTTTACCATAGATATTAGGTTAGTGATTTGGGCTAAACGAAATATTTTTACTAATTCATCCTCCTTGATCTCCAATTTACTTTAAACAGAAATCATACTGAGTCCAAGAACAATGCAACAAAGTGGTATATATATATACGATCAGATTTAACAGCTTTTCATAACTAAACTAATCATTATGTTTTGCATTATATATGGCCTACCCCACCATATATACGGACATAGAGAATTAAAAGAATGCCAGGGACAATTATCAGTTTTCAACTCCAAACCAACGATTTTCTGATGTGTGCTTATTGTTTCTGGGGAAATAGTAGTAAATTAATTGATGTCTACATCACTTTCCGGCGCACCTTGAAATAAAAATTTGCGGATGGAAGTGATGTAGAACATCAATCAATTGAGATCTGTTATTGAAATATAAAGACTTAAAGACTGGACAAAGTGCTTTTAAAAACTCTACAAAACGGAAGTTCGTTTGCGTTTTAGGTTTTTCTTATAGTATTTTTTACCAAAAATTCATCTTTACTGGTCAAAGTAACCCTATCAGGTAAACCTCCCTTGAACATTTAGAGGACGAAAACAAACATTTATTCATACACATCAATGTCTATCAACTACACTTCAGGTAAATTTGTCACAGTACAAGTCGAGATTGACGTGTAATTACTACAGAAAATTGGAGAGGAATCTCCCATACTCCCACCAACTAGCGGGAAACACACAGCTGATTCTGATGTAAACAACAGGCGTGTTGAGTGTTGCCATCTATGTTTAGGTTATTTAATTTTTAGTTTATTTTATTACATTATTTATTTTGTTTTGATATTTTTACAACTCAATTTTACTTCTCCAAACACTTGAACTTTTAGGTAGGACCCTTGCACTTGCACCATGTGCGCAGTCTTGGATGAGCCCCTGAACCCCTTGGTCCGCGGGGGCCCCCAAATGCGTGGGGCCTAGGCAAATTTCTATTTTTGCCTATGCGGTAATCCCGGCCCTGGAAGTAGGTTACAGCTCTAGCTTGCCAATAAGTTAGGAATCCTTAACCTGTAAATAGCTTGTCATAAGCTAGGGATCTCTTAACCTTGTCAAACCCTGTGTAAAAAAAAAGAGAGGAGAGAGAGAGAGAGAGAGAGAGCAGAGAGAGAGAGAGAGAGAAAGAGAGGAGAAGAGAGAGAAGAGAGAGAGAGAGAGAGGAAGAGGGAGAGAGAGAGGGGCAAAGAGGAGGGGAGAAGAACAGTGGGAGAAAAAGGGAGAGAGGGGAGATGGAAGAGAGAAAGCAGGGGGAGAGAGAAGATGTAGAGAGAGTGGAGAGAGAGAGAGGATTGGAAATGGGAGAGGGGAGAGTAATGAGAGGAGAGAGATGTTAGAGGGGGAGAGACTTACGGGGGGGAGGTGGTTTCTTGAGGAAGAGATGTAAGGGGAGAGAGGGAAGAGTTGCAAAGAGGAAGAGAGAGATGCCAAAAAGAGAGATAGTTAGAGAGAGAGATAGGCAAAGGAGAGAAGGTAGAGAGGGATAGTAAGAGAGAGATTAGGAATGAGAGAATAGGTAGAGAGAGATTGGTAAGACAGAGATAGTAGAAGATAGGTAGGTAGAGACAGAATAGGTAGAAGAGAGGTAGTGAGAGAGGATAGGTAAGAGATAGGTAGAGGTAGAGAGAGAGACAGGTATTTGAGAGAGAGAGACATATATATATAGAGAGAAGAGAAGTAAAAGAGAGAGATAGTAGAGAGAGAGATAGGTAGAGAGATAGGTAGAGAGAGAGTTAGGTAAGAGATAGGTATGGAGAGAGAAAGAGAGAGAGAGAAGAAAGAGAGGGAGGGAGTTCAGGTACAGTTTAAACAGGTAGAGTGTAAATCCTGTGCAGTTGTGTGGTAGTGTGTGTACTACAGCTTTTACAGCTGCCTGCGGCGTTTCATGTGTGTGTGTGTGTGTGTGTGTGTGTTGTTGTGTGTGTGTGTGTGTGGGTGTGTTGTGTATGTGTGCCCCCACTTCTAAGTATTTCATACCTGCTAAATAAATACTCAGTAGTATACCAGCCTTTCCTAAAACTACCAAGAGTAATTCTAACACTTATCAATTCACTTATAAAATAAAGATAGTAACTAGGTGTAAAATTTACTTGTCTCAGCTTCTAGTAGTGTCTGACATTATCCCTCGCTAGACTGCTTTAGTCTTCACACTCTCATCAACACTATCTTCACCTTACCTATGCTATTTCTACTCTAATTCTGTAATAGCTTGCAGGAGTGAGTGACCAGTATCTAACAGTGATGCAAGACCAGAATCCAGAACCCGACAACATGCAATCACAATAGGTGAGCCAATACTTGCGCTGGCAGCGGTGCGTGATAAGTTGCCAGATGTTGATGATGTAGTCGTCGTACACAGGCCTTCTATCGAATCGAATCGAATTGAAGGCAACGAGAGCTGTCGTAAGATGGGAAGGAAGAAAAGATAAGGAAGGATGGAAATAACTGGAAAATGATGGGAAGGAGGGGAAGAGGAGGAATCAAGGCAAGTGGCCCAACCACTTTGGGACATGTGGTACCGAAGTACTGGAGGCGTAGATGGAGATGTATTTCAGAAACACTGGCGAAGACGATGTAGAAGGCAACAGGAACTCAGCAGGTACTGGCTGCATCTTGCTGGATGGATGATTACTGCAACTTGAATGATGATAGGCGGCTGCAGGCAACAAGAAAGGAGCTCATCGTTGATTTGGTCAGTTCATAGAGGTTTGGTGATTACCTGGAGTCATGGCGTTGTTTTACGATTCTGTTCCATTTTCAAGACCCTTAAAACGTTGTAGAGGGAGCAAATTTATATGTGTCAGCAAGTGTTTTTTGGCTGGAATCTTCTGCTTCTAGTTGGTCTACAATGGCCTTTAGAATAGTAGAAGTTCAATTGTACGAAGAGCTCTAGCTGAGCAGGAAGAATCGATGGTAAACTTGACTTCTTTTCGATGAGGTGAGAATAAAGTTCAGGAAGCAGCATGTCTTGATGAATATTTTTCTGTAGTATAAAAGTTGATTCCATTCCATGAAGTATATTTTTTATTATCTTCATCTTTATCATGTCGAGAGTCGTGAGATGATGATTTTTTTGCTGTTTTTTCTTCCTTGTTAGGTGGTGTTGAAGGTGAAAGTGAATATTCGTTGTCATCTTCAGTAGACGAATAGGAAGATGTTTCTGGTGGCAAGGCTTCTGATTGGTCGGTTACAATGAGGAGTGGTGGCGGTGAAGGCTTCTCATTGGACGTTGTTGGAGTGTGACGTCACTAGTTGTTGGTAGTGTTGAATCTGCTACGTCCGAGGTTGTGACTAAGTCTTTGATGAATTTGAGAATTTCTTCAGAAGGTGGCGATGCTGGAAATGTGAATGGATGCATGTTATTTAATGCAAATTACAGCCATTTTTCTGCATGTGAGCATATAGTAGACAATAGTGGATCTTCGTTACGTCACATTTTGGAAGAGTGGATTGGTGGTGGTGGAGGCGGGTTGAGTAGATGCTTGAAGTAATTTTTTTGTGTCTGCTTGCAACTTTGCAATTGCGGCATACGTTGGTGTGTTGTTGGTAGATTTTTTTCTGTGTTGCATCTTGTTGTTTCTTCATAATATCCTTTCTTGTAGGGCATTTTGTTGCCAATGTATGGTGATCATTACTTTTGCAGTTTAAAAACACGCTGATTGTGTTGGAGCAGCAGCGGTACAGGAACTGAAGGTGTGTCCCTCACTACCACATGTAGTGCAGAACTTCTTGTCTTTTACTGGACATGCTTTGGTGGTGTGAAGATAAGAATTGCATTTCCAGCAATGTTGGATGTAGTGGTGTCTCTCTGCTTCGATGTAGGTGGGACTGATGTAGTAATAGTAGACAGCAAGACCTTCGTTCAGAGCAGTGGCAGCCATGTTCACGTCGGTAAAGGTGACATTGAGCATAGACGATGCATTCGGGATTTTGGTAATGCTATCAACAGTAGCCCAAGTATTTTGTGTTTCAATGGATGACTTGAGTTCAGCAATTGATTGAGAAGTCAGAATCTTGTCCAGTTTTTTAGGAATACTGATTTTCATGCCCTGAGGGCAGGAGAGGATGTAACAGTAAATCCCTGAGCAGTAAGAGTAGTGGTGGCTTCTGTAGTGAGTAACTTCTCTGCTTTAGCATCATCGTGACATACAACAATGAATGCTTCTTTCAGTGACAAAATAGCATAAATTTCACTTGCAGTGCTCCATGCACAACAGTTGCAAAGAGCAAGCTTCGTTGAATCATCAACGATACCACTTTTTGGCTTGATCTTTACACGATTTGCGTAGCTCATCGTGCAAGTCAAGGCGAAGACGAGGCTGGTAAAGGTTCCCCTCCCCAACGGGGATCGTAGGGAGACAGAGTAAGTAAGGGGAGCTGCTATGACCTGCCAGGGCGAGAGTCAAAAGCAGAATCTGTCTCTGTGTCTGTGTCGGCCTTCTATCACTATTTTGAAAATTCTTCACCCGTGATGTTTATAACCATATATGCTCCTACATCCCGCGTCCCTCAAGTGATTTCACTTTTCACTTATGATAGAATACACTTCACATTCGATGTTACACTTTATATGTATAATGTCACAAAACTGTTGTGGCGTCACTGCCTCAGCAGGCCTACTACTGCCACCTTCCCTTGTTATATATTAACTTTTTCACTCTAACTGTATGGTGCTCCACATTTCACTTGTTAACCAGTCTCTCGAAATTCTTGAACACCCACTTCTACACTCACTTGGATCTTTGTATATTTCAATCTGTGTGGCATCAGGTGCCTACTAGTCCCCTAACGGTTTGGCACTTTGAAATATTAATGATTTCAGGCTTCCTCTCGACTCTTTTTAACTAATAACTTTGGTTATCACTCGTAGTATTGTTCACTGACGTTGTCACTACCACTGATTACTGCTAGCAGTTACTGCACGCCTTAAAAACACTAAAGTTCTCGGAGCCTTGTGCACCCACGTCTGCTGACTGACTGTGTGTGTGTGTGTGTGTGTGTGTGTGTGTGTGTGTGTGTGTGTGTGTGTGTGTGTGTGGGGTGTGTGTGTGTGTGTGTGTGTGTGGTGTGTATGTGTGTGTGTGTGTGTGTGTGTGTGTGTGTGTGCATGACCCAGCAATTAATATTTGCACTAATAACCGGGTGTGGACGTGTGAATTGCTCATTACTTTATAATTTGTTCATGATTGTAACCATGTATAAACGTAAGTAAGTAAATTTACTTACATGATCCATTACCTTTGTAACTTGAGACTTCATTACCTTTGTACTTTATTCAGCTATCAAAACTTTGGGGCCTATTCCCTGGACCCATTTTGTGCCTCTGTAATCTGTAAATACCTTTGTAACTTGTCTATATTATGACCAGATCTACCTGGAGTTCATTACCTTTGTAACTTGCTCATCTATCAAAACTTTGGGGCCCAGTCCCTAGACCCATTATGTACCTCTGCATTTTTCTGAGCCTGATCATAGGATGTGTGTTTACCTTATAAGGCTAAGTATTTGCTTATTATTTGGAGAAACGTTGTTTTCAAAGGATTCTCTACTTCCAGTGTCTTTACTTCTACTTATCTGCTTTTACCATTGTCTGTTTATGTATCGAGCTCTCACTTAATGTTGTCATTACATCCCTGCTTTTTATTGTGTGAAATTATACATTTAGTGTAGCTAAGTAGTTTATTCTGCTTTGAATGGGGCATTTAGCATACAGCAGTATTCCAGCGTGAAGAATTGCAAGTGGATTGATGAGTATCATCATTGCTCAGCATCACTTTTTAGAACGTTGGCTGGGCTTAGTATGCGTGGCTATGATAATTCCATCACAGTCTCTGATGTCAGACAGCATGGATCCTAAGTCCTGAT